>LR738713.1:362961612-363112044 GCA_902687465.1 Secale cereale | reverse complement strand
CTGTTGTTGTTGCTGTTGTTGTTGTTGTTGTTGTTGTTGTTGTTGTTGTTGTTGTTGTTGTTGCTCATAATACAGAATATTGATGCTGCTTCCTCCGTCCATGAGCACCTTGGTGAACTTATAGCCCCCAACCTGAGGTGCCACCACCAGAGCCAACTGACCCGGATTATCAACCCGGGATGGATGATCCTCTCGACTCCACACAATGGGTTGTTCCGACCAGCGTAAATAACATGGCACCGCCGGTTGAACAAAGTGCAGTGCCCTCTTGTAAACCTTCTGATCATGTTTACATAAGCTCGTGGTAAAGACGTGATATTGCCCACTACTTAACTGCTCCAGGTTACTTTGATAGTCTAATTGCTGCTGTTGTTGTTGATTGCCCTGATTATTATAACCACCCAGGCCGTGCTGCTGGTTATGCTGATTATGCCCGTTCTGACTACTGTGACTGTTCTGGTTACCTTGGAACCCTGAACTAGAGCCACCACCTTGATAATTCGGCTCGTGAAAGCCAGGGCCTCAACCGCCGGACGATCCATGATCATACTGGAAACGGTTTCTGAACTCCCTCATAATAAAACTGTCTTTCCAGAGGTGTGTAGCTGGCTTTTCCTTCGTACCGTGCCTGGGGCAAGGCACATTCATCTGGCGTTCCAGATTAATGTTTTGTCCTGCACCCCGTGGGGGCGGCCTGCCCTTGCGGCGCTGGCCATCCTCCTGTACGTTAGTGTTAGCCACAAAATCTGAATTGCTATCTGCTTTACGCTTACCACTGTATACCTGATTCGCCGGATTAGGCTACGGCGCTTTACCATTCTTCTTTCCTTTCCCTGACTTCTCGTCATCAGACTCTGGATATTTGGTGCTATCTAAGTCGGCGTACTTCACCAGAGCGCCCATGATTGTTCCCATGTCATCGCAATTACGTTTGAGTCGTCCCAATTTTAGCTACAGGAGCTCAAACCAGCAATTGCCTTCCAATGTTATAACTGTTGTATCTCGATTGATGCGATTGGAAGAATGCAGGATCTCTGACACCCGGCGCACCCAATGACTCGTTGATTCGTTCTCCCCTTGAACACATGCAGCTAAATCGACGATGGACAGCGGCTGCTTGCACGTGTCTTTGAAATTATTGATAAACCGGTGGCGTAACTCGGCCCATGACCCGATGGAATTGTGTGGTAAGCTCTTTAACCAAGTAGGAGATGTGCCCTCCAACATCATAGTGAAGTATTTAGCACAGGCTGCATCGTCTACATCTAGCATCTCCATTGCCATCTCGTAGCTTTCGACCCATGTCTCAGGGGATAGATCCGCAGTGTAGTTGGGCACCTTGCGCGGTCCTCTGAAGTCCTTGGGCAGCCGTACATTGCGTAAAGCGGGGGTGAGGCATGGCACTCCTAAGGAGTTGGACGTAACCCCTGGTTCAACTGTGGTAGATGGACGAACCGGCGTCGGCTGACGGGCTTCGTACTGCGCTGTTAACTCGGCCTCTCGGCACTGCCTGCCTTGATCCACCACATCTTGAGCGTTTGCACCACCTCCCGCCGGGTTATCCTTCCATGACGGATTACGATTCCGCGCGCAGCTTGACACGACTGGCTCCTCCAGGTGCCTACTATAACTCCGTCTTGGGCGAGGGGTGGAGTGAATCCTCTCGCGGCTGTGAGAATAAGCTTGCTGCTGAGTTAAGGCCGTCTCCAGAAACTCCCTAGCTCACCGTGCCTCCACTGCTATAGGGGATTCTCCTTCAATGGGAAGGGCTGCCAATCGTGAAGCGACGGCAACTATGTTATCCAATGGTTGGAGTAGTGACCAGGAGGGGTGGGCACGTGCTGTGACGGAACGACCTGGCGGGTTGGCTCCGCGGCTTGTGGCTGGACCGATGCTCCTGTGCCAGGCACTTCTCCCCGGTTTACCCCCGGCTGGTCGCTGGTTCCTCCTCCTAGCATACTGAAGAGGTTCCTCGCTTCGTAAACCAGTGGCAGGCCATATTGGCGCCTTCTCCTCATTACGTCGTTTGATGCAGTCTGATCCAACAAGAGCTGATAGGCCTGAGCGTCTAGCTCGGCCTGCCTTGCGATCATCCTAGTATTCTCAGCAGCCAGGTCCAATTTAGCTTGATCTATTTGACCCCTTACTTTATCAACTTCCGTGTCGTGTTGTTCCTCCTCAGCTTGGCCGACCTCTGCCATTAGCAGCACTGTCAAAGTATCAACTAAAGTGGTCAGAACCTGGGCCGGCGGCTGAACCGGGCCTAGTTGCCGCTGCTGCCGCCAGTTCGGATGTTAACGCCACCGCAGTTGACGAATGTTGCACAAGTTGTGATCCGGCCATAAAGACGGTGACCCGGTTCGGCGGATCAAGGGTGTCCGGAATACTGTCACCATCGGAGCAGCCCCCAGACCGGCCATCTTGCAATAGATATAAAGACTCGGTTTCTCCAGCGGATGACTCGTCGCCAGAATAAACAATGGTCTCGCCACCGGATTCCGATCCATCCTCAGTTCGTGCCTCGCGAACCGCTCCCACGAAGACGTGCTTCATGGCGGGCCGAATCCGGGCAGGTCTCGGACGCTGAGCCGACTCGACGATGTTGGGAAAGATGTTCGGCTCAGGGCCCGGTTCGTCGATCTTGCCAATGAAGACGTGGATGCCGCCAAAGGGGACCCGGTACCCGTACTCGATTGAATCGGCCTCGGGACCCCAGCCTGCATCGTCGATGTAGATATTGCCGCGACGACTCTTAGTCATCCGGCCCACTGCGTAGCCCTTGAGTCCTTCAAAGCTGCCCTTCAAGAACTCGAAACCATCGTGCGATAGCCCCACGGTGGCGCCAACTGTCGTGGTTTTATCACAGCAGATGTCCTAGCAAAAGGACTTAGTCATGGAGCCATCGCTATGGGTTAGCTTAAAGGGGTTAAAGCGGACAAGGATACAAGGGTTTATACTAGTTCGTCCCCTTCGATGAAGGTAAAAGCATATGTCTAGTTTGGTGTGGTATTGCTAGGGTTTCGATGACCAGGGAGCGAATCCGCTTTGCCTGTGTCTCGAGTTGTTTTTCTCTGTCCCTGAACCATCGCTGGGTCGCCCCATTATATACATAGGGTGAAGCCTGGCCCGGTTTACAGAATCCCGAGGCCGGCTCATAAACGTGCCCGGCTCGGTCTCTATTTTTCCTATCTTACAATACAAGTTACACGCCGTATGGCGGTTTACACATTACGGGCCCTAACACCTCTTGGGCCTTGGATCTCTAGTCTTCTGGAATAAAGCGCCATGCTCCATGTCTCGATGGGCTTCAATATGAATAATTCATTATAGGCATAAACCGGCCCCTCCCTGGGCGGTTTATACCTGGTAGAAATATCCCTGACAAGTAGGTAAATGGTAAAAACAGAATTTTTTATGTGTAATGCTAACCAACATAGTTTTCAATGTAGTTCTCTTAATTGTGGCATGAATGTTCAGATCTGAAAGATTCAAGACAAAAGTCTATATTGACATAAGAAATAATAATACTTCAAGCATACTAACAAAGCAATCATGTCTTCTCAAAATACCATGGCTAAAGAAAGTTATCCCTACAAAATAATATAGTCTGGCTATGCTCCCTCTTCATCACAGAAAATATTCATATCATGCACAACCCCGGTTTCAGCCAAGCACTTGTTTTCATACTCTATTCTTTCCAACCTTTCAACTTTCACGCAATACATGAGCGTGAGCCATGGACATAGCACTATGGGTGGAATAGAGAGGTGGTTGTGGAGAAGACAAAAAGGAGGGAGATAGTCTCACATCGACTAGGCGTATCAACGGGCTATGGAGATGCCCATTAATAGATATCAATGTGAGTGAGTAGGGACTGCCATGCAACGGATGCACTAGAGCTAAAAATGTATGAAAGCTCAACAACAAAAACTAAATGGGTGTGCATCCAACTTGCTTGCTCAAGAAGACCTATGGCATTTGAGGAAGCCCGTCGTTGGAATATACAGCCAAGTTCTATAATGAAAATTCCCACTAGTATATGAAAGTGACTAAACATGAGACTCTCTATCATGAAGAACATGGTGCTACTTTGAAGCACAAGTGTGGAAAAAGATAGTAGCAATTGTCCCTTTTTTTCTTTTTTTTCTTTTTTTGGAGGGGCCTTTTCTTTTGTTCGGCCTTTCTTCACTTGGGACAATGCTCTAATAATGATGATCATCACACTTATATTGATTTACAACTTAATATTACAACTCGATACTAGAACAAAGTATGACCCTATATGAATGCCTCCGGCAGTGTACCGGGATATGCAATGAATCAAGAGTGACATGTATGAAAAATTATGCAAGGTGGCTTTGCCACAAATACGATGTGAACTACATGATCATGCATGGAAATATGACAATATGAAGCGTGTCATATGAACGGAACGGTGGAAAGTTGCATGGCAATATATCTCGGAATGGCTATGGAAAGGCCATGATAGGTAGGTATGGGGGCTGTTTTGAAGAAGGATATATAGTGGGTGTATGGTACCGGCGAAAGTTGTGCGGTACAAGAGAGGCTAGAAATGGTGGAAGGGTGAGAGTGCGTAATATCCATGGACTCAACATTAGTCAAAGGAACTCATATACTTATTGCAAAAATTTACGAGTCATCAAAACAAAGCAATCAACGCATTCTCCTAGGGGGGAGGTTGGTAGGAGTTAACCATCGCACGCCCCCGAGCTCCACACAAAGGTTGACACTATACAAATACCTCATGCTCTAACTTCGTCACATAGCGGTTCAGCATACGTGCATGCTACGGGAATCACTAACCTTAACACAAGTATTTCTCAATTTTATAATAACTCCACTAGCATGACTCTAATATTACTATCCTCATATCTCAAAACAGTTATCAAGCATCCAACTTCTCATCATATTCAATGCACTTAGTATGAAAGTTTTTACTACATTCATCTTGGATGCCTATCATGTGAAGGCTAATTTTATAGCCAAAGAAAATTACCATGCTGTTTTAATAGACTCTCTAAAATATATAAGTGAAGCATGAGAGATCAACAATTTCTTCAAAATAAAATTACCACCGTGCTCTAAAATATATAAGTAAAGCACTAGAGCAAAAACTATTCCACTCAGAAGATATAAGTGAAGCATATAGAGTGTTCTATCAATTACTAGTCCATATTTATCTCTCTCAAAAAGGTGTGTCCATCAAGGATAATTGTAGCAAACTAACAAGCAAAGACTCAAATTATACATGACGCTCCAAGTAAAACACATATCATGTGGTGAATAAAAATATAGCTCCGAGTATAGTTACCAATAGATGAAGACGAAAGAGGGGATGCCTTCCCGGGGCATCCCAAGCTTAGGCTTTTGGTTGTCCTTGAATTTTACCTTTGGGTGGCTTGGGCATCCCCAAGCTTAGGCTCTTGCCACTCTTTGTTCCATAGTCCATCAAAGCAATACTCAAAACTTGAAAACTTCACAACACAAAACTTAGACAAAAATCTTGTGAGCTCCGTTAGTATAAGAAAACAAACCACCACTCAAAGGTACTGCAATGAATTCATTCTTTGTTTATATTGGTGTTAAACCTTCTGTATTCCAACTTCTCTATGATTCATACTTCCCAATACTACTCATAGATGCATTGAAATAAGCAAACAACACACGAAAAACAGAATCTGTCAAAAACATAACAGTCTGTAGTAATCTGTAACTTTTGCATACTTCTGTAACTCCAAAAGAATTGAAATGAATTGTTAAACGTGAGGAATTTGTCTATTAATCATCTGCAAAAAGAATCAACTAAATAGCACACTCCAGCAAAATCTGGTGACTATTCTAGCGAGCGCTAACGATTCTGTTTTTCACAGCAAGATCATATAAACTTCACACAAGTCTTCCCAAAGGTTCTACTTGGCACACACACTAATTAAAACACAAAACCATATCTAAAAAGAAGCTAGATGCAATATTTATTCCTAAACAGAAGCAAAAACAAAAAATGTAAAATTGGGTTGCCTCCCAACAAGCGCTATCGTTTAACGCCCCTAGCTAGGCATGATCATGACAATGATGCTCGCATAAAAGATAAGAATTGAAACATAAGGTGAGCATCATGAAGAATATGACTAGCACATTTAAGTCTAACCCACTTTATATGCATAGGGATTTTGTGAGCAAACAACTTATGGGAACGATAATCAACTAGCATAGGAAGGGAAAACAAGCGTAACTTCAAAACTTTAAGCACATAGAGAAGAAACTTGATATTATTGCAATATGTAGAAGCATATGATCCTCTCTCATAACAATTTTCAGTAGAATCATGAATGAATTCAACCATATAACCAGCACATAAATCATTCTTTTCATGATCTCCAAGCATAAAAAATTTACTACTCTCCACATAAGCAAATTTATTCTCATCAATAGTAGTGGGAGCAAACTCAATAAAATAACTATCATGTGAAGCATAATCCAATTGAAAATTAAAATCATGATGACAAGTTTCATGGTTATCATTATTCGTAATAGCATACAAGTGATCACAATAATCATCATAGATAGCAACTTTGTTCTCATAATCAATTGGAACCTCTTCCGAAATAGTGGATTCATCACTAAATAAAGTCATGACCTCTCCAAATCCACTTTCATCCATATAATCATCATAAATAGGAGGCATGCTTTCATCATAATAAATTTGCACATCAAAACTTGGGGGACTAAACATATCATCTTCATCAAACATAGCATCCCCAAGCTTGTGGCTTTGCATATCATTAGCATCATGGGTATTCAAAGAATTCATACTAACAACATTGCAATCATGCTCATCATTCACATATTTCATGCCAAGCATTCTATGTAATTCTTCTTCTAGTACTTGAGCACAATTTTCCTTCCCATCATTTTCACGAAAGATATTAAAAAGATGAAGCATATGAGGCAACCTTAATTCCATTTTTTTATAGTTTTCTTTTATAGACTAAACTAGTGATAAAACAAGAAACTAAAAGATTCGATTGCAAGATCTAAAGATATACCTTCAAGCACTAACCTCCCCGGCAACGTCGCCAGAAAAGAGCTTGATGTCTACTACGCAACCTTCTTCTTGTAGACGTTGTTGGGCCTCCAAGTGCAGAGGTTTGTAGGACAGTAGCAAATTTCCCTCAAGTGGATGACCTAAGGTTTATCAATCTGTGGGAGGCGTAGGATGAAGATGGTCTCTCTCAAGCAACCCTGCAACCAAATAACAAAGAGTCTCTTGTGTCCCCAACACACCCAATACAATGGTAAATTATATAGGTGCACTAGTTCGGCGAACAGATGGTGATAAGTGTAATATGGATAGTAGATATAGGTTTTTGTAATAAGAAAATATAAAAACAGCAAGGTAACTAAAGGTAAAAGTGAGCATAAACGATGTTGCAATGATAGGAGAGAAGGCCTAGGGTTCATACTTTCACTAGTGCAAGTTCTCTCAATAGTAATAACATAACTGGATCTATAACTATCCCTCAACATGCAACAAAGAGTCACTCCAAAGTAACTAATAGCGGAGAACAAACGAAGAAATTATGGTAGGGTACGAAACCACCTCAAAGTTATCCTTTCTGATCGATCTATTCAAGAGTCCGTAGTAACGTTCAACCTATCATAGAGTTCGTACTAGAATAACACCTTAAGACACAAATCAACCAAAACCCTAATGTCACCTAGATACTCCATTGTCACCTCAAGTATCCGTGGGCATCATTATACGATATGCATCACACATTCTCGTCCCCCTCCGTCACCTAGATACTCCGTTCAACCTATCATAAAGTTTCTACAGGAAAGTCAAGACGAAAACGTGTGCCAACCCCTATGCATAGATTCCCAAGGTCACGGAACCCGCAAGTTGATCACCAAAACATACATCAAGTAGATCACCTGATATCCCATTGTCACCACACATAAACACGTGCAAGACATACATCGAGTGTTCTCAAATCCTTAAAGACTCAATCCGATAAGATAACTTCAAAGGGAAAACTCAATCCATTACAAGAGAGTAGAGGGGGAGAAGCATTATAAGATCCAACTAGAATAGCAGAGCTCGCGATACATCAAGATCGTGCCATCTCAAGAACACAAGAGAGAGAGAGAGAGAGAGATCAAACACATAGCTACGGATACATACCCTCAGCCCCGAGGGTGGACTACTCCCTACTCGTCATGGAGAGCGCCGGGATGATGAAGATAGCCACCGGAGAGGGACCCCCCCTCTGGCAGGGTGCCAGAACGGGTCTAGATTGGTTTTAGGTGGCAACATAGGCTTTCGGCGGCGGAACTCCCGATCTAGGTTATTTTCCGGAGGTTTCAATATATATAGGAGGTGTTGGAGTCGGGGCCAAGCAAAGGGGAGCTACGGGCTGTCCACGAGGTAGGGGCGCGCCCAGTAGGGGGGGCGCCCCTCACCCTCGTGGGTAGCCCATGGGTCCTCTCGTCCCCCTCCGGCACTCCGTGGGATTCTTCTGGTCCAAAAATGATCTCCGTTTATTTTCTGGTCAATTGGGCTCCGTTTGATATTCCTTTTCTGCGAAACCCTAAAACAGGAGAAAAACAGAAACTGGAACTGGGCTCTGGGTTAATAGGTTAGTCACAAAAAACATATAAAAGTGTATAATAAATCCCATAAAACATCCTAGAAGGATAATATAGTAGCATGGAACAATCAAAAATTATAGATACGTTGGAGACGTATCAACTAGCAAGGGGCCTACCGGTCCCATAGGTGGCGGTGGATATCCCGTGACATATTTGGCGCACCAGGTAGGGGGCTCGCTTGCGTGAACCTGAAAGTGTGTGCACCACATCATAATCATCACCATCTTCGTCTTTGACGACACCATCAGCTATGGCGCCCAAGAAGAAGTCTGGTGCTTCTACCCATTCATCCACCTAGAAGGCTCCGCCGCCCGCGGCCTCTAATGCCGTGGGAGACGCGGATGCGAGCGGAGACATGAACGCTGCTGGGGCCGTGGTTGGAGTAGGCGGCACCATCACCACATCCCCCACGGCCGACACGGGGGCAGGAGATGTCAGAAGAGAACAACATCAGCAACGCCTCGGCGGTCACGCTCCGCATGGTGTGAGCGAAGGGGTCACTCCATCCGCACCCCCTCCTCCCATAGACGGGCACAGCTGCAGCAACGGCGCTCGGTCCGGGTAAGCCATCGCCCTCCGATCAACCCCGCCACAGGAGCAAACGCGGCGTGTGTGCCTCCTCCCGGGTGAGCCTCTGTGCTCCAGGGCCGCTGGTCCTCAAACACCACCGCCACGTGACCCCGCTGCCCAGGTGGTCGTTCCACAGCAGCGTGGACGCGGCAACGCGGCCGCCGTCGCCGCTGGCACCGTCAGGAGCCAAGCGACGGTGTGATCGACATCATCAACATCTATGCCAAGCATAGCCACGAAGGCTATGGCGCGAGCTCTGCTGCTACTGAGGTTTCCGCCAGCAGCCGAGCAGATGGATGAATGGCGTGCCACCATCCAAAGCCTGCTCGGTTTTGCCGAAGCTAGGGGCTCTCGACAAGCTGGCCTGCCACGGCCTCCTTTTAATAGAGAACCGGAACAAAGCATTACCACTTAGTGAATACATGAACTCATCAAACTACGGCAATCACCGGAAAGAATCCCAATTATTGCCACCTTGGGGTATGCGGATCATAACATGTAATAGGTGCATATAACTTGCAAGATAGGATCAAGAACACACACACATACGTACATACATATATATATATATATATATATATATATATATATATATATATATATATATATATATATATAGGGTGGGTCTATTCTCGTAACACCCTTAAGAGTCGTATTCTGCTAACAACAGCTCTTATTCTGCTAACACCCCCACCCGAAACGAACCAGACACAGTGAAACGATAAAACTGAGAGACACGCCACCGTCCCGACCCACCCGCACAACTCCCCCACGACCACCCGACCCACTCGCCGCCTCCTCCAACTTCCTCCTCCCACCGGCCGCACCCCTACCACATCCCACCGGCCACCCAGAATCGCTGCCCCGCCGGCCGCCCGGCGCTGTTGCGGATCCACCAGCACCAGATCCGGCCACCGCGCCCGCTCTCCTCCCCGCTGACCTCCTCTCTCCCCCCGGCCGACGCCGCCTCTTCCCACCACCCAAGCCCCCGGGCGGAGCCCCGCCCCACCACAGATCGACGGATACCGCCCGCCATGCAACCTTCACGCGCTGCGCCCACCCACCTTCCCTCCATGAGGGCGAGGTGCTGCACCATCGTGGCAGTTCGATAGGGCTTACCCTCCTCCGGATATGGCGGCCATGGAGATGGGGATGCGTGGGATGAGGTCCGGTAGCGCTCCTACGTTGATGATGAGGGTGGTGACCGCTACTGTGCAGCTGAGTACGCTCGCAGAGGTGAGTTTTTTCTTCAAGCTGCAGCTCACTCCGCCCCCACGTCGTACGGGCGCTCCATCCGGCGACTATGATGGTTGCTCCTTCAATTTGTGAGTCCCACATGTGTGCTGTAGGGAGTCAGTGGGCGAGCTGCATCCTTCTTTGAGTCTGTTGGTCATCTCCGTTGTCGTGATTTGGTCCTCGTCGACTGTGTATGGATGTGCAGTGTGGTGAAGCCATGTGTGCAGATTGGCCTCGCGGGTGATGCAGTTTAACAAGTATGGCGTACGAGGACGCAGTTCGTTCACTGTGGCCGTGTGGTTTATATTGTTCACCGAGCCTTTATTTTTTAAATTCTGTTTGATCGCTTGCTGTGTAAAACTTGCAATGTTTGTTTTGTAATTGTTGGAAAAGCAAAAAATGCAGTGCACTTTGGTCTAAAAAAGTCCATTGCAAAAGGACTTTTAGAAGCTCACTTTGTTCTCTCACGAAAGTTGGTCATAAAAAAACCGTTGTGGTTCACTTGGTGATCCAAAAAAACAAAAACACATCGGAAAGCAGCTCACTTCTCAACACTTCTCAAATGCGTGTAAAAAAATAATTAGTACGAGAAAAGACAACAAACAAATCGCCCGTGTAAAAAAAATTGTTACCAAAACAACACCAAAAAGTAATGCGGTTCACTTGGTGATCAAAAAACAAAACACACATCGGAAAGCAGCTCACTTCTCAAACACTTCTCAACGCGCGCAAAAAAATTAATGAGGTTCACTTTTGGTAGTGTTCCGCTTCACTTTCGGGAGTATTGCGGTCCACTTT
This sequence comes from Secale cereale, assembly GCA_902687465.1. NCBI lineage: Eukaryota > Viridiplantae > Streptophyta > Magnoliopsida > Poales > Poaceae > Secale > Secale cereale. Next base: position 363,100,767 of record LR738713.1, on the reverse strand, counting down.
CCTTCGAAAAAAAAAGTTGGAAAAAAGACAACAATACTTCTCTGAGAAAAATCTACGTCCAACAAAGTAAATCATGAGGTTCGGTTAACTGTCTGATGCAGTGCGTTCTTCAGTTTGAAGCAGTGCGCTTTTCGCGTTTTTTAATTTCAAAACTGCTCTTAAACCGTAATGAATTAGAGGGCGTGTTCTACATGAGAAAGTAGTGTATCGATGATATCTTTCCAACGGTGTATCATTTGGATCATTTATGCCAACGTTTTGTAAAAATTTCACGAAAATACGGCTGCTGTCGTTCGTAGCCAGCCGCACGACTTTCAAATTTAACTAAAAACCGTAAGGAATCTCAAAAACATTTCAACATATGAAAGTTGCGCCTCGTTCGTAGCTTTCCAACGGTATATTACACGCCTTGTTTCGACAAACGGTTAAAAAACTGGAATGAAAACAGTACCGAAAATTTGAAAAAATTCGAAAAACACAATTCCGCGATTTAGTAAATTCAAAACTGCTCTTAAACCGTAGCGAATTAGAAAAAATAATAGATATGAAAAAGATGCGTGGCGACGATACCTTTCCAGCGGTGTATCATATGTCACATTTCGATGAGCGGTTTAGAAAAAAAGCCAAAAAACGCTCGCTGCCATTCGTTGTGAGCCGCACGATTTTCGAAACTGCTCTTAAACTATAATGAATTTTGAAAAGTGTTCAACATGGCGAAGTTGCGTCTACTCCATAGCTTTTCAACAGTATATTACACGCATAATTCCGATAAACGGTTAAAAACCTAGAGCAAAAAGGTACAGAAAAAACAACACGTACAGTTTTTTCAACATGAAGTTCGCTGGTCTCTGTGGTGCGGTGCGTTTAGCTCTCCAATGCAATTTTGCAATGCAGCTCGGAAGTGTTATGAGAATATTATTCTCATAATGTTATGAGAATAGACCGGCTGTATATATATATATATATATATATATATATATATATATATATATATATATATATATATATATATATATATATATATATATATATATTCATGAAAACATAATAGGTTCAGATCTGAAATCATGGCACTCGGGCCATAGTGACAAGCATTAAGCATAGCAAAGTCACAGCAACATCAATCTCAGAACATAGTGGATACTAGGCATCAAGCCCTAACAAAACTAATCCGATTACATGATAAATATCATCCAACCCATCACTGTCCAGCCAGCCTACGATGGAATTACTCACTCCCGACGGTGGCCATCATGAAATTGATGATGAAGGAAGGTTGATGATAATGACGACGGATTCCACTATCCGGTTCTCCAAGGAAGAACAGGAGGTGGCGGTGGCTTCATATGGTAAAACGCGATGAATCCTTCTCCCTAATTTGTTTCTCCACAAATAGGAATATGGAGTTGGAGTTAGGGTGCCGGAGGTCCAGGGGGCCCACAAGCCTGGAAGGCGCGCCCCCGGGGCTTGTGGCCTCTTGGTGGCCCCCCTCTGGTTTCTTTTTTCGCCAATACGTTTTATATGTTCCACAAAAATTCTTCGTAATTTTTCAGGTCAATCCAAGAACTTTGATTTCTCCACAAAAATAACACCATGGCAATTATGTTGAAAACATTGTCAGTCCGGGTTAGCTCCATTCAAATCATGTAGATTAGAGTCCAAAACAAAGGCAAAAGAGTTTGGAAAAGTAAATACGATGGAGACGTATCATCAATGCATGTCATAAAAATTATACCATTGGAAATTATGTTAAAGTACGAATCCAACGATATAATTTTCGATGACATGCATTAACATTTTGTTAGTTAAATCTATGGTCAAAATTTGAAACAAAATACAAAGAGAACCAAATAACATTTTGTTAGTACTCCAAGGTACGTACTATATCACCACCTTCTTCTCCCTTCCTTCTAGTTTACAGAGCTCTATTAACAAGTCTCACCAACCATTCCAAAAGTACTCAACTAATGCGCTCGTTTTCCGCGAAAATTTGTATTTACCAATGCATTAATTGCAACACATGTATGTGTTGCAAAAAAAGGACCAAGAAGCTTTACATGTATTGGTGAGTTTTATCTTAATTCTAGGAAGCACAGATTTAATGCACCATGTAATCTGACGAAGTGATGGGAATAAATAAAAATGTGACTTATAAAACGGAAAAACTGAAATTTTGGTCAAAGTTAGCCTCGAAACACGCATTAGGCCCTATATACATGGAAGGAGGGAGTACACTTGATGTTGTGCGGCTACCATCCAATATTCGCTTGTACTTTATGGTTGCTTCATCCTAGAAACTTACTCTTGGTATATTGGAGTACAAGCGCATGCAACGAAGAGTGAAATTATGGTTGCTTCGCCCGAACAACTTTTACTAGTACTGTGGGAAGGTGGGGCTTTGTGATTTGACAGCTCATTAGGCATTATTACTGCGGCACAACGAGCGGGGTGAATCTCGCTAGCGGTTGTGCGCTCAATATTGGTGCATGGCACGTGGACCCGGATTCTGGATGTCCCACATCTGGGCGAAAGGAAGTTTGAAAGATTTGTGGCATTGCTATCAAGCTTACGGGATATGTTTATATGTACACATAATTTTCCAGCATAATGAAATTGTGTTGTAATGGTATGAAGCTTTCAACTTTGGTTACATGTGTCATGTTGCCTCCAAAGTTATCTCGTTACAACATTCCATCAAATACAAAGGAAACTAACATGCATGCTAATGCATCTCAATGATTCGCAGATCAGTGTCAATATTTACATCACAGCTGAATACAAAGTTGTGAGAATGTGTACAAACAAAGAAAAAAATGAAGGATGTTGTCCGTAGGCATGGTTCCATTTCCTAGCCTCATTGGTTGGCAGCTAGTTTCACGTAGTGTCATGGGAACGATTCCGACAATAATAAGGTATAGGGTAAAGGAGCATGATCTATAGAGATGCACATGGGTGAGACGGTAGTTTTAGCGAGTTCGGGCCTCTCGCGGTGGAGATAACAGTCCTACGTCTCGTGCTCCGGAGAGGCTTTGTTTTATTTGAGTATGTATCCGGAGATTACAATGCGTGAGAGAGAGAGGAAAGGATCCTCATACCTGAGCTAAGTCCTAAGACTAATGGCGAGAAAGAGAGAGAGGTGAAGAACGAGAGCCTGCCTAAGTCTAGTGGTGGGGTGGCTTATATAGAGTGTGCCACCCCCTCACCTCCCATGTTACAAAGAGGGCATGAATGCCATAATGTCAGCCCACTATGAAACCTCCACTATGAGAATGACGCTTCGACTGCCTTGTCGACTGTTTGGTCTTCACATATCCGAGTGAGCCATACGACCGAGTGGTTGACTGTCTTCCGAGTGGACGATACGTTGATATGTCCGAGTGGATAGTACGTCTGTATGAGATTTATCTGGACCCACATGCTATGTGGGCCCCATGCTTTATGATATTTCGACCCTTTGTGGGCCTACCTGTTATGTGTATCCCCAACACGCAGCTCTGTGGAACTGAACAAGAAATATTAGCCAAGAAAGGATTCTATTGAGGACATGGACCATCCGATCATTTTGTGTAGTTCCACTAAAATCGAGCTGAGCATGCTCGTTTGCAAAGATATTGAAGAAGTGTCATTACATTAATAGTGGCACGATTATTAGTTGATGAAACATACACACACAAGTAGAAGCCGGTCACCATTGCAATCACTCATAAAACTAACCACTTCTTGGAGAATATTAGGCTCATAGTTGGATGAGGAGGATAGCAAAATGAATCTCCCTTTGTGCAGTCGCACTAACATGTAGAGACGTTGGCCGTGTGACATTTTAGTGGAACTGCAGAAGACACTCTTAAAGAAAAAAGTGTTGTGTGCAGTTCACCAAAAGGTCACAATAGCAACGAGGTAGAATGGATAACCCTGTTTGCAAAAAATAGGTAGAAAGGAAACAATTATTGGCAAATAGCAGTTGATGACACATACAACCACAAAAAAGAAGCATATTCCTTGGCCTAAGGAAGATAACATCATGGTTCTTTATCTAAAATGTTGTGAGGACGACATTGCAACATGGAAAGTACGTCGGCCGAGCTACGTTTTAGGAAAAGAACTAGGGAAGATCCACATGCAACGACGTGGGAAGTTGGGCAGTGGAACAAGGCCAGTTTTAGAGGAAGCTCTACCTGAGGGTCATCAGGGTGTAACGCGGAGGGCGGCATCGGGCGAGATATGATGCGGCAGCAAACAAGGGGCAAAGGCCCTACCACGCCGGAGCTTCGTCCGAGATAACGGCGTGTACCGCAGATTGGGACGTGTTGGCAGTGGGTTTCCTGCCTCGACGCTAACAACCAGAGCAACGCTGCACATCCTCCCTTTCCACCGGTGGACAGGATCCATCCAGATCAGAGACCAGTGATGAGAGAGATTTTCCATCGCCATCTTGTGTGAGAGAGAGTGAACTGTGAAGAGACCAACCCTGGCAAGCAAAGCATTAGATCCTGCCAATATTATATATAGTGCATGCGTTTTCTAAATAAAATGTGTCGCACTTTGTTTCATTAACCAGTGGTACACGTGTCACGCCCAAGATGCGATTCTATCCCGATCACGTGATAACTTCGTGACTGGGGCACAACCGCATTTCGGGTGCTTAGAAAGATGGATATCATTACATCGTACCATTACATAAATAGATGGGGTTACATACAAGTCATACAACTCCACATGAATACAACACTATCATACACGAGGCATCCGACTACGGATGAAAAACATGAAAATCACAACGACATCCATCCTGCTATCCCGGGCTGCTGACCAGGAACCTATCCCAATACTGACGAAGAAGAAGAAGAAGAAGAAGAAGAAGAAGAATAAGAAGAAGAAGAAGAAGAAGAAGAAGAAGAAGAAGAAGAAGAAGAAGAAGAAGAAGAAGAAGAAGAAGAAGAAGAAAAAGAAGAAGAAAGAACTCCAACACAAATAAGCATCACTCTCACGTCAAGTCATCGGAAACCTGCACCTACAACTGTTGTTGTAGTATCTGTGAGCCACGAGGACTCAACTATCCCATAACCATGGGTATCAAGACTAGCAAAGCTTAAAGGGTATGGAGAGGTAAAGTGGTGAGGTTGCAGTAGCGGCTAAGCATTATATGGTGGCTAACTTACGAGTACAAGAATAAGATGAGCATCTACACAAACGGTCGCCAACTAGTAATGATCACTAAATGATCCTGATCTACCTACGAGTCAAACATAACCCCACCGTGTTCTCTTCTCAAATGAAAAGAGACGGTCACGGTTACTCACGCGGTTGGTATATTTTATTTCGAATTCTCTATCAAGTTTTCCACAACCGGACATTAACAAATTCCAATCTACCACTTAACCGCGGGCATGGCTTTCGAAAGATCATAACCCTGCAGGGGTGTCCCAACTTAGCCCATCACAAGCTCTCACGATCAACAGATGTAAAACCTATTATCTTAGGGACAACCCGATCAGACTCGGAATCCTGGTGCACAAGACATTTCGACAATGGTAAAACAAGTCCAGTAAGACCTCCCGGCGTTCCCACACCCCGATAGTAGCCGTGCGTATCTCGTCTCAGGCCACGACCGGGTGAGCAATCCGTACAACTAAAACCAATCCTCGAGTTTCCCCGTGGTGGCGCTGCAAGAGGCTCTAGTTTGGACCAACACTCATGAGGAGCACTGGCCGAGGGTTGTAAATTAAGTCCTCGGGGTCCGAAAAGTCCCTATGCAAGTTTTTGTTATTAGGCAAATGGTAAAACAATGTTGGGCCTTGCTGGAGGAGTTTTATTCAAAGCGAACTGTCAAGGGGGTCCCATAACCCCCAACCGTGTTAGGAACGCAAACTCAAGGAACATAAGTGGAACAAAACACCAAGCAAAAGGTCAAGCCTTCCACCCATTGCCAAATATATATGTGCATTAATTATAGTAATAGATATTGTGATATTCCAACATCCATGTTCCAACATGGAGCAATCTTCATCTTCACCTGCAACTAACAACGCTATAAGAGGGGCTTAGCGAGCGATGACATATCCAAACAACGGTTTGCTGGGATGGTGTCAAAGGTTAGAGGTTTCATGGCAATAATGAGATGCTGACAACAATAGAACAACGCGACATATAGCGATAGCATCGAGACAACTAGCATATCAATGATAGTAATGAGATCCAAGGTGATGGTCATCTTGCCTGGAATCTCGCAAGGAATAAGAACGAGTCCATGAAGAAGAAGAAGCCACGAAGACAAACCAAGTGTAGACAAACGAGTCCTCGCGATCGCAACGAAACAGGAACTAACGAGAAGAAGCAAACAACAAGGTAAACACACAACACATAACCAAGACATGATGCTCAACCAAGTATGATGCATGACAATGCTACATGATGCTAATCATGGCAAGATATGATGCAAACAAGAACACACAACAAAGCAAGTTTAAATGAGACCGGAAACAACATATAACAATTCCGGTAAGTCCTGACATGCAAATTTCGAAATTGGAACAGAACTGAACAAACCTTAAGTTAAAGTTTTTAAACAGCAAGTTAACATGCACCATGATGATCTACACGAAATTCTAGTCAAGTTACATATAAAGTTCATTTAATTCGGAGCTACGGCCTAGAAGATATGAGCAAAACAAGTCAAGCATGGCATTGATGCAAAATGCATTCAAACATCAAGCACACACTCTCAAAACATGGATACAACATGACATGATGCATCTAAATGCAAAACCAAGCAAGTTTTATATTGAGCACACTCAAAACGGAGCAACGGATCAACACATACACACGAAACAAGATTAAAGAACAAGATGTCCACAACAGCAACTAGGCATCTTACAAGCATCAAAACATCATGTTACAAGTACAAGATAGGCATAAGCATGGCATGAATTCAAAGTACAGATCACATGATTCCAATATCAACAAGTATCAGGTTCATAGGCATTAATCCAACATGATCAAGGCAACAAGCAAACTTTATATCACAGATTATGACTTATTGGGAAACAGAGCATATACATGAGCAGAGTTAATATGTTGACATGTTGGAGGCAAGAAATAAATAAGCTACAGCACAAGATGATGGCAAGCAAAAGCATGGCATGCTAGAACACAACATGGAGCTCAAGCAACACAAGATGGCATATACATGGGAGCAAGAGGTTCATGGCATTCATTAAAAACAAGAAGCCAACATGATATAGCAGATTCTCGGACTTAGTGAAAATCCGGGAATGCAAACAACAACATCATGAGGCTTACTTTGGAGGCATGTAACAGCAAGAATAACAATTCTAATAAGCATGCAAAGGTCATGAACATGTAATAGGCATGGCATACACAAAATAACTCCATTGGCACAACTCTATAAGATGCATCGAATGATTACAACAATCTTTGCCAAATTGAACATGTTGTTGACAGGCTCACAGATATATTATCAATCAACTAGAGATCAAGAAAGAGACATGCTACATCAACTTATAATTGCAAACAAGGGCATGGATGGATAGAGCATAACATGGACTTCAAGACATGGTCACTGGACATTCCAAAACATGCATGTATATGACTGTAGCATCAAGAAAACATGGCATCACAATATAACAGTTTCAGGGTTAGTAGAATTTAACAAGTTTTAGAAAACAGCAAACAGTGAGTAGGTCACTTTGCAAGCTTGTTGCACTCACCACAAGGCATATCATGAAAAGTGGATTGCACCACAGCAAATATGACATGACTGTGCTCCTAACACATGTTGACATGATGCTGAAACAAAAATCACACAAAAAGATATGAAAAAGACAAATCAACAAGTTATATCAAGTTTCAGCAGTTAACAGCACTTAGCACTTTGCAACAGAGATTAACATGACATAATGCATCCTAACATGCATGCAAATGCAACCATCATGTAGAGCATTCAGAGATGAACATTTTGACATATTAAACTCTCAGTTTGGACAAACATGCACAAAATTATGACAGGTCAAAGATGCTAACATGATGCTGACTTTCAGGGACTTAGTGAAAAAAACTACCTCCGGGGAAATGGGACGAAGGGGTACGGGACGAGGTGGTTCGGGGCGGAGCAGAGCCGTTTGGTTCGCGGGAAGGGGCCGTCTCGGGCCGTGCCCATCTCGGCGTAGGGCAGAGGAGGAGGACGGCCATGGCAGCGCCGACGATGGCAGGCGGGGTGGGGAGCGGCGCCGGCGAGGTCGGGAATCAGCGAGGACGGACGGATCCGGGGCCGTGGAGGTCGGATCCGGTGGAAGGAGGGGTCAGCGACGTGGCGGCGGTGGCGCGCACCAGGGGGATCGGGGCACCCGGGTCGCGGCGATGGGGAGGCGCACCGGCGGCGAACTGGCGAGTGGGGCGGCGGAGGAGGTCGACGAACGGCGAGGCGGCGAAGGGTGACCGGGCGGTGCTGGCAGGGTCCAGCGGCACGGCCGTGGCGCACGTCGTCGACGAGGCGGGGCGAAGTGAGCGGCGGCGGGGTGGCGAGGTACGGGAGCCGGGCGGTGGGCGCGCGGGCTGCCTCGGGTTCCGATGGGCTCGGGCGGGCCAACCCCGGGCCCGAGCGGGTCGGCGGCATCTAGAAGGCTAAGGAGGATGTAGGCGTGACGTGGAAGGGCCACGCGGTGGCGCCCGATCGGAGGAGGGCGGCAGCTGGGTGGCTGCTGGCCTATGGTTGGCTGCCACGTGGCGAGGACGGGCCGGGCGGCACGGAATCTGAGGAGAGGGGAAGGCTAGAGGTAGGGGAAGACTAGGGAAATGCCCAAATGGCATGGGGGCTGATTATATAGGGAAGGGGGCTAGGGTTAGGTGTTCTGGGGGTTTTCGAGGCCATCGGATGCCGATCGGACGGCTCCGGTCGGAGGAAGGGGTAGGTTGGGCCTAGAAGAGGTTAGTGGGCTGTGCAGGAGAGGACTTGGACTTAGCACTTTGCAACAGAGATTAACATGACATAATGCATCCTAACATGCATGCAAATGCAACCATCATGTAGAGCATTCAGAGATGAACATTTTGACATATTAAACTCTCAGTTTGGACAAACATGCACAAAATTATGACAGGTCAAAGATGCTAACATGATGATGACTTTCAGGGACTTAGTGAAAAAAACTACCTCCGGGGAAATGGGACGAAGGGGTACGGGACGAGATGGTTCGGGGCGGAGCAGAGCCGTTTGGTTCGCGGGAAGGGGCCGTCTCGGGCCGTGCCCATCCCGGCGCAGGGCAGAGGAGGAGGACGGCCATGGCAGCGCCGGCGATGGCAGGCGGGGAGGGGAGCGGCGCCGGCGAGGTCGGGAATCGGCGAGGACGGACGGATCAGAGGCCGCGGAGGTCGGATCCGGTGGAAGGAGGGGTCGGCGACGAAGCGGCGGTGGCGCGCACGAGGGGGATCGGGGCACCCGGGTCGCGGCGATGGGGAGGCGCACCGACGGCGAACTGGCGAGTGGGGCGGCGGAGGAGGTCGACGAACGGCGAGGCGGCGAAGGGTGACCGGGCGGTGCTGGCAGGGTCCAGCGGCACGGCCGTGGCGCACGTCGTCGACGAGGCGGGGCGAAGCGAGCGGCGGCGGGGTGGCGAGGTACGGGAGCCGGGCGGTGGGCGCGCGGGCTGCCCCGGGTTCCGATGGGCTTGGGCGGGCCAACCCCGGGCCCGAGCGGGCCGGCGGCATCTAGGAGGCTAAGGAGGATGGAGGCGTGACGTGGAAGGGCCACGCGGCGGCGCCCGATCGAAGGAGGGCGGCAGCTGGGTGGCTGCTGGCCTATGGTTGGCTGCCACGTGGCGAGGACGGGCCGGGCAGCACGGAGTCTGAGGAGATGGGAAGGCTAGAGGTAGGGGAAGACTAGGGAAATGCCCAAATGGCATGGGGGCTGATTATATAGGGAAGGGGGCTAGGGTTAGGTGTTCTGTGGGTTTTCGAGGCCATCGGATGCCGATCGGATGGCTCCGGTCGGAGGAAGGGGTAGGTTGGGCCTAGAAGAGGTTAGTGGGCTGTGCAGGAGAGGACTTGGGCTGAGAAGAGAGAGAGAGAGAGAGAGAGAGAGAGAGAGACCGGCGAGGGTTTTTTGGAGATCAAAATGTGTGACGTTGGTACCGGCAAGGGTACTGCTCTATATTTAACGGTTGGGCTATCAAACGAACTCTGAATGCGACGAAATTTGGCAGGCATTCTACCTACACTATAATAAGATCGCATGCCAAGTTTCAACCCATTCCGAGAATTTTTTCGGCCACTTACAAAACAAGGTTTCGGAGGTGCCACGGGCGCGTGCGAGTGTATCTGGACTCATACGGACTACGGAGAGACCCGGCAACTACGGACGGATGCAAGTTTTGAAACTATGCAGATGAAATGCACATGATGACATGGCAAAGTGCAACACACAAGCAGATGACATGGCAATGGCAGCGAATAACTGGAAGACACCTGGCGCATCGGTCTCGGGGTGTCACAACACGACCCTCCATCAAGTGGACAACCACTACAGGCGTCAAATTTTCAGAACATGGGCTGCCTTTTCGTACAGAAATGAGCTCCATGGTGTACCCGCGGGGGTGTGGTCGAGAAAGAGATGGGAGTCTATGTGTCGCTGCGTGCATCTCTTCTCTTCCTGCACATACCCCACCTATGTGGGGGTTTGTGAGAGAGATGGAGTGTGCATTCCGGACACTCCTTCAATGCCTTACTGCACCTGCCATTGAGTGTATGACAGGTGGGCTCAACAGGTAGGTGGCCCACCTGTCATACACCCAAAGGCAGTTGCAGTTAAGGCACCGAAGCTCAGTCTGTGCGTTCATGGGTGTTTTTATGCGGGTGATTCGTGAGTGTATTTGTGTGCGGGAAACATAGATAGGGAATATGTTTCGATGATATCTCAAACCAAAAAATGAAACATACGCAATGTGTGTGAAACTAAGGCCTAGCTAGATACTCCCCCCGTCCCAAAATAAGTGTCTCAACTTTGTACTAGCTCTAGTACAAATTTGTACTAAGCTCAAGACACTTATTTTGGGACGGAAGGAGTATATCATAAAAGGGGGGCGATCCACGAGAAGGGAGGGGAGGGATCATCGGCATGTGGTGTCGATAGAAACGAAGAGAGGGATGAATTGTATGGGTGCGTGATACGTCTCCATCGTATCTATAATTTTTTATTATTCCATGCCAATATTATACAACTTTCATATACTTTTGGCAACTTTTTATACTCGGCAATATTGTTATGGGATCAAATTCATATGTTTGCATTGGTATGCTCGGCAACTATGCTTGAGAAATGATTATACTTGTTTCTCTACGATGAAGGCTCCACACCTTCCCTTTTCATGCACATTTAATGATGATGAAACCTTAGCTTCTTATGCTAATGGTATATATGATTACTATGATGTTGAACAAATAGAAGAATTCGTTGCTTTTAAGGGTGCTTATGAAATTGAATCTTTGTTTAAAAGGTATGAAGCTTTTGATGATGATGTTTAGAGGCCTGAAAATTTTGCTATATTGAAATATTGCTATGAGAATTATGAATACAATGCCAATATTGATGCGTTTATTGAGAAGGTCTCTGTTGTCCAAGAAGATACTAATATTTTGCAGGAGTCTATGGAAGAAGAAATTAATGACATTGTGAGCTCAGTGGGTGAATAAGATGAGGAGGAGAGCGAAGAACAAAAGGAGGAAGAGCGGATTGATCACCCGTGCCCACCTTCTAATGAGAGCAACTCTTTATCCCATACATTGTTTAATTTCCCTTCGTGCTTACCGAAGGATGAATGCTATGATGATTGTTATGATCCCGTTGATTCTTTTGAAATATCCCTTTTTGATGATGCTTGCTATGCTTGTGGCCAAGATGCCAATATGAATTATGCTTATGGAGATGAACTTGCTATAGTTCCTTATGATAAACATGAGATAGTTGCTGCTGCACCCACACATGATAGCCCTATTATCTTTTTGAATTCTCCAAACTACACTATATCGGAGAAGTTTGCACTTATTAAGGATTATATTGATGGGTTGCCTTTTTCCGTTGCACATGATGTTTTTGATGAATATAATATGCATGGGCTTGCTGCTCCTACTTGCAATTATTATGAGATAGGAACTACATCTCCACCTCTCTATGTTTCCAACACGATAAAATTGCAAGAAACTGCTTATACTATCCATTGGCCTTTACTTGATGTGCATGAATTGTTCTTGTATGACATGCCTATGCATAGGAAGAGAGTTAGACTTCGTTTTTGCATGACACATATCACTTTGTGCTCACTACTAAATGCCAAATCATTGCTAATTAAAATTGGCTTTGATATACCTTGGGATTCGGGTGGATCCATTACTTGAGCAATATATGCCTAGCTTAATGGCTTTAAAGAAAGCACTGCCAGGTAGACAACCCGGAAGTTTTAGGGAGTCATTTATTTCTGTTGTGTTTTTTTAAGTTTAAAAACAAAAAAATAAAGAGGGGAACCTAAAACTTTTTCAAAAATAAAAGTGAAAGTAAGAAGGACGAGCACCGTTGAAATGGGGGAGCTCCTCGAACTTTGTTCATGCCCATGGAAACTTTGCAAATCTTGAATTATAGAAACTTTTCAACAAAAATAATTATCCCCTTGTATTATAAAAATAATGTGCCAAGAGTTTCCTTTAGGATGATTAAACTGCTTGTTGGTTTGTGCGGTGCAAAAACAGAAACTTAGGCTGTAGTGCGTGATTTTACATTTTTTTTTACTGGAACGTCGAAAGGATCTGAATTTTTTTTGCAAAGTCTTTCTATACAAATTTTTGATTTTTCCTAATTTTGCCAGAATTTTTAGAGTTACAGAAGTATGGTTAATGTTCGGATTACTACAGACTATCATGTTTTCACAGATTATTGTTATAGCTTCATTATTTGCATATGTTTGAATTATTGTTGAATCCTAATTGACATGGGGACATAGAATTGTGATAACATACAGTGGGTAATGTTTGTTCATAATTATACAATAATGTTAGAGCAGTACATGATGGGATTTCATTGATCATATGCACTAACCCTGCCACTAAATGTTCGGCTAAGTTTTGTGTCGATGAAGTGTTTGAAGATCGAGGATGTCTCGATGTGAGGAGAATGAGGAGAGGAAAGATCTCAAGCTTGGGGATGCCCAAGGCACCCCAAGTAAATATTCAAGGAGACTCAAGCGTCTAAGCTTGGGGATGCCCCGGAAGGCATCCCATCTTTCTTCAACAAGTATCGGTATGTTTTCGGATTCATTTCGTTCACATGATATGCGTAAACTCTTGGAGCGTCGTGTGCTTTGTATTTTATTTTAATAAATGCACCGTCCTGGTATGAGATAGTCCTTGGTTGATTTATATAATGCTCTTTGCACTTCACTTTTATCTTTTGAGTATGACTTTATAGAATGCTTCATGTGCTTCACTTATATCATTTGAAGTTTGGGTTGCCTGTTTCTCCTCACATAGAAAACCGCCATTTGCAGAATGCTCTTTTGCTTCACTTATAATTGTTAGAGCGTGGGCATATCTTTTGTAGAAATAATTAAAACTCTCTTGCTTCACTTATATCTATTTAGAGAGTTGACAGGAACTGGTCATTCACATGGTTAGTCATAAAATCCTACATAAACTTGTAGATCGTTGAATATGATATGTTTGATTCCTTGCAATAGTTTTGCGATATAGAGATGCTAATATGTGGGAGGGACTAGTGAAGGATTTTGGTTTAGTAAAAATATTGGTGTTAAGGTTTGTGATTCCCGAAGCATGCACGCATGGTCTCCTAACTATGTAACCAAATTGGCATGCATTGTATTTTGATAGTTTATCTTTGCGTGAAGGTCGGGGGCGCGCGATGGTTAACTCCTACCAACCTCCCCCCTAGGAGCATGCGTCGTAGTATTTTTGCTTCGAGGGCTAATAGATTTTTTGCAATAAGTATGTGAGTTCTTTATGACTAATGTTGAGTCCATGGATTATACGCACTCTCACCCTTCCACCTTGCTAGCCACTCTAGTACCGCGCAATTTTCGCTGGTGCATCAAACCACCTTATACCCTTCCTCAAAACAGCCACCATACCTACCTATTATGGCATTTCCATAGCCATTCCAAGATATATTGCCATGTAACTCCGTCGTTCCGTTTATTATGACACGCACCATAATTATCATATTGCCTTGCATGATCATAAGATAGCTAGCATGATGTTTTCATGGCTTGTCCGTTTTTTGATGTCATTTCTATGCTAGATCATTGCACATCCCGGTACACCGCCGGAGGCATTCATATAGAGTCATATTTTTGTTCTAGTATCGAGTTGTAATATCGAGTTGTAAGTAAATAAAAGTGTGATGATCATCATTATTAGAACATTATCCCATGTGAGGTTATAAAAAATAAAAGAGGCCAATGAAGCCCAAATAAAAAAAGGCCAAAGAAGCCCACCAAAAAAGGAGGCCAAGGAGCCCAAAATAAAAAAAATGAGAGAAAAAGAGAGAAGGGGCAATGTTACTATCCTTTTACGACACTTGTGCTTCATCATAGCACCATGTTCTTCATGGTAGAGAGTCTCCTATGTTGTCACTTCCATATACTAGTGGGAATTTTCATTATAGAACTTGGCTTGTATATTCCAACAACGGGCTTCCTCGAATGCCCTAGGTCTTCATGAGCAAGTAAGTTGATGCACACCCACTAGTTTTCTATTGAGCTTTTATACGCTTATAGCTCTAGTGCATCCGTTACATGGCAATCCCTACTCACTCACATTGATATCAATTGATGGACATCTCCATAGTCCGTTAATTTGCCTAGTCGATGTGAGACTATCTCCCTACTTTTGTCTACTACCACCTTCTATTCGACCCATAGTGCTATGTCCATGGCTCACGCTCATGTATTGCGTGAAGAGTTGAAAAGGTTCGAAAAAGTAAAAGTATGAAAACAATTGCTTCGCTGACACCGGGATGGGCATGAGGGGTACCTTCTGTAAAGAAAAGGGAGCATAAAAGACTATATGATTATGTACAGACAACGTTCTTTAGCATTGATATTTTGAAAGACTTGATTGTTTGTTGGGATGCCTGAGCATTAAATTCTTTTATGTCAAATGATAGACTATTGATTTGAATCACTCATGTATTAATATTCATGCCATGATTAGATTACATGATCAAGATTATGCTAGGTAGCATTCCACATCAAAAATTATCTTTTTTATCATTTACCTACTCGAGGACGAGCAGGAATTAAGCTTGGGGATGCTGATACATCCCCATCGTATCTATAATTTTTTATTGTTCCATGCCAATATTATACAACTTTCATATACTTTTGGCAACTTTTTATTCTATTTTGGGACTAACATATTGATCCAGTGCCCAGTGCCAGTTCTTGTTTGTTGCATGTTTTTTGTTCCGCAGAATATCCATATCAAACGGAGTCCAAAGGGGATAAAAACGAACGGAGATTTTTTTGGAATATATCTGAATTTTGGGAAGTGGAATCAACGTGAGACGATGCCCGAGTGGCCCACGAGGGTGAGGGGCGCGCCCCAAGGGTCAGGCGTGCCCTGGGCCCTCGGGGCCACTCCGTAAGGAGGTTGCTGCCCTTCTTTCACCGCAAGAAAGCTAATATCCGGATAAAAATCGTATCAAAAAATTCAGCCCAATCGGAGTTATGGATCTCCGGGAATTTAAAAAACAGTGAAAGGCTAGAATCTGGGAACGCAGAAACAGAGAGACAGATCCAATCTCGGAGGGGCTCTCGCCCCTCCGCTGACATGGAGGCCATGCATCTGAGAGGAAACCCTTCTCCCATATAGGGAGAAGGTCAAGGAAGAATAAGAAGGAGGGGGCTCTCTCCCCCTCGCTTCCGGTGGCGCCGGAACGCCGCCGGGGCCATCATCGTGTGACGCGATCTACACCAACACCTCCGTCATCTTCACCAACATCTTCATCACCTTCCCCCATTTATCTACAGCGGTCCACTCTCCCGCAACCCGCTGTACCCTCTACTTGAACATGGTGCTTTATGCTTCATATTATTATCTGATGATGTGTTGCCATCCTATGATGTTTGAGTATATTTTCGTTGTCCTACCGGTAATTGGTGAATTGCTATGATTGGTTTAATTTGCTTATGGTTATGTTGCTGTCCTTTGGTGCCCATCATATGAGCGCACGCGTGGATCACACCATTGGGTTAGTTGTATGTTGATAGGACTATGTATTGGAGGGCAAGAGTGACAGAAGCTTCAACCAAGCATTGAAATCGATGCATACGGGATTGAAGGGGGACCAATATATCTTAATGCTATGGTTGGGTTTTACCTTAATGAACATTAGTAGTTGCGGATGCTTGCTAATAGTTCCAATCATAAGTGCATAGAATTCCAAGTCATGGATGACATGCTAGCAGTGGCCTCTCCCACATAAAACTTGCTATCCGTCTAGTAACATAGTCAATTGCTTAGGGACAATTTCGCAACTCCTACCACCACTTTTCCACACTCGCTATACTAACTTTATTGCTTCTTTATATAAACAGCCCCTAGTTTTTATTTAAGTGCTCTTTATATTCTTGCAAACCTATCCAGTTACACCTACAAAGTACTTCTAGTTTTATACTTGTTCTAGGTAAAGCGGACGTCAAGCGTGCGTAGAGTTGTATCGGTGGTCGATAGAACTTGAGGGAATATTTGGTCTACCTTTAGCTCCTCGTTGGGTTCGACACTCTTACTTATCGAAAGAGGCTACAACTAATCCCCTATACTTGTGGGTTATCAGTGCGAGATCGATAAAGAGAGGCTATGAAATTGTGTGTGCGCGCCAAAGATATAGTACGGCTGGCCTACTGGAACGTGAGAGGGGAAAGGGCATTTTGTGTGTGCCAGGGAGAACTGACTATAACGTTCGATCTATTAGTGTGTGTGTCAGGGAGGGGGGGCTAACTAGAGAGGTAGGTTGACTGGTACATGTGTGGAGAAGAAGATACCTAGCTACGTATCGAGGGAGATCGATGGGCATCCGTACATGTGTTGGAGAGGAATATGGTTGGGAGAGAGACTGAGCTAGAGTGCTGGAGGGGGGTTGGTGGAGTTGCTTCTCGGAGAAGATGATGGGAGAGGCCTAGTAGATAAATGGAGGGTACAACTGCAATCAATAAGAGAGGTGTGTGTGTGCGCGCGTGCGTGTGTGCGAATGTGTGCAGGTGAGAGACGGGGCAGGAGGCATGCATGCATGGTGAGTTTCACGCGCGCCCCCGACTTTCATGCAAAGGAAGACAATCAAGAATAAATCGCGCTCCAACTTCATAACATAACTAGAAGACCATACGTGCATGCTACGGGAATCACAAATCTTAACACAATTATTTATTTAACCACACAACTTACTAGTAGCATGACTCTAATATCACCATCTTAATATCCCGAAACAATTGCAAGGAATCAAACTTCTCATATATTCAATGCTCTTTATGAAAGTTTTTATTATACCCCCTTTGGATGCTTGTCATATTAGGACTAAATTCACAACCTAAGCAAATTACCATGTTGTTTAGAGACTCTCAAAATAATATAAGTGAAGCATGAGAGTTCATCAATTTCTTCAAAATAAACATCACCGTCATGCTCAAAAAGATATAAGTGAAGCACTAGAGCAACTACCCTAGCTCAAAAGATATGAGTGAAGCGCATAGAGTATTGTAATAAATTCACAATTAATGTGTGTCCCTCTCAAAAGGTGTGTACATCAAGGGTGATTGTGGCAAACTAAAAAGCAAAGACTCAAATCAAGACACTCCAAGCAAAACACATTTGATGTGGTGAATAAAAATATAGCCTCAAGTTAATTTACCGATGGATTGAAGACGAAAGAGGGGATGCCATCCGGGGCATCCCCAATATTAGATGGTTGGTAGCCCTTGAATATTACCTTGGAGGTGCCTTGGGCATCCCAATATTAGGCTCTTTCCACTCCTTATTCCATAGTCCATCCAATCTTTACCCAAAACTTGAAAACTTCACAACACCAAACTCAACAGAAAACTCGTGAGATCCGTTAGTAAAAAAAATCAATCCTTACTTGTAGGTACTGTTGTGAAGTCATTCTTATTTTATATTGGTGTAATATCTATTGTATTCCAACTTTTCCATGGTTCATACCCCCAGATACTAGCCATAGATGCATCAAAATAAGCAAACAACACAATGAAAACAGAATCTATCAAAAACAAAACAATATGTAAAGATGTGAATTAAGGTGAAACCTTTGTATCTCTAAAAATTCTGAAAATTAGGACAACGTGGGCAATTTGTAGATCAAAAATGTGTAAAAACATTTAGAGTTTTTTCACGTTCCAACAACCAGAAACAATTCTGACACTGGACGCAAAAGTTTCCGTTTTCCAGATTAACCAATCTACTATCTTCCAAATCATCTGAAAGATCTTACTTGGCACAAACACTAAATTAAAACATGAAAACACATCTAACGAGAGGCTAGATGATAGATTTATTCAAGAACAGCAAGAAAAAGGTAAAACCAAAAATAAAATTAAGTTGCCTCCCAACAAGCGCTATTGTTTAACGCCCTTAGCTAAGCATAAAACAACGATCTCGGTATTGTCATAATAGTAAGGGATGTCATCCATGCTCATCTCATACTCCCTTCTTTCAGCAGCAAGCTTCCTTTGTGGTAAAAATAATAATCAAAAGGGCTAAATTTAATGGGATAAGGATCCCTAAGATCAAGTTTAGGAGGAATAGGTTCCTCCTTTGGCCCCCGATATTATATGACCAACTCATCATTATAAGCGTTCCTTTGATGAAAAGTCATAAGCCTATCTCTCAAATCGAACCCCAACCCGTTGTTTGTATAGCAAAATTATCATTAAGTTCAGAAATCTTATCAATCAAAACCTCGGTAGGAACCCTTTTCCTCAAATTTTCATTATAGGCAACATAATTAGGAGATTGCAATCTCATTATTTCCTCTTGATTAAAAAGGATCTCCTCTATGGGGGGACAACCACCATTTATTTTATAATGAGCAAAATTTCGCTAGCTTCTTTCAAGATGAATATAAATTTGTGAGCTAGGAATATAGTAGCGGCACACTTAACAGAAGAATGCCGAATATTAGAAAACTCTAGAAAAATCCTTTGTACACAAGGATGCATATGAACAAATAGTCTTCCAAGTTCAATAATGAGCAAAATAATTGCATCCGCTAGGCTATTGGTTTTCTTAAGAATAGATCCTCCTAGCGTAGGTAGTGCACTGGCACAAGTAAAGAAATCTTGAATAACACCTTCTCCAATAATATTGGCACTACCCACACGATTTTTTGTTTTCATGACAGTAGGCTCTTTTTCATGGAGATAATCATTAGCAAAATCATCAAACCTTACTCTAAGATCATTACCATCCTTTTCAATGACAACCTCCTCGGATTCAGACATGGTAACAAAGAGATTTAGCACACAAGCAAACAAAAAGACGAACGGAAAAAGAGGCGAATAAAAAGGCAAATATTTTTGTGTTTTTCTAAAAATGTTTTAGAAGTGGGGGAGATGAAAACGAGAGGCAAATGTAAAATAATGTAAGTGCAAAAGATGAGAATTTATGACAAGTACGTACTTGGTAGGCTTGATGTAGACCTCCCCGGCAACGGCGACCGAAATTCTTCCTGCTACTTCTTGAGCTTGCGTTGATTTTTTCCTTGATGAGGAAAGGGTGATGCAGCAAAGTAGAGATAAGTATTTCCCTCAGTTGAGAACCTAGGTATCAATCCAGTAGGAGGTACAAGAAAGTCTCCAATATATGCACCTGCACAAACTAACAAACACTTGCACACAACGCAGAAAAGGGGTTGTCAATCCCTGTAATGTCACGAACAAGAGTGAGATCTGATAGAGATAGATCTAAAACTAAAGTAAAAAGCTGAATAAAGTAAACACAAAATAATTGCAGCAAGGTATTTTTGGGTTTTTGGTTTTATAGATCTGAAAATAATAGATGGAAAATAGACCCGGGGGTGTAGGTTTCACTAGAGGCTTCTCTCTTGAATAAAACATATGGTGGGAAAACAAACTACTGTCGAGCAACTAATAGAAAAAGGCAAAATTATGACGATATTTATGGCAATGATCATGAATATAGGCACCACGTCTGTGACGAGTAGACCGACTCCTGCCTGCATCTACTACTATTACTCCACACATCGACCGCTATCCAGCATGCATCTAGAGAATTAAGTTCATAAGAACAGAGTAACACCTTAAGCAAGATGACATGATGTAGAGGGATAAAATCAAGCAATATGATATATACCCCATATTTTTAACCTTGATGGCAACAATACAATATGTGCTTCACTACCCCTTTTGTCACTGGGTGTGGACACCGCAAGATTGAACCCAAAACTAAGCACCTCTCCCAATGCAGGAACTACCAATCTAGTTGGCCAAACCAAACCAATAATTCAAAGAGTAATACAAAGATATAAAATCATGCAAAGAAGAATTCAGAGAAGATTCAAATAATATTCATAGATAATCTGATCATAAATCCACAATTCATCGGATCTCGACAAACACACCGCAAAAGAAGATTACATCGAATAGATCTCCAAGAACATCGAGGAGAACATTGTTTTGAAGATCAAAGAGAGAGAGAAGAAGCCATCTAGCTACTAGCTATGGACCCGTAGGTCTGTGGTAAACTACTCACGCGTCATCGGAAGGGCAGCAAGGTTGATGTAGAAGGCCTCCAGATGTGATCTAAAGAGGTCAGAGATATGCGGCGGTGGAAAAGTATTTTCGTGGATGGTTCTGGTCGTTTGGTAATATTTCTAAATTTATAGGCAAAGAATTAGGGTTGGAGGAGTCTCGTGGGCCAACAAGCCAGGGGGCGCCCCCCTAGGGCACGCCCTGATGGTTTGTGGAGCCCTCGAGACTCTTCTGTCTTCTTATCCAAGTCGTACGTGTGTCTTCTGGTCCAAGAAAAATCATCGCGAAAGTTTTATTCCGTTTGGACTCCGTTTGATATTCCTTTTGTGCGAAGCTCGAAAAAAGGAAAAACAGAAACTGGCACTGGGCTCTAGGTCAATAAGTTAGTCCCAAAATAATATAAAATAGCATATTAATGCATATAAAACATCCAAAGTTGATAATATAATAGCATGCAACAATCAAAAATTATAGATACGTTGGAGACGTATGACGGGCCACCATGCATAAATTGTGTCATAACACTATACATATGTAACATGGTTTAGATTATGAAGATCTAGCTAGAGCCTGAAATGCACTATTATTTGAAATCATTATAAAGTGGATTCAGAATATTGAATTCGAGTTTAATGGTACAAGTAGTTGATATCTAACCTGATATAAACTATGTGGTGTGTGATAACCCACAAGTATAGGGGATCGCAACAGTTTTCGAGGGTAGAGTATTCAACCCAAATTTATAGATTCGACACAAGGGGAGCCAAAGAATATTTGAAGATATTAGCAGCTGAGTTGTCAATTCAACCACACGTGGAGATTAATTATCTGCAGCAAGTGATCAGTAGCACAGTAATATGATAGTTTTGATAGTAGTGACAATAGCAATAGTAACAGTAATAGTGATAACAGTAGTTTTGTAGCAAGTGTAACACTAACGATAGCAGTAGTAACTTAGCAAGATCAATATAGGATAAATTCGTCGGCATTGGATCGCTGATTTGTTGGATGATATTCACCATGTGACAATTATAACCTAGGGCGATACAGCACTAGCTCCAGTTCATCGATATTGTAGGCATGTATTCCGTAAATAGTCATACGTGCTTTATTAAAAGAACTTGCATGGCATCTTTTGTCCTACCCTCCCGTGGCAGAGGGGTCCATATCGGAAACTAAGGGATATTAAGGCCTCCTTTTAATAGAGAACTGGAACAAAGCATTAACACATAGTGCATACATGAACTCCTCAAACTACGGTCAGCATCGGGAGTAGTTCTGGTTATTGTCACTCCAGGGTTGCCGGATCATAACACGTAGTAGGTGACTATAACTTACAAGATCGGATCTAAAAATATGAATATAATGATAATATAATAAACGGTTCAGATCTGAAATCATTGCACCCGGGACCAATGGGACAAGCATTAAGCCTAGCAAATTCATAGCAACATCAATCTAGGAACATAGTGGATACTAGGGATCGGGCCCTAACAAAACTAACTCGGTTACATGATGAATCTCATCCAACTCCTCGCCGACCAGCGAGCCTACTAAGGAATTACTCACTCCCGGTGGGGTGCATGATGGAATTGGTGATGGAGAAGGGTTGGTGATGACGAAGAACGAAGATCACCCTCTCCGGAGGCCCAAACGGACTCCAGATCTGGCTCCCAAGGAAGAGCAGGAGGTGACGGCGGCTCCGTCTCATGGATCGCAATAATTCTCTCTCCCTGATTTGTTTTCTCCAAAAATAGGAATTTATAGGGTCAGGGTTGTCGTGTGCGGTGCCACCAGGTGGGTACAACCCACCTAGGCACGCCAGGAGAGGGGGTCGCGCCCTGGTGGGTTGTGCCCATCCATGGGCCCCTCTCTGGTGGGTCTTGGCTCTAGTATTTCTCTTCTATTCCATAAAAAATCCTTGCAAAGTTACGTTTCATTCCGAGAACTTTTATTTCTGCAAAAAAACAACCCCATGATAGTTCTGCTTAAAACAACGTCAGTCCGGGGTTAGTTTCATTCAAATCATGCAAATTAGAGTCCAAAACAAGAGGAAAAGCGTGAGGAAAAGTAGATACATTGGAGACGTATCAACTCCCCCAAGCTTAAACCTTTGCTTGTCCTCAAGTAATTCAATTGATAAACTGAAAGTGAGAAAGAAAAACTTTTACAAACTCGTTTGCCCTTGTTTGCGTAAGTAAGCTTAAACATCACCCAGGTTTTCGGCCAACATCATAACTAACCATGTCGACATTTAAAGATTATATTAGCTCATATCAATGACATAATCATCTAGCGAGCGATAATAAGAGATTTCAAACAGCAACATGGTGTCAAAACAACTATGATACAATATGACAATAGTGGTATCTCGCTAGCCCTTTCTAAGACCGCAAAACATAAATGCAGAGCACCTCCAAAGTTCAAGCAGCGACTAAACATTGTAATTCATGGTAGAAAAGATCCAGTCATGATAGCACCCAACATTCACTACACACAATGCAGAGGCATGACAACAGTGCTCTCAGATCTAGCGCTTATTAGAGAAGGTGATGACACAACATAAAAGTAAATAGATAGTCCCTTCGAAGAGGGAAGCAGTGATTTGCAGAGGTGCCAGAGCTCAAGTTTTTAAAACAGAGGTAAATGATATTTTTTAGAGGTGCACCCTTCTCATTCGCTTCACGACTGTCATCTATCGACATCTCCCATGCTAAACGAGCTAGTGGCGGTTCCCGGGTAGAAAAGTAAATGTTTGAACTCCATTGGGAGTTTTTGTTGTTTATTTGTAAGATTTTTCTTTTTGCAGTTTGGGACTGGGAATCGCTATTACCGCCCTTTTCTCATGCAATGGCGAGTGAATAAACACTCAACCTGAGAATAACCCGCTTAGCATGGAAAATACCGACCACCTCATGTCATTCCATGAACGATCCAGGCACACAAAAGGGATATTTATTTGAAGTTAGAGGTGGCACATGCAAATTTACTTGGAACGGCAGGGTAATATCGCATATAGGTAGGTATGGTGGACTCATCTGGAATAACTTTGAGTTTTTGAATTTGATGCACAAGTAGTATCCCCGCTTAGTATAGGTGAAGGCTAGCAAAATAGGTTGGGAAGCGACCAACTAGAGAGCAACAATGGTCATGAACATGCATAATAAATATTGGACACCCGCATGAGTAGGATATGGACACCATGAACATAAATATCATAGAGGCTATGTTGGTTTTGATTCAACTACATGGATAAACATGTGCCAAGTCAAGCCACTCGAACATTCAGAGGAGGATACCATATCATCATACTACATCACAATCATTTTAGCGCTATGTTGATGTCCAAGATAAGTCATCATCAACTCCTAGCTACTTATGAATGGCATGAGAAACTATAATCTCTAATTGTCATTGCAAACATGTTTAGTCATAATAGGCTGAATCATGGACACTAGGTTAAACATATTTATACAAAAATAAGAAGTTGAGTTCATACCATTTTCTCCCTGCCACGGCCAGTTCATCGAATATTGTCATTATTGCCTTTCACTTGCATGACTGAATGATGTGAAAATAATAATAATGCAAGAGTGTTGTGAACTAAGATGGAATCTGCAAAACATTTTATTCAACAGGAGAAGACAAGGTAAAATGGACTTTTTATTAGATTACCATTTATTCATATGAGAGCCACTCAACATTTTCATCGTGGTCTTCCCCTCGGTGAAACTCAAATAAAAGGATAAGAAATTCATAGAAACACACTGAAATATTTTTAGAGTTTCTGGTTTGCTAGATCAAGCAAATAAAAGGGAAAAGCAAAAACGAGAAAAACTATTTACACGGGAAAGCTCCCAACAAGAAAAAGAAAAAAGCGGAAATCTTTTTGGATTTTCTTTTTAATTCAATTACTAAGCATGCATAGAAAGTAAATTACTACAACTATTTTTTTTGTTTTTCTAAAGTTTTTTCAAACACAAAAGAAGAAAGCAAGAAAATAAATCTAAGCATGGATGATACAGTGAAAAAGTGTGAGCACCAACAAATAGAATGATATGTGAACATAAATGTAATGTCGGTGAGAAACATGTACTCCCCCAAGCTTAGGCTTTTGTCCTATCTTGGTAGTCGATCAGTAGTCTGGAGGATAGTAGGGATCCTAAGGAGGAGGCATCCACTCATCCCACTGCTGAGGCTCCTCCGCAGCTTCTGCAGAAGTGTGGGAATTCCAGTAGGCGATGATGTCTGCAGGAATAATCCGGTATCCGCCCTTGGCAGCTGAATCGAACAAAGCAGGCACATGTAATGGAATAACACCACGAGTGTTAATGCTATAGACCAGGTTGTAAGGAATGGCAATATCAGGACGATCATGTGCAAGAAAGTGATGGTGATCCATGGCTGCACGGTCTAGGTAAACCTTAGTCAGAGGGTAATCATGATGGCGTCTCACAACCCCGAAATGGTTTGCCAAACGAGTGACAAAAATCCCACCATGTATTTTACCCTGGAATTTATTAAGATGCAGGCGAAGACCCACGATAGCTCCCAAGCTATGCGTGTTGTTGCCCTCCAGGGCACGACGCAAAACAGCAAGGTCTGGTGAACTAAGTGCACCCACCTTCTCCCTAGCAAGGAAGCATTTGGTAATAAAAAGTGCAAAATAACGAACAGCAGGAAAATGTAAGCCAGCGGCAATGATGGCTGACACTCTTCTCTCATCACCCATTGTTAAGGTGCGACCAAAGGCCTCAAACTTGGCCGGCCTAGGCTCAGCCAAGCTCCCATCAGACGGGATCATGCATATGTCACAAAACTCGGTAAGGGGTATCTGATGATTTTCATTATATAAATCAAAGCTTACTTCAGGGGGATCATTTCTAGGCAGGAAAGTAAAACTTTGAACAAAGACGTTTGTGAAGATTTGATGTTGGTCACACTCATCTGCGATGAAGTTAGTGAGGTAGTCACTAGCGATATATTGTATGAACTCCTCAAGAATTCCAGCCTCTTGCCGGAACGGGATGTACGACCATTCACACGGCTGTACTTCCGCCAACCCCTGAGGGTGGAGATCACTGTCAGAAGATTCCCCAATAACACCCTTGGAGTTCTTCTTTGAGCCAAACTTCCTGGAGATATTCATGTTCGCGTACGATTTTCTGAAAATAAAATTTTTTGGGGTGACAAAAATTTGTCAACAAACTTTATAAAATTGATAGCCGCTACTCATAGGGATACATAGAAGCCATAGCAAGCATTCAAGCTACTTAAAACACTAAGAATTCAACATGCAAGCACATCTACAGCAGCACCAAGAGTAGCTAATTATTCAAAGTATAAACCACTAAAACAAAAACTAATTGGACAAATGGTGGAGTCACATACCAAGCAACAATCTCCCAAAACAGTTTCAGAAACGGAGCTTCGAGCAAAGAGATCGAAATCCGCGGGTTTGAGCTCAAGAACACGGAGAGATGGCATTGGAGATTTTTTTTTCTGGAGGTAAGTGATGATGTGGGCTAAAGAGGTAAGTGAGAGGGCCCACGTGGGGACCACAACCCACCAGGGCGCGCCCGGGGGTCCTGGTGCGCCCGAGTGGGTTGTGCCCACCTGGTGCACCCCCTCTGGTATTATTTGCATCAAAAATTCTTAAATATCCAGGAAACAAATCATATAAAATTTTCAGGACATTCTGAGAACTTTTATTTTTGGGTCATTTTTTATTGCATGGAAAATTCAGAAAACAAACAAAACATGGCATTTATTTTATTTAACTAATAAAAATAGAAAATAGAAAGTAGGGACAGAAGGTAGTGCTTACTAAATTCATCAACTTCATACCGCTCAAAAATGATTCATTAATAAGGTTGATCAAGTCTTATTAACAAGCACTTTTGGCTGGCATGAAACCGAAGAACTTTCGTAAATCACTAAGTTACCTCAACGGGGATACGAAAATCCCCAACAATAAGCATTTCCTATTTCTTTTCAACAGTAGATAGAGGTATTTGAAAACTTCCAATAGTGATAGTCGGAGATTTTTCAATAACATTAATACCATTCACTTGGAATTGTTTCTTCGGAAAGTGCAACATATGCTCATTACCATTATTATGAAAAGTGGCCTTGCTTTTATTACAATCAATAACAGCCCCTGCAGTGTTCAGGAAGGGTCTGCCAAGGATAATCGACATATTGCCGTCCTCGGGCATCTCGAGTATAACAAAGTCAGTCAAGATAGTAACATTAGCAACAACAACGGGCACATCCTCACAGATACCGATAGGTATGGCAGTTGACTTATCGGCCATTTGCAAAGATATTTCAGTAGGTGTGAGTTTATTCAAGTCAAGACTTTTATATAAAGAGAAAGGCATAACACTAACACCAGCTCCTAAATCACACAAATCAGTTTTCACATAATTCTTTTTTATAGAGCAAGGTATAGTTGGTATACTCGGATCTCCAAGTTTTTTAGGTACTCCATCTTTAAAAGTGTAATTAGCAAGCATAGTGGAGATATCAGCTTTTGGTATTTTTCTCTTATTTGTGATGATGTCTTTCATATACTTTGCATAAGGAGGCATTTTTAGGATATCAGTCAAGCGAGTACGCAAAAAGACTAGCCTCGGCATTTCAGCATAACGTTCAAATTCTTCATCATCATTCTTTTTAGTTGGCTTGAGTGGAAAAGGCATAGGTTTTTGAACCCATGGTTCTCTTTCTTTACCGTGTTTTCTAGCAATGAAGTATATTTTATCATACCTTTTATTCTTAGGTTGTGGGTTATCAAGATCAACAGGTGGTTCTATCTCAACATCATTATCTGGTTCTTTTTCATTTGGTTGAGCATCTTCATGAACATCAGCATTATCTTTTTCATTGTCATTAGGTGGATGTTCATTACCAGATTGAGTTTCAGCATCATAGATAGAAACATCATTATCATTGTCAGGAGGTTTTTCTACTTCAGGTTCACTAGTAGCAGGCATAGTCCTATCACTTCTCTTTTTCTTTTTCTTTTTAGAAGGACTAGGTGCGGTGGTATTGTTTCTTTGTGAATCTTATTCAATTATTTTTGGGTGTCCCTCAGGATAAAGTGGTTCCTGGGTCATTTTACCTCCTCTAGTTGCAACTCTAACAGCTAAGTCATGCATATTACTATTCATTTCATCAAGCAATTCTCTTTGTGATTTAGCAACTTGTTCTAACTGGGTTTGAACCATAGAAGCATGTTTTCCAACACCTCTAACATCATTTGAAATTCTAAATAACAAGTCACTCAAGCGAGCAATCGTACCAGAATTATGTTTCAATTGTTTCATAACATTTGCATTGAAGTGATCTTGTTTTCTAATGTAGTTTTTGAGCTCATAAAGGCATTGGCTAGCATGCATATTGTGAGGATTATCATTATCATAGAACTTCATAAAAGAATTTACCTCTACCACCTTAGGCAGTGGTGGTGCATTAAGCCCATGTATTTCTTCAATTGGAGGTAAAATTTTAACATCATCAACTTTAATACATTTTTCCTTCATAGATTTCTATGCCTCTTGCATATCTTCAGGACTGAGATATAATATATCCCTCTTCTTCGGAGTGGGCTTAGCCTGTGGTTCAGGAAGAGTCCAATCATCATAGTTTTTCAATATATTATTCAATAATTCTTCAGCTTGAGCAATAGTTCGTTCCCTGAAAACACAACCAGCACAACTATTTAGGAAGTCTCTAGAAGCATCGGTTAGTCCATTATAGAAGATAGCAATTATTTCATTTTTCTTAAGTGGATGATCAGGCAGAGCATTAAGTAACTGGCAAAGCCTCCCCCAAGCTTGTGGGAGACTCTCTTCTTTAGTTTGCACAAAGTTAAATATTTACTGTAAGGCAACTTGTTTCATATGAGCAGGAAAATATTTTTCAGAGAAGTAATAAATCATATCCTGGGGACTACGCACACAACCAGGAGTAAGAGTATGGTACCAAGCTTTAGCATCACCCTTTAATGAGAATGGAAATAATTTGAGAATAAAGTAGTAGTGAGTTTTCTCATCATGAATAAAAAGGTTGGCTATGTCATTTTGCTTAGTGAGATGTGCCACAACAGTTTCAGTTTCATAACCATGGAAAGGATCAGATTCAACCAAGGTGATTAACTCTGGTTTGGTTAACTCTGGGTCGACGGAGAATTCATAATCCTTATCATCAACAGAGATAGGTGAAGTAGAAAACTTAGGATCACATTTCATTCTAGCATTCAGAGAGTTTTCTTTATACTTGTGTAGTAATTTCTCTAGATCATCTCTATCATTACAAGCAATAATATATCTAGTTGCTTCTTCACTCATAACATAACCTTCCGGTACCTTAGGCAATTCATATCTAGGAAGGCTAGTTCTAGCAGGTATTTCAGAAGTTTCAGTTTCAAGCTCATCATCAGATTCAACAACATCATGTTGTATTACTCTAGCAATTTGTTCATCAAGAAATTCACCAAGTGGCACATCATCATTATCAGCAAGGTACTAGCATCATCATAAGCATCATTCATAGTAGAAGTAGAATCATCAATAACTTGTGACATATTAGAATTGATAGCATGAGGTGGTGTTGCAAGTTTACTCATAACAGAAGGTGAATCTAAAGCAGAACTGGATGGCAGTTCCTTACCTCCCCTCGTCTTTGAGGGATAAATCTTAGTCTTTGGATCCTTCAGATTCTTCATAGTGATAATATGATAATAATCCCAAGTGACTCAATAAATATTGCTATGCTCCCCGGCAATGGCGCCAGAAAAAGGTCTTGATAACCCACAAGCATAGGGGATCGCAACAGTTTTTGAGGGTAGAGTATTCAACCCAAATTTATAGATTTGACACAAGGGGAGCCAAAGAATATTTGAAGGTATTAGCAGCTGAGTTGTCAATTCAACCACACCTGGAGATTAATTATCTGCAACAAGTGATCAGTAGCACAGTAATATGATAGTTTTGATAGTAGTGACGGCAGCAATAGTAATAGTAACAGTGATAGCAGTAGTTTTGTAGCAAGTGTAACAATAACGTTAGTAGTAGTAACTTAGCAAGATCAATATAGGATAAATTCGTAGGCATTGGATCACTGATTTGTTGGATAGTATTCATCATGTGACAGTTATAACCTAGGGCGATACAGCACTAGCTCCAGTTCATTGATATAATGCAGGCATGTATTCCGTAAATAGTCATACATGCTTTATTAAAAGAACGTGCATGACATCTTTTGTCCTACCCTCCCATGGCAGCGGGGTCCATATTGGAAACTAAGGGATATTAAGGCCTCCTTTTAATAGAGAACAGGAACAAAGCATTAATACATAGTGAATACATGAACTCCTCAAACTACGGTCATCACCGGGAGTGGTTCTGGTTATTGTCACTCCGGGGTTGCCGGATCATAACGTGGTAGGTGATTATAACTTGCAAGATCGGATCTAAAACATGAAAATAATGATAATATCATAAACGGTTCAAATCTGAAGTCATGGCACCCGGGCCCAAAGTGACAAGCATTAAGCATAGCAAAGTCATAGCAATATCAATCTAGGAACATAGTGGATACTAGGGATCGGGCCCTAACAAAACTAACTCGATTACATGATGAATCTCATCCAACTCCTCACTGACCAGCGAGCCTACGAAGGAATTACTCACTCCCGGTGGGGAGCATCATGGAATTGGCGATGGAGAAGGGTTGGTGATGACGAAGAATGAAGATCACCCTCTCCAGAGCCCCAAACAGACTCCAGATCTGGCCTCCCGAGG
The DNA here is from genome assembly GCA_902687465.1 of Secale cereale. NCBI lineage: Eukaryota > Viridiplantae > Streptophyta > Magnoliopsida > Poales > Poaceae > Secale > Secale cereale. The sequence goes on along the minus strand of LR738713.1, from coordinate 363,070,160 downwards.
AAGAACATGAGGTGACGGTGGCTCCGTCTCATGGATCGCCATAATTCTTTCTCCCTGATTTTTTCTCCAAAAATAGGAATTTATAGGGCCAGGGTTGTCGTCCGCGGGGCCACCAGGTGGGGACAACCCACCTGGTCGCGCCAGGAGAGGGGGCGCGCCCTGGTGGGTTGTGCCCACCCAGGGGCCCCTCTCTGGTGGGTCTTGGCTCCAGTAATTCTCTTTTATTCCATAAGAAATCCTCGCAAAGTTTTGTTTCATTCCGAGAACTTTTGTTTCTGAACAAAAACAACACCATGATAGTTCTGCTGAAAACATCGTCAGTCCGGGGTTAGTTTCATTCAAATAATGCAAATTAGAGTCCAAAACAAGAGGAAAAGCGTGAGGAAAAGTAGATACGTTGGAGACGTATAAGTGTGTTGCGAAGATAATATACAAATTATTGTTTAACGTGACAACAACCGTAATTGCAGATTATTATTCAAATAGAGAAATGAATTCAAATTTAGTTCATATTGCAACCGGTAGTATACATTTGGAATGCACTAAAATGTTCATTTGAGTAGGTTACATGCATTAAAAAACATAGCACGGATTCAATGTATTGAATGGCATTTGTACTCCCTCCGTCCCATAATGTAAGACGTTTTTTAACACTAGCATAGTGTTAAAAAACGTCTTACATTATGGGACGGAGGGAGTAGTAATTAATACAACAAAATGGTACAAGACACTCCAATTTGATTTGGTAGCGTACCGTTCTCCCAAAAATTAGACACGCGCCTTGTTATCCTGAAATTTGAAGCTATTTTTTGTCTCTTTGTGGTCCAAAAATTCCCTCCTCTTCAACTCGCGCCTTGCTATCCCAAAATTACAAAGTGTAGGAATGAAGTATATCTAGCGGAGGGGGAGTGAATGGGAGTTTTAAAATTTCTTTAGAAATCTCAAAACTCTCGGTACCCAGCAGCGGAGTGAATGAAAAACAAACTACAGTGAGCTAAAACCAAGTACCGAAGGGAAACTAACACATACACTGAGACAACTCACAAGAAGGAAAACAGATTGAGTGTAAACATGGGTAATAGAGATAACCAGTGGTGCTCGATGGAGATAGGGTATTTGTTCGTCCTTCTGCACAAGGACTACATCTGGTTGGAGGGGTTGTGACTTAACACGAAAGATAAACTCTCTTCTTCACCCTATTCTCCTCGACAATTGGTTCATCAAGCAATGCCGATCACTCGTGGTAGATACTTGAGGCGATCTTCGAACATTTACAGACTTCTTCTTCGAGAACCACAATCACTCTTAGACTCTGAAGAATATGACACCTAACCGTCTAGAGAGTTTGCAGCTCTCTAGAGTAATAGGCGGAGCGTACTGGACTTAGATTCGAGTGATGCTGAACCACTATCTAATTATTTGGCTCTAGGTTTTTTTCTCTTGGTGGATTTTAAACTCAAATCGCTCAAAGAGGGGGTTGCTCACAAATCTTCTCAGAATCAAACGGAGCAGCCACCGGACAAAGCTGCTGCGTGGTGGCTATTTATAGTCCTAGCCCTCCCTAATGGGAAATGACCATTTTGGACACAGGGTCCGGCCAATGGCCAACCGACATGCTCACAACGGTCGGATTTTGGAGCAACGGTAACATTACTTGAGGAACAAGTAATGCTAACTCCTCGATCCGAGACAAATCTCTCGCAACAAAGAAGAACTCAGTCTCTTGCTGGCAAGTATTTGCTCAGAACACAAAGAGATTTCTCTCGCAACTTTCATAGGATTTGGGTTTAGCATCAGACAATCAAAGTTTTGAATGCTACACCCCTCTTAATAGTACGATGGTCCTATGACTCAACAAAGAGAAGAAGAACAATGAAATAAATGCTACGTCTTTACTTCATCTTCAATCTCCTCGGGCGCAGTCAATTTCTTCGGACGGACACCGAACCAATTGCTTCACTTCAGCAATTTTGAGGAGTCACTCTTGTTAGCATAATCTTTGGTGATAACCTTCACTGCACAGCAGGGAGATTATCTTCGTCGTTTGCATCAAACTCCTCGTGATCACAGGGACCTATTACTCTGTGTGCACTAGCAAACACATAAGTCCCATACTATTTATGTCAACAAACTCCAAAAACATAAGGGGGCCATCATTGCACCAACAATCTCCCCTTTTTGGACGGTTGTTGACAAAACAAATAATCATCAAAGTGAAGATAGATAACTGAAAAGTAATTCGAACAAGAGTGAATTGGCATTACTTGGCTCGGTGATGAAATATACTCCCCCTAAATGTATGCAGGGTTACTGATATGGGATGAAATTTCCTTGCAATTCATTGAAGTATAAAGAGGAGATTTCCATCGTTCGATATAATGATTCGCACTGATGATATGTAATCCATCGAGATTGTAGTGCAATCATTCATAACTTCTAATAAACGATTCCGCTTGCAAAACAAATGCTTCGAGAGAAATAGTGTAGCAGACGGGGTTATTAACATTTCAGCACAGAAATTTTACATCAAAGCACAAATAGTCTTTGAGGCAAATGTTCAAGTCACACATGAAACAAAATTAACGGAATGCAAAAGAGCAAATATATCAAAACTCGATGTAATTATCCCCCTTTTGTCAACTAGTGTCAAAAAGGTGATGAAGAACATGAGTGGAGAGACTATGAACTTGATTCACTCAGTGACATTGTGTGAAGAACTATCCAAAGAGGTTTCTGATACTGAAGTGATTGGAATATCTTCATCGGAAGCAACAGTAGATTTCCCTTCAGGAACGGTAGCTTGATGTTGAGATGATGAAGGCACATTTGGATCAGCTTCTCGAGTCAAACGAGAGAGCACACTCGCTTCGGTCATTTTCTTAGTTGGTGAGGTAGCTTCAGATTCTTCAAGCAACTTGCAAAAATTAATATGTAGCAGATCAGTAGTTGGCTCTCGAACAGGAAGTGGAGGAGTACTGCGAGTTTGATAATCTTCATATGAGAAGCCTTTGTCAATGTAATCATACAGCTCTTTGAGATCAGCATCTGAGAGTTGTTTCCTAGAAAAGAACTTCCGAAGTAATTTCTAGAGCCTTTTCTTGTTTTCAGCAGCAATCAGATGAGTGATTCTTGTTCGTTTTTTTATGGCATTTAGCTCGGCAGACAAGTGTTCTTTCTCACGACGATCCTCAACAATGTGCTGGAGCAGCGACTGTTGTGTGCGCAGACTGACTTCAAGCTGCGATGGAGGTTGATGGAATATTATGCGCTCACGCGGAGGCAGACGTGGCCCATAGAATGTTGTGTGATAATCTTGATGGCTTGACTCAGGCACTTTACCCGATGAAATGTCTTCGAAGGCTCGCAGGGTGTCACGTACTGCAGGAATAAAGCTTTTATGGGTTGCCTTTGCCAAATAGTCGGTTTTCATTGAATAATCAATCACCTTTTGAATCCATGGTGCATATACCTTAGTTGTTTTCGGATGCTGAGCAGAGTCCTTTAATATATGCAGAAACATGTCTTCAACATCAAAGATATATCCTTCAGAGATGGCATAGATGGCGTTTCGAAGAACATCTGAAATGACATTTTCCGTATTCATCCAGCTAGAGGGCAAATGGTGTAAGTTAGCAAATGATATAGAGTATGATTCTCGAAAGTCAAATAGCCTGGCTTGGGAGGACCATTGTAATAATCTTTTCTTGGTCCATGGTGCATTGAAATATTTCATCTGAAATAACATCAATGTTAAGCACTCTAATCTCATTTTTGCCTTGGTCGAACTAAGGGAAATGAAAATGTGAAACAAAATCCCTGGCTGTGCACTTGATTATTTTCCTTCGGTCATCCATTCCATGATCCATTTGGAGTTGTCAGATTCATTAGCTGAGATGTACATAGTTGCATAGAATTGAAGAATAACTTCTCGGTTCCACCGGTGCTCACATGCAAAGACATATGTGAGACAAAAATCTTCCATATCTTGCATTATCTGATCAAAGCAGCCAATACTCTTCATAACTGACAAATCTAGGAATTCATAAGGAAAATCTTTCGGCTGATATAGAGAACCCAAGAATAATAAATGGCATGTTCCTGAGTCCAAGAATGAGGTGGTTCGGATGTGTGTGGTCCATTATAAGGGCTTTCTTGAAAGAAATTAGGATGCATGTTCCGATTGAATAGCGGTCCTTTGGCACCGGCACCTGACTTAAAAAATGGCAGTCGCTCATGAGGATATGGATATTTCTATTCATCTTTGACTGAAATGGCCTCATCTCCATAAATGACAGAGTCAGTATGACGAGCATAAACTGACTTGTGAGCGAACGGTCCATCATCTGATATTCTTGTCGTTGTGCCGATGGAAATTCATAGTTGGGAGGGAGCAGATTCTTGAACAGGAGGCATTGATGTTGGATCAGGCACTGGAGCAGGAGTAGGTTGTTCTTCAGGAATCTGTGGTGGAGCAGAGGGAGGAATTGAAACATTCGGTTCTTCATGAGCCGGAGGAGCTTGAGGCTCGGATTGTGGGAGTTTACTCCCTTCTGACACATGCACCTGAGATGGAATATCAATCTTAACAGGGGAGGCCACATGCACTTGTTCAGTTGGCCTTAGCGATGGAATTGCTTGCTCAGGAAAGATCTCTTTCGTGGGCTTGGCATCAGAACGATCAGGAGAGTTTTCAATCTTAGGAGGAGGAGCATTTTTCTTCGCTATTTTCTTTCGCTTCTTCTTTGTCTGCTGAGCACTTTGACAAGATCATTATAGCCAGTAGCTTGTGCTTGATGATCAATGCAGATCTTTCGAACAATGTTATCCAGGTTTGGGTGAAAACCCACCTTCTGCTGTGAAGGATACTTAAGGTCTGATTGATATCCGTGTAAGATTCTTATAGTTGTTGGATGACAAACTTGGAAGTTGCATCTTTCGTTCACACATTAAGAGCTTTAAGTTGTGCAGTGGGGTTGTTGATCTCAACAGAATCATCTCTTATTTCTCGAACTGCCTCAGATGCTTGTGGGATAACTTCAGATGGAATGGGCAAAGATGCCACTTCACCATCAACTCGGTTTTCAACAAACTTGTTGAGATGCTCCATGATAAACTCATGATTGTAATAATGAGGAGCATTGGATTTATAATCAAGCTGTGCAATCGGAGCAGTGTACACTGGAACTTGCTCGGATGGAGGCAATGAAGCCAATGGTTGAGTCAAAGCTGGAGCGAATTTAGCGGCCTTTTCTTTCAGAACATCAGCTCGAGGAGCACTTTGCTTGGCAGAGGGAGCTGTGATTCGCTTCACCGTAGGCTTTGGGATTTGCTCGCCTAGCTTACTTGTTCTTACTGGAGCGTCAATGACCAAGTCCTTCAAGTTTATTGCTTCAGGATGAGGACTTGTATCCAGAGAATCCTTCATAGTGACAGTTGCTGCAGGAGTTTTTTTTTTAGCTTGATTTTCTTCAGAGGTGCTATTGGGTGTGCACGGGCTCGAAGATCAGGTAGCACTGTAAAGTAGTGATGTTCACTTGTTCACTTAGTGTATCACCAACTACCTCCCTTGTTGGCGGTGGATCATTATGTTCGGAAGAATAGCCTTCGACATTTCTTTCAGTTGGAACAGCCGGTTTCTTCTTCTGAGCACTCTTTTTCTTCAGAGCAGCATTACTAGGATCATGCTTGTTCTTGGTACGTCTTTCTCATTTTCCTTCAGCCTTCTTCTTATCAACATCAGAGTTGAGAAGACGATGATTTACTTCTTCCCGAGCTTTATCCCTTTTTTCCTTTCTAGCTCTCTTCTCACCATTCTTTCGGCGCTTGGCCAGCTCTTCAAGATAATTTTCTGGGGTCCGAAGTGATGAAGGATCAGCATCTGGTGGAGGCGGTGGCCCCTCCTGGGGATCTCCGGCTTTAATGAGGTTAATTTCACGGCAGCCGCCCCATGAAAGATGAAAGGCAAAGTGCTTTGCATATGGAGGATGAATTGTTTTATAGTGGAACCACTTGGTTACCCAGTGGCACCGAATCCTTTGCATGCGCATATCTCAGTCATGCTTGGATTCTCCTTTAACGGTGTTATAATTGTCATGAGAGACCAATTCAACATTGTTAGTGTAAGGTTTTCTGCCTCCTCGCATTTTCTTAGGAGAATTTTCTTCTTGCTCATCAGCATTTTGCTCGGATCTCTTTCTTTTGTTGGTTGATGGGCCAACCATTGGCCCCCTTGCATTTGGTGTTTATAATCATCTGTTGTGCCCAAGACAAAGTCATCACCCTCAGCCATGCTCGCTGGATGAGCAAAATCCTCAACTGACTGCATATACCTATGAAAGAGAATATATTCGAGGGAAATGGGGACAGGGTTACAAATGCTCATTTCGAACAAAGCATTTTGAAGAAGAATTAGATGCAGACTTTGAGAAACGTTTCGATTGAAAGAAATGTGTAGGACGACCTAGCAGGTTCGAAGAATATACTAGTAAGCGTGCCAAGCATTCCATTCGTGCGAGACAAAATTCAAACCCTAGATCTAAAATATTTCGAATGCGAGAAACAACTACAAACCACATACATATAAGTTACCTAAGCAGCAGGATCTGAGATATGCGGTAAAATCAGAGAAAAATAACTGCGGGCAAACTCAAACGAGAAGGGAGGAGGCCCGAGTTCGAACCGCACGTACCCTAGCTCGATGGCGTGCAGTAGCTACGGCGGCGCAGGGAAGAAGATGTCCTGCGGCGGCGAGGAAAGACTCTGGTGACCACTTTCCGGTAGTGAAGCAGCGAAGGGGTCGTCGACGTCGAGCTCGAGGAGGAGCAATGCGACGAGTGTCATTGTCAAAGCCGGCAGATCTCGTGTAGAGGGGGCCCAAGTTGTGAGTCTGAGGATCGATGGTAACAAGGGACAAAGGGGACACAATGTTTACCTAGGTTCGGGCCCTCTTAAAGAAGGTAAAACCCTACTTCCTGCTTGATTGTTCTTGATGAATATAGGGGTTACAAGAGTTGATCTACCTCGAGATCGTAATGGCTAAACCCTAGTCGTCTAGCCTATGATTCTTCTGCTAGCCTCTACGAACTAAATCCTCCGGTTTATATACACACCGGAGGGGCCTAGGGTTGTCTAGAGTTGACTTGCAGAGGAAGGAAACATTACACCCGGACATCAAACTTGCCTTTCTACATACATAGGAGTCCTACCCGGACATGGGGGACGATCTTCTGCTTTGTCTTCATGGCCCATAAGTTTGGCCCATAACGAGTAGTCCGGACACCCAAGGACCCCCAAATCCAGGACTCCCTCAGTAGCCCCCAAACTTGCCTTCAATGACAATGTAGTACCCGACTTTATGTCTTCGGCTTTGCAGGGGGCCGGATGTCCGGGGCTTCGCGGGGCGCCGGATGTCCGGGGCGGGGACCCGGATGTCTGGGCGGGAGAAGCCGAGCCTCGGGTGCCCTTTGGACAGGAGCGCCAGATTTCCGGGCCCGAGGCCGGATGTCCGGGCCGTGCTTGGCCGGATGTCCGGGCCCTGGCCGGATGTCCGGGCCCTGTGGCTGGCCTTCTGTAGAGCGATGCCCAGGGGCCGGATGTCCGGGCCAGGGGGCCGGATGTCCGGGGCCTGGAGCTGCTTTCTGGTCCTCTTGTTGCATCAGCTCGTCCATGACCTTGGGGACTTGTCCATCTTCAAGCTCTCCTCCGATGTGGTCTCCTTCACACCTGAGCACACAAAGCACACCCGTTTGAGGTAGCAACCATGTCTCGCAAGATTCATAAGGAAGTAGGGCTAGGAGTGACGTCACCTCGGTCTCGAAAGCTCTAGCACGAGCACGTGTCATCGGTCCTTGAGGCACTTGAGGGGGTGAAGGAGGGTCCATGGTGATGGCCCTAGGATACACCGTATCATCTCCCCTCCCTTGGGAAAGATCCGACCTCGGATCGAAATCTTCATCACCATGGAAAGGAGAGAGGTCCTTGATGTTGAAAGTATCGCTCACGGAGTACTTGTCTCGTGGGATGTCGATCTTGTAGGCGTTGTCGTTGTAGCGTGCTAGCACCTTGAAGGGTCCGTCGGCGCGAGGTAGAAGCTTGGACTTGCGCTCGAGTGGGAAGCGGTCCTTGCGAAGGTGAAGCCAAACAAGATCTCCCGGTTGGAACACCATCGGTGCCTTGTTGACGTTGAGCTTGGTGGCGCGACGGTGGACTTGTCGCTCGATCAACGCCCTTGTGTCTTCGTGCACCTTCTTGAGATAAGTTGCCCTTGCACTTGCGTCCATGTTCGTGCGCTCTTGGAGAGGAAGCGGTAGGATGTCCAAAGGTGACAATGGGTTGAAGCCGTAGACGATCTCGAAGGGGGACTTGCCGGTTGTGGAGTGTCTTGCGCGGTTGTAGGCGAACTCGGCGATTGGTAAGCAATGCTCCCATTCCCGGATGTTCCTCTTGATCAACACACGAAGAAGAGTGGATAGCGTGCGGTTCGTCACCTCCGTCTGACCGTCCGTTTGTGGATGGTACGCCGAAGAAAATAGAAGCTTGATTCCGAGCTTGGCACATAGTGTTTTCCAAAAGTAACTCAGGAACTTGACGTCCCGGTCAGAGACGATCGTTTTGGGCACGCCGTGTAGACGAAGTATCTCCCTGCAAAAGAGAGTTGCAACATGTGAAGCATCGTCGATCTTGTTACAAGGAATGAAATGAGCCATTTTGGAGAACCTATCTACCACGACAAACACGGAATCTTTGCCATTTTGAGTCCTAGGTAAACCAAGTATGAAATCCATGCTTATGTCTTCCCATGGGTGATATGGAATAGGAAGAGGCATATGAAGACCATAAGATTGCGCTTTGGACTTAGCTTTGCGGCATGTAGAACAACGGTTGGTGAAGCGTGAGACGTCACGAAGCATCTTGGGCCAAAAATAGTTCTTAGAGAGTGTAGCAAACGTCTTGTCTCGTCCAAAGTGTCCCATGAGTCCTCCTCCATGCGATTCCTGCAAAAGGAGCAAACGAAGCGAAGACTCGGGAATGCAAAGTTTGTTAGCTCTCATAAGATATCCATCTTTGATGTAGTAATGCTCCCAAGAAGTGTGAGTCAAGCATTTAGCATAGGCATTTGCAAAGAAAGGATCATGCTTATATAAATCTTTAATATGCTCAAAGCCAATCACATTCAACTCAAGTTGTGTAACAAGCATGCATTTGCGGGAAAGCGCGTCCGCCACAACATTTTCTTTGCCCTTGATGTATTTGATGACATAGGGAAAAGACTCAATGAACTCACTCCATTTAGCATGACGCTTGTTCAACTTGGTTTGACCTTTGAGATACTTGAGTGTGATACGGTGTATCCTAGGGCCATCACCATGGACCCTCCTTCACCCCCTCAAGTGCCTCAAGGACCGATGACACGTGCTCGTGCTAGAGCTTTTGAGACCGAGGTGACGTCACTCCTAGCCCAACTCCCTTATGAATCTTGCGAGACATGGTTGCTACCTCAAGCGAGTGTGCTTTGTGTGCTCAGGTGTGAAGGAGACCACTTCGGAGAAGAGCTTGAAGATGGACAAGTCCCCAAGGCCACGGACGAGCTGATGCATCGAGAAGGGCAGAAGAGAGCTCCAGGACCCGGACATCCGGCCCCCTGGCCCGGACATCCGGCCCCTGGGCAGTCACCTACAGAAGGCCAACAGCAGCCGAGGCTACAGGGCCCGGACATCCGGCCAGGGCCCGGACATCCGGCCAGGCACGGCCCGGACATCCGGCCCCGCGCCCGGAAATCCGGCGCCTCTGTCCAGAGAGCACCCGAGGCGCGTCCTTCCCCAGCCGGACATCCGGGCCCCCGCCCCGGACATCCGGCGACCCATGAAGCCCCGGACATCCGGGCCGTAGCCCGGACATCCGGCCCCTGATCTGCCTGCGTGCAGCCCCTGGGCCGAGGCCCATGTACCCATTCGCCCCGTAGACTATATATACTCCTCTCCTCTTTCCGTTTAGGGTTAGCTGTGGTTTTAGCTCATTTGACACTTGTGTGGATTTCTCCCACGAGACCGGTGCGCCTCTACGGAGAAGATCCACCTCTGGATTCAAGACCCCTAACGGGAAGATCCCACGGGATTCCAAGACCTCCTCCGGGAGAAGACTATCTGTATCACCGTTGTTGACTTTGGATCATGTATCTCGACCTTGTATCGCGAATCTAGCACTTGTGTGATTGCTTCCGTGTTGATTTGAGTGTTCTCTCGTGTGTTTTCCCCATCTTTCTCCGTGTTTTCCCCGTGTTCATCGTGTGCCAACCTCCAAACGTGAAAGATCCGCTGATTAGGGTTCCACCCTACATCATTGGCCGGATGTCCGGGCCCTGGCCGGATGTCCGGGCCCTGTAGCTTCTGCTGCGGGCGGCCTTCTGTAGTTGAACGCCCAGGGGCCGGATGTCCGGGCCAGAGGGCCGGATGTCCGGGGCCTGGAGCTCTCTTTTGCCCTTCTCGATGCATTAGCTCGTCCATGACCTTGGGGACTTGTCCATCTTCAAGCTCTTCTCCGAAGTGGTCTCCTTCACACCTGAGCACACAAAGCACACTCGCTTGAGGTAGCAACCATGTCTCGCAAGATTCATAAGGGAGTAGGGCTAGGAGTGACGTCACCTCGGTCTCGAAAGCTCTAGCACGAGCACGTGTCATCGGTCCTTGAGGCACTTGAGGAGGTGAAGGAGGGTCCATGGGGATGGCCCTAGGATACACCGTATCATCTCCCCTCCCTTGGGAAAGATCCGACCTCGGATCGAAATCGTCATCACCATGGAAAGGAGAGAGGTCCTTGATGTTGAAAGTATCGCTCACGGAGTACTTGTCTCGTGGGATGTCGATCTTGTAGGCGTTGTCGTTGTAGCGTGCTAGCACCTTGAAGGGTCCGTCGGCGCGAGGTAGAAGCTTGGACTTGCGCTCGTGTGGGAAGCGGTCCTTGCGAAGGTGAAGCCAAACAAGATCTCCCGGTTGGAACACCATCGGTGCCTTGTTGACGTTGAACTTGGTGGCGCGACGGTGGACTTGTCGCTCGATCATCGCCCTTGTGTCTTCGTGCACCTTCTTGAGATAAGTTGCCCTTGCACTTGCGTCCATGTTCGTGCGCTCTTGGAGAGGAAGAGGTAGGATGTCCAAAGGCGACAACGGGTTGAAGCCGTAGACGATCTCGAAGGGGGACTTGCCGGTTGTGGAGTGTCTTGCGCGGTTGTAAGCGAACTCGGCGATTGGTAAGCAATGCTCCCATTCCCGGATGTTCCTCTTGATCAACACACGAAGAAGAGTGGAGAGCGTGCGGTTCGTCACCTCCGTCTGGCCGTCCGTTTGTGGATGGTACGCCGAAGAAAATAGAAGCTTGATTCCGAGCTTGGCACATAGTGTTTTCCAAAAGTAACTCAAGAACTTGACGTCCCGGTCCGACACGATCGATTTTGGCACGCCGTGTAGACGAAGTATCTCCCTGCAAAAGAGAGTTGCAACATGTGAAGCATCGTCGATCTTGTTACAAGGAATGAAATGAGCCATTTTGGAGAACCTATCTACCACGACAAGCACGGAATCTTTGCCATTTTGAGTCCTAGGCAAGCCAAGTATGAAATCCATGCTTATGTCTTCCCATGGATGATATGGAATAGGAAGAGGCATATAAAGACCATAAGATTGTGCTTTGGACTTAGCTTTGCGGCATGTCGAACATCGGTTGGTGAGGCGTGAGACGTCACGGAGCATCTTGGGCCAAAAATAGTTCTTAGAGAGTGTAGCAAACGTCTTGTCTCGTCCAAAGTGTCCCATGAGTCCTCCTCCATGCGATTCCTGCAAAAGGAGCAAACGAAGCGAAGACTCGGGAATGCAAAGTTTGTTAGCTCTCATAAGATATCCATCTTTGATGTAGTAATGCTCCCAAGAAGTGTGAGTCAAGCATTTAGCATAGGCATTTGCAAAGAAAGGATCATGCTCATATAAATCTTTAATATGCTCAAAGCCAATCACATTCAACTCAAGTTGTGTTATAAGCATGCATTTGCGGGAAAGCGCGTCCGCCACAACATTTTCTTTGCCCTTGATGTATTTGATGACATAGGGAAAAGACTCAATGAACTCACTCCATTTAGCATGACGCTTGTTCAACTTGGTTTGACCTTTGAGATACTTGAGTGTCTCATGGTCCGTATGAAGAATGAATTCATGAGGTCTAAGATAGTGTTCCCAAACACGTAGAACTCTCACCAAGGCATAAAGCTCTTTATCATAGATAGGATAGTTAAGTTGCGCTCCCGATAGCTTTTCGCTAAAGTACGCAATTGGGCGCTTTTCTTGCATTAGCACGCCACCAATGCCGGTACCACTAGCATCACAATGAATCTCAAAAGGTTTGTCAAAGTTTGGTAGGGCTAGAAGTGGTGCGTGCGTGAGCAAGCTCTTAAGCTCATTGAACGCGGTGTCTTGCGAAGGACCCCAAATGAAGGGTGCGTTCTTCTTGCTCAAAGCGTGTAGAGGCATAGCAATGGTGCTAAAGTCCTTCACAAAACGTCGATAGAAACCGGCTAGGCCAAGGAAACTACGCACTTGCATAAGATTCTTTGGTTGAGGCCAAGTTTTAATTGCTTCAATTTTAGTTTCATCAACGTGAACACCTTGAGAAGACACGACAAATCCTAGAAAGACAACCTTGTCAACGCCAAAAGTGCATTTTTCCATATTAGCATACAATTGTTGTTTGCGAAGTGCTTGCAAAACTAGTTGGACATGGTCAACATGTTCTTCAAGCGACTTGCTAAACACAAGAATGTCATCAAAGTAAACCACGACAAAGACACCTATGTAGGGTCTAAGAACAAAGTGCATAAGACGCACAAAAGTGCCGGGTGCTTCCGATAAGCCCATTGGCATGACAAGCCACTCATATAACCCAAACTTGGTTTTGAAAGCTGTTTTCCATTCATCACCCTCTTGAATACGAATTTGGTAGTAGCCACTATTAAGATCAATTTCTGAAAAGATGGTGGCACCACAAAGTTCATCAAGCATGTCATCTAAGCGAGGAATAGGGTGACGATATCTAACGGTGATAGCATTTATCGGGCGGCAATCGGAACACATGCGAAAAGTTCCGTCTTTCTTAGGCATGAGAATAACGGGAACGGCACAAGGGCTTAGACTTTCACGTACATGACCCTTGTCGATGAGGTTTTGCACTTGCCGTTGTATCTCCTTTGTTTCCTCGGGGTTGACGCGGTAAGGAGCTTTGTTTGGAAGTGGAGCACCGGGTACGAGGTCGATGCGGTGTTCTATCCCTCGAAGTGGAGGTAGACCCGGTGGTAGCTCATCCGGGAAGACGTCCGAGAATTCCTGCAACAATTTAGACAACGCAAAAGGTGGAGGTGGTGAAGTGTTAGTAGGTTTGGCTTCCCCTTTGCATAAAAGCACAAGGTGGAAGACGCTCGATGGGTTCTCACACACTTCTCTCATCTCACGTTTGGTAGCAAATAGCACGAGTTGCTTCTTGTCGTTCATCGTGGAGTCACTCATATTTGGCTTGTGGCTCTCGCTCTCTTTTTGGTGGCTCGCTCTCTCACCATTCTCTCCACGATGGGTGGTAGGTAAAAGCTTGTCGGCGGCTACTTGACTTGGAGTCATTGGTCGTAGCACGAATTCCTTGCCCTTCATCTTGAAGTGATAGTGGTTCGTCCGTCCATTGTGTGTGACTCCACGATCATATTGCCATGGTCGTCCAAGAATAAGGTGGCACACGGACATGGGTATCACATCACACTCAAGAGTGTCCTCGTAAGCGCCAATCTTGAAAGAGACTTGCACGGTGTGCTCGACTCGAAGAATTCCGGCGTCGTTGAGCCATTGGACCTTGTAGGGGTGAGGATGCTTCGTCTTGACCAAATGAAGCTTGTCGCATAGCTCTTCACTTGCCAAGTTGTGGCAACTTCCGCCATCGATGATAACCTTGACGAAGCGTCCATTGATGCCGGCCTTCGTATGGAAAATATGGCATCGTTGGTCGTCATCTTGTTGATGTTGGAGTGTCAATACTTTGGAGACAACTAGGTTGGGGCTTGAGTCATTGTCGCAAAACACTTGATTGTCTTCTTCTTCATTGACTTGGCGATGCATAGCGACATGCTCAAGTGCTTCCATCTCATCATCGCTCATGGAGTCATAAGATCCGTCGTCGTTGATGATCATGGTGCGAACGGTCTTGCACTCAAATGACTTGTGGCCTCGTCCTTGGCACTTGAAGCATTTGATGGAGCTCGTCTTGTTATTGTCTTCGGTAGGAGTTGTAGTTGAGGAAGCTCTTGGCTTGAAGTTGTTGGTAGAAGGAGGACGACTCGAGGTAGTCGCATTCTTGTAGCTTGGCTTGTCTCCGAAGGTTGTAGAAGGCTTGGTAGAGGTAGGAGGAGTAGCCGAAGTCGTTGAAGCTTGGTTGTAGGAGCCGAAGTTCTTGGAGTTGAACTTGGAGTACTTGTAGTCCTCTTGAACTTGTCGCTCCGCTTTGGTTGCTTGGTGTACTAGCTCGAGGAGATTGTTGTATGGTTGGAAGTCCGCAATCTTCTTGATAGGATAGTTGAGTCCATTCAAGAATCTCGCCATTGTTTGCTCTTCATCTTCCGTGATGTTTGCTCGTATCATGGCAATCTCCATCTCCTTGTAGTACTCTTCAACGGACTTGGTACCTTGCTTGAGGAGTTGTAGCTTCTTGAACAAGTCACGGTTGTAGTGTGTAGGCACGAAGCGTGCTCTCATCACTTCCTTCATTTGAGCCCAAGTGGTGATAGGAGGTTCGCCTTTGGCTTCTCTTCTCTCTATGATTTGCTCCCACCAAATGAGAACATAGTCTTGGAACTCAAGTGATGCCATTGCGATTTTCTTCTCTTCATCGAAGTTGTGAAGGCGAAAGATCTTGTCAACTTTCAATGCCCATGAGAGATAGTCTTCGGGATCAATGCTTCCGGAAAACTTTGGCATGGTGAACTTGAGCTTGCCATAGCGATGCTCGTCGTTGTTGCCTTGCCTATTGGGAGGGCGATCTCGATTTTGGCGGTTTGCCATATCATGTTGCTCTTGAGGATGTAGATGTTCTTGTTGGAGTTGATGTTCTTGTTGGTATTGTTGCTCTTGTCGCGCTTGAGGAGGAGCTTCTTCTTGCATTCTTGCTTGATGGCGCCGTTCTTGCATCTCATCGCGAAGTAAATCCTCTTCTTGACGATTGTGACGAGTGCGGGCTGCCACATTGCGGTGTGCATCTTGTAGAGCACGTTGCGCCTCCATAGCTTGAGCTTCTCGACGTTGTTGTGCTTGGCGGTTATCCTCGGCATCTTGTTCTTCTTGATATTGGCGAGCTCGCTCTTGTTGTTGTTGGCGTAGTCGTTGCCGTTCTTGTGCTTGCTCAAGTGTAGCTTGGTTTTGACGACGTCGGCTTTCTTGCTCGTCGAATAGCTCTTGAGAACTCTTGTCATGTAGAGGTTGCCGGTGTTCATGTCGAGCTTGACGTGCGGCTTGACGAAGAGTGTTTGCCGTAGGTGTACTTGAGTCTTGCGTTGAGTCGGTGTGTCGACTTGAGCGGCTCCTTCGATGAGAAGATGTTGAGGAAGACCGTCGGTTGATGATCAATGTCCGGAGCTCATTGTATTGAGTAGACATGTTGGTGTTGATGAGGTCTATTTTCTCCTTGGTACTTTGTTGGAATTGGCGTGCGTCCTCGGCAACTTGACCAATGTACTCTCGCATAGCTTCACTCTCTTGATGTAGAGCTCGTTGGACACCGAATAGATGTAGTTTGGTGACGTAGTTGTTCGCTTCTTGAGGATCGTCGAAGATCGGGTTGGCAGATGAACTTGGCCTATCCATCATCACAAGCAAGTATGTGAGTGGAGAAAAGAGAAGACAATATCAATGTACCTTAACCGAGGTTGAAAATGGATCAATGATCACTCAACAATGTAACCCGGAAATAGCACTATTGGTATCACTTCGTGTCGATTCTCACACCTACACAAGTAAAGCTTTTAGAGGAGCTCGGTTAGGATGTGGCACAAATTCAATGCAATTGTCAAAGTGACTCAAAAATGTTGAAAATGGTTCACCATTTGCTCATGCAACAAGTAGATCACTAGCAAAGAGTAGCACACGGAACACACGCACGGATAGATAAATGTGGTTGTGCAACCAAGGATGAGCGAAAAATGTGGTAAACCACGGAAAATGCTCGTGTTGCACAACACTAGAGAGACGCTAACCGATTGCTTAATAGGCGGATACGCACTTGTGCACAACCTATAAGAGGCAAAACGAAACGACTATCTATCACAAGTATGCTATGAGTGTATGATGTGCCGATGCTTGAGCACAAGTTGATGTTGCTATGTATGATCTCTTTGGATGCAAGGCGTATGATGCTATTGTTTCTTTGCTTGGATTGGCTCTTTTGCTTAAAAGCTTTTGAGCTCTTTCTTTGGGCACATATGTATGCTTCTCGGATCGAGGTAGCTTTTGTGTATGCGGAGCACTCTTGTGGCACACGGGGATATGCAAGATACCAAGATGATGTGATGTTACTCACAATGATGTAGTATGCAATATCTATGACTATCACTAATGTGCACAAGTGTCGTGGCCCGGCAATACTCAAATGGCTAGTCTCAATGGGAAGGCTACGCAAAGATGGTTCATAGGGTGACAATGCAATTGCAAGGTAGAATGAGCGAAGTGTCGTCGATGTTACCGTCCTTGCCGAAGTTGAGCGGTGGTGTTGTCGAAGTCTTGCCGTCCCAAGGTAGCCGAAACATCCAAGGAAACGGTGAAACCAAAACTCAAGTATCCACGGCAAATGGAGACAAATATTCCAAACTCGAAGCGGTGAAGCGATGGTGGTTGTTGCGGAAAATCGGTGGTGGTTTGCGGAAGAATGGATGGATCACCGAACGAAGAGGTGGAGGGGATATGCTAGGTGGGGTGTGGTGGTGGTTTTGTGGCTGCGGGGGGGCGGATGTCCGGGCCAAAGGCCGGATGTCCGGGCTGGGCCGGATGTCCGGGGCACGAGCCGGATGTCCGGGGTGCCCGAGCCAGGAAGAACACGTTGCAAATGGTGGTTTCGGGGCAAAAATTCGGCGGATTTTGCGGATGAAATTTGGGGAAAAGTGGAGGAAATGCTAGATCCACACGTGGCAAAGCAAATCCATGGAACAAATTCAACAAAATCTTGCCAAATCAACAGATCACAAAAAAAATTTTGGGGCTCTTTTTGTGGGGAAATTTTCGAAATAGGGAAGAACACGACAAAAACAGGCTAGAAAACGAAGTGTGGGGCTCCAAAATCGTGAGAAACCTTTGCTCTTGATACCATATGATACAGGGTGGAACCCTAATCAGCGGATCTTTCACGTTTGGAGGTTGGCACACGATGAACACGGGGGATCACAAGGGAAAGATGGGGAAAACACAAGAGGAAAACACTCAATCAACACGAAGATAATCACACAAGCACTAGATTCGCGATACAAGGTTGAGATACATGATCCAAAGTCAACACCGGTGATACAAAGATAGTCTTCTCCGTGAGGAGGTCTTGATATCCCGGGGGATCTTCTCCGATGAAGGAGGTCCTGAATCCGAAGTGGATCTTCTCCGTAGAGGCGCACCGTCTCGTGGGAGAAATCCACACAAGTATCAAATGAGCTAAACCACAGCTAACCCTAAACGGAATGAGGAGAGGAGTATATATAGTCTACGGGGCGAAGGGGATACACGGGCCTCGGCCCAAGTGCTGCACGCAGGCAGATCAGGAGCCGGACGTCCGGGCAGGGGGCCGGATGTCCGGGGCTTCGCGGGGCGCCGGATGTCCGGGGCGGGGACCCGGATGTCCGGGCGGGAGAAGCCGAGCCTCGGGTGCCCTCTGGACAGGAGCGCCGGATTTCCGGGCCCGAGGCCGGATGTCCGGGCCGTGCTTGGCCGGATGTCCGGGCCCTGGCCGGATGTCCGGGCCCTGTGGCTGGCCTTCTGTAGAGCGATGCCCAGGGGCCGGATGTCCGGGCCAGGGGGCCGGATGTCCGGGGCCTGGAGCTGCTTTCTGGTCCTCTTGTTGCATCAGCTCGTCCATGACCTTGGGGACTTGTCCATCTTCAAGCTCTCCTCCGATGTGGTCTCCTTCACACCTGAGCACACAAAGCACACCCGTTTGAGGTAGCAACCATGTCTCGCAAGATTCATAAGGAAGTAGGGCTAGGAGTGACGTCACCTCGGTCTCGAAAGCTCTAGCACGAGCACGTGTCATCGGTCCTTGAGGCACTTGAGGGGGTGAAGGAGGGTCCATGGTGATGGCCCTAGGATACACCGTATCACAATGTTTACCTAGGTTCGGGCCCTCTTAAAGAAGGTAAAACCCTACTTCCTGCTTGATTGTTCTTGATGAATATAGGGGTTACAAGAGTTGATCTACCTCGAGATCGTAATGGCTAAACCCTAGTCGTCTAGCCTATGATTCTTCTGCTAGCCTCTACGAACTAAATCCTCCGGTTTATATACACACCGGAGGGGCCTAGGGTTGTCTAGAGTTGACTTGCAGAGGAAGGAAACATTACACCCGGACATCAAACTTGCCTTTCTACATACATAGGAGTCCTACCCGGACATGGGGGACGATCTTCTGCTTTGTCTTCATGGCCCATAAGTTTGGCCCATAACGAGTAGTCCGGACACCCAAGGACCCCCAAATCCAGGACTCCCTCAGTAGCCCCCGAACTTGCCTTCAATGACAATGTAGTATCCGACTTTATGTCTTCGGCTTTGCAAGGTGGGTTCTTTGTTATACTTCGGCCCGATGACAATCTGGTCTTGACTTTATACCTTGCCTTGATGATTCCTTCCCGTCGCCGCCTTGATTTCCATGTGTCGGGAAAATGTGAACAGTCCATGTACTTTTTACAAATAAAACCATGGCCATGCAAGGACGATGTCTATTTAAGGAGATCAGATCTCAGATGCCCTTCCACATCGCGCAAAGATCATGAGAGTAGACCACGAAAAACCTCAAAGCATGGCGAACGCCCCTAGCTCTTCCTCGCGCCCCCATGGCCCTCAAGCGGGTGATTAAGGAAGCTGCTCGGTATCTCACCTCCAGCAGAATAGACTTTAGACGGAGGGATATCTTTCTCCCGTGGATCTAGTCTCCGTGCAGGCTGGATTAGTTTCAATCGGCAACGAGGCGCTAGCAAAAAATTTCCCCAACCCCAGTAAGGAGGAGCGGGTGTGCTTTGTTTCGTTTCTTTTGAGGGGTTTAGGCTTTCCAATCCATCCCTTCCTGAGGGGCCTAATGGAATTTTACGGGATCCAACTGCACAACCGCATGCTAGGTTATATCCTGCATATCGCGGGTTTTGTTGCTCTCTACGAGCTATTCTTAGGTTGCAAGGCTCAATCCAAACTATGGAGAAAGTTCTTTTGCCTCGTCCCTCGTTCCCAAAAGGGTTCCACATTTAAAGTGGGCAGCACCGAAGTATGGCGCATAGCCGGAAGAGGTTACCTGGCCGGTACTCCCAAGAAGGAACCCGGAGAGTGGACTTCGGAATGGTTCTATATTGAAGACATTCCCCTTTCGGACCCAGTTCGACGCGGACTTCTCGAATTCTCCAGTGCTCCTTTAAAGAAACGCTTCAATTGGCGCTCTCAGAGCCCCAAGCAAGGGGATAGCGAGGACGTTAAGAGTCTAGTAAACAGAGTCAGGGTAGTTGCCAATTCTAAACTCTCGATAATCGAAGTCATGGCCATTGCGTTAAAGCAATGCGTTCAGCCACTTCAATCCAGGGGGTTCCCTATGTGGAATTACAACGGGACAGACGATGCGTCTCGTTACAAGCGTGAGGGTCCGGTTACCCCGACCGCCCTGGCCGCCATTTTGGCAGATCTATATAAGGGGGAGAAAGAAGAGTTTGCCCGTTTAAATTGTCGGGAAGGTTTTTCCATGTATGACCCTATCGACTGTGTAAGGTTTTCGATTATCAGCATTATCCAACCTCTTTATTGAGATGTGCTGATTGAATTATTTCAGTCGTTTTAAAATAGACATGGAGGAAGGTGGTCGAAGGGATTCATTGCCCCGCCCCATAGCCATAGGACCATGCTCGCGACGAAGATCCCGGGTTCAATGAGGATCCGGATATATTTATAGAGCTTATTGATGGAGTCTTTCATCAAGCAAGCCACGATGGCTCGAAAGTGGCTATTATGGCTGATTATCCCGGCCTTCTCCATTCCTCCGATGTAAGTACCCAGAAGACATCCTCAAAAAAAGGAGACATCCCCTTGCGCCTCACCCACTACACTGACTCGTGCTCAAAACGGTTGGTGCTCGGCGCGTCGCACTGCATCGAGGGCGACTTCTAAGAAGACAGCGCCTACGCAGGGTGAGCCTTCAAAGCGAAAAGAAACAGGGAGTGCTGTTGAGCCCCCTCCTTCGTCGAAGAGGTATAATCTTTGATATGTGCTTAGGTACAAGACTAGATTGTTACGCTTCACCTCCTGTCTTATTTCAGAAGGAGAGTATGTCGAACCACGTCCGAGGACCCAGTTAGCCGATCACCATCTAATCCGGCCCCGGACTCATCAACAAGGACGAGAACCAATACGGATGCGGCGCCGAATTATCCACCACATGAGGATTCGAATGACGTATCTGTCATAAATTCGGGAGTGGTGAGCGCGATGAATCATCGGCTACAAAAAGAGGCCATGCATGTTCCAGCTTTTACTGAGCAGGAATTCAATGCCCTCAGCTTCGTGGATGCATATATCCGAGCTGCCCGAGATGGACTTGTGGGAGTCACTGACCTGTTCTCAAAGGATATGGAGGTAAAAGTTTATGTAAATTTAATAAGTATATGCCAGTAGCCAACCGATTTAAGGATCTTTATGTCAGCGGGTTCTCAAAAAGAAGAGCAAAATGCTGTCCCAGGAGCTTGAAACAAGCCGGACAAAGCTAAATGTCGCCACCACCGAGCTAGAGGAAATGAATAAATCCACGAGGGGATCTCATGGTAAGGAAAAATAATATCTGAAAAATATGTTCTGTCGTAATGATGTTTTAAGCTAACATTGCCGTATTTTAGCAGCGGATTCTATAGATCGACTGGAAGAAATCTTGAAGGTTGCCAAGAAAGCCCAGGAACATGCTGAGAAGCAAGAAGCAGTCGGTCGCCAAGTACTATCACGGGCCATTTACCAAAAGAACAAGTTAGAAGAAGAAAAGGATAAGCAAGCCGAAGAGATAGAGAGCTTAAAGGCTCAATTATCAGATGCACTGAAGGAGAATAAAAAGCTAAAAGGTGGCATATTCGGTATGACCTTTAAACCATCCAGGGAAATCATATTGTCCGGTTGTTCAGAGTATTATAATGTTGTTCTTACAGGTGTGTTAACCGGGCGTCCTGAAGAAGAAGTATCCGGATTCCGAGGCGACGTGCTAAAAGAGTTTTCCATAGTGCATGAGCGGGCCCCGAAAGCCATGAAGAGTATGGTCAAAGCCTTATGGTCGTCCGATGCTCCTCCAGAAAGTATGGAGGATTGAGCGAACCTGTTCAAAGGTGCCCGACGCCGCTTTGAACTATGGAAGGCGTCAGCATGCCGGGAAGGTGCACGAGAGGCATGGGCCATGGTGAAAACACACTATACCGGGCTTGAGCCGAATCGTATGGCCCGAGTGGGACCTCGGGGACCGGACGGGCAAGAAATTCCTGTGAGCTTGGTATATGACCAAGTGATGGTAGCTGCGAAATATTCGCAAGAAGAGTGTAGCTTATACTCCCTCCGTTCCTTTATATAAGGTGTATTTGTTTTTTGATAATATTCCTAAATGTAAGGTGCATCTCTTCTAATTTCTCGTAATTCCCTTATAAGCCCTCTGGAAAAAGGAAAGTATCTCTCTCCTGATTGTGTGTATCTCTCCTTGTAGCAAAAGAAGGAAACTATCTCTATGTCGATTGCATGTATCTCTTAATTCTTGGACTAACTTATTTACTTGCCACTTACGAATAAATTCGCCAAGGGTAATCTTGTCCTAACATGTCTATAATTATGTGCCTTGGTCACCGTGCCAAAAATAATACACCTTAGAAAAAGGAACGGAGGGAGTATAGTCTTATGGATGGCATAGATAAAGAGTAGGCGTTTGATTCGGTGTATCAATGTACTTTATCATCAAACTTATCTCCACCGAACTTGGCAAAATTTGTCATGGCAGGCCTTCGGCTTCAACCTCCGAACCAAAAGGTTGGAGTGTTTCCGGATACCATGTTTGAATGTAATAAACACTCATTATGTTTGGAAACCAGGCAATCCGGTCATATTGCTTGAGTAGACAAAATTTGTTCGGGGAGTTATGTTATATTACTATTTAACGTAAGAAACATCTTCTAGGGAAAATAGTTCCGTTAAGGGTTCCTTTCCCTGGGTCAGCGTGCTTGATTATGCATGCGTAGGCTTTTGATCCAGAAGATGGAATTGCGGGTAGCCTATCCCTTAGAATCATGTAAACGTAGATATTTTATCGTTCCTTGCTGACCAATCATTCCCTTAAGAACATTAGCTTTCAGCTTCACCCGTCTGAGGTACAGATCTGGAATACCCGGTTGTAACAATCGCAGAGGTGCTCTCTTTACACCCTAGCTGAACAATCGAGATCGTAGGGTATAAACACAGGAGCGAGGCAACCCAGCTTGGCAAAAACTTAAGTCATGGAGGTGCATATAATGGCGAAAAAAGGAACAAATGTCATGAACGAATGTAAGCAATAAGCTTTATTAGTAAGCTTCATTAAAGAAGCCCCCAGTTATTGTGGGGTATGTACATTTAAAGATGTGTACCCCTCATAGTTTGGTAGATCCGAAGACATCATGGGATATGAAAGGAACAAATAAAAAAGAAGAGGAAAAAAGGAGCCTAGTCAAAATAAAATAAAAGGTACTACCTAACTATCCGTACAATAGTCGAAGCCTAACATCGTTCCGTGGATTCGGCTCAAGGTGATTATCAGATGCATTGCGAAGGCGATAGGCTCCTCCTGTGAGAACTTCATCTATGATGAAGGGACCCTCCCATCATGGTTTGAGCTTATCATTTTTCTTCTCTGAGAGACGTAAGATGAGATCGCCAATGTTATATGTTTAGCCCGCACTTATCTGCTTTGGTACCGCCTGGCCTATTGTTGATAAAATGCAGAATGAGCTTGCGCGATATCGCGCTCCTCTTCAAGGCCGTCCAGGTTATCCTATCGATTGAGCTAGGCTTCTCACTCTTCGTACATGCACACTCTAGATGAGTCATGAATAATGTCGCAGGGTAGAACAGCTTATGTGCCGTACACCATAAAGAAAGGTGTGTATCCGGTTGTTCGGTTAGGTGTAGTCTGCAGCCCCCAGAGCACGGAATTGAGTTCCTACCCAGTGTTTATCTAACTCCCATAGGGAGCGCACTAGTCGTGGTTTAATGCCGCTCATTATCAGGCCATTGGCCCGTTCGACCCGACCGTTTGTTTGAGGGTGGTAGACGGATGCATAGTAAAGTTTAATGCCCAACTTAGCACACCAATTTTTCACCTCATCGGCCATAAAATTGGAGCCATTATCTGTGATTATGTTGTGCGGGACACCGTAGCGGTGTACCACACCGGATATAAAATCAATCATTGGTCTTGCTTTAGCCGTTTTTACTGGTTTGGCCTCTATCCACTTAGTGAATTTATCCACCATAACCAGCAAATATTTCTTTTTGTGGCTTCCCCTTTAAGGGTCCAACCATATCCAGCCCCCAGACTGCGAAAGGCCAAGTGATGGGGATTGTTCTTAGGGTAGTGGGAGGCATATGACTTTGATTGGTTAAAAGTTGACACCCCACACAATGTTGGACGAGGGCTTGTGCATCTGCTCGGGCCGTTGGCCAGAAAAAGCCTGTTCGGAAAGCTTTGCTTACGAGAGCCCGAGCTACTGCGTGATGACCGCCTAGACCAGCATGTATTTTGGCCAAAAGTTGTCGTCCCTCCTCTTCAGAGATGCACCTTTGGAGAACACTAGTAGTGATTTTCTTATACAGTTCACCTTCGTGAACTTTGTAGGCTTTAGAACGCCGAACTATGCGACGGGCCTCATTTTGATCATTGGGAAGCTCTTGCCTATTCAGGTAGGCCAAGAAGGGTTCGGTCCAAGGAGCAATGACGACCATGATCTCATGAGCCGAAGGTGTTATTTCCGTATCCGGATCCCCGATGATATATGTATTGTGTTCGACTGCTGGGGTGTGATCAGGTCTGAACTAGCGTCTTTGCTCTCGTCCTGCCATACTACGGATGGCTTGAAGAGCCTTTCCACAAAGGTGTTAGGCGGGACTGGGTCACGCTTGGCACCCATGCGAGTGAGTATGTCCGATGCCTGATTACTGTCTTGAGCAACGTGATGAAATTCGATCCCCTCAAACCGAGCAGATATTTTCAATATGGCATTTCGATATGCCACCATTTTTGGATCTTCTGCATCAAACTCTCCGTTTACCTGAGATATTGCGAGGTTTGAGTCTGCGTGCACCTCTAGGCGTTGTATGCCCATGGACACGGCCGTGCGAAGACCATGTAGTAGTGCCTCGTATTCGGCAGTGTTGTTCGAGGCCGTATACATGATTTGCAACACGTAACGGACTATATCCCCTGCAGGGGCTGTCAAGATGACGCCATCCCCCAGTCCGGCTAGCATTTTAGAGCCGTCGGAATACATGGTCCAGTTGGAGTATGAGTTGTACTCTTTAGGAAGCTCGGCTTCCGTTCGCTCTATCACGAAGTTGGCCAGCACCTGAGATTTAATAGCTCGGAGTGGCTTGTATGTTATTTCGAACGGTAAGAGCTCGATGGCCAATTTGGCTATGCGGCCCGTGGCGTCGTTGTTGTTTATAATATCATTAAGTGGTACTTCGGATGCCACTGTGATTGAACACTCTTGAAAGTAGCGTCGGAGCTTTCGGGGTGCCATAAAGACCGCGGAAGCTATTTTTTGATAATGAGGGTTTCGCGATTTGCACGGTGCGAGGACCTCCAACACGTAATAGAGTGGTTTTTGGATGGGGAATTTATGTCCCTCTTCCTCTTGTTCGACAACCAGCACATCACTCACAACCTGGTGAGTTGCTGAGATGTAAAGCAACATCGCCTCACCGACACTTGGAGCGGCTAGGATTGGGTTGCCTGCTAATAAGGCTTTTATTTCTTCCAATCCAGTTGTGGCCGCTTCCGTCCATTCAAAGTTTTTAGTGCGTTTGAGCAATCTGTAAAGTGGTAATGCTTTTTCTCCTAGTCTGGAGATGAAGCGGCTTAAGGCCGCAACGCACCCTGCTAACTTTTGAACTTGCTTTAGGTCAGTTGGTGTAGCCAATTGTGACAAGGCTCGGATTTTAGCTAGGCTCGCTTCAATTCCTCTATGGGAGACAATGAACCCTAGTAGCTTTCCGACTGGAACACCGAAGACACATTTTTCCGGATTGAGCAATATGTCGTATGTTTCTAGGTTATTGAATGTGAGGCAGAGATCATCCACCAGTGATTCGACGTGTTTCGTATTAATGACTACGTCTTCCACATATGCCTCTACTATCTTGCCATTTTTTCTCTCCAAGCATGTTTGAATTATGCATTGATAAGTGGCGCCAGCGTTTTTAAGCCCAAAAGGCATAGTGTTGAAACAGAAACGCCCGTACGGGATGATGAATGCCGTTACAGCCTGGTTTAATTCCTTCATTTTAATCTGATGGTATCCGGAGTAAGCGTCGTGGAAACATAGTGAGTCATGTCCCGTAGTCTCGTCAATGGTCTGGTCAATGCGGGGCAACAAAAAAGGATTCTTAGGGCAAGCCTTCTTGAGATCTTTGAAATCGACGCACAGGCGCCAGGATTTATCCTTTTTCGGCACCATGACCAAGTTGGCTAGCCAATCCGGGTGTTAAATTTTTCTGATGAACCCGGCTTCAAGTAATTAGGCTAGCTCCTCCCCCATGGCTTGTCTTTTGGGTTCAAAAAGTCGTCGTAGTGATTGCTTGACCTGTTTGAATCCTTTGATTATGTTGAGGCTGTGTTCGGCCAGTCTGCGTGGGATCCCAGGCATGTCTGAAGGGTGCCAGGCAAAGATATCCCTGTTTTCGCGTAGGAATGCGCGTAAGGCGGTTTCTACCATCTGTTCCAACTGTGCTCCGATGGATGTTGTTTTATTAGGATCTGTCGGATGCACTTGAAATTTAACAATTTCGTCTGCTGGCTTAAAAGAGGTGGATTTAGACATCTTGTCGAGGACCACATCATCCTTGTCCACCGTGGATCGCAGAGTGGTTAATTCTTCGGTCACAAAGGCTTCAGATAGTGCCTCAAGAGCCAAGGATGTGGTTTTGTTTTCGGCACAGAGTGCTCTGTCGAGATCACTCGTGACTGTGATTATGCCATTGGGCCCTGGCATTTTAAGCTTCATGTACCCATAATGGGGTATGGCTTGGAAGCGTGAGAAAGGTTCCCGCCCTAGAAGGGTGTGGTATCCGCTGTTGAAGGGAACAATGTGAAAGAGCATCTCTTCTAACCTATAATTTTCAGGCATGCCGAATACTACATCGAGTTTAATGCTTCCCGAACATCGGGCCTCTCGGCTAGGGATAATGCCTCGAAAGGTTGTATTACTTTGCTCAATGCGGGTTCTATCGACCCGCATTTTGTCGAGCGTCTCCTCGTACATGAGGTTAAGCCCACTGTCGCTGTCCATGAGCACTTTGGTAAGTCGAAAGTCGTCCATGATTGGGTTTGGTACTAAAGCGGCGGGTGCTCGAACTGATCGGACCCTTGGTTCGTTGTCGGCGGTGAAGGTTATTGTTGTGTTGTTCCATGGGCTTACTACGGTTACTTGGTGGACCTCGGCGAGTTCACAAAGTGCCCTCTTATGTCGATTATTTGAAGAGAAGGTCTCGAAGACCGTAAGGACATTAAAATCGTCATCTTCCGGAGGGTGTTTATCTTAGTGGCGGTGGCAAGGATGGCTTCGCCACTTTTAGCTACCTGCCGGAGTACCCAACACGCTCGAAGGTTGTGAGTTGGGACCGTGCCATATATCGCATGTATCGGGCAGGGCTTGTCTAGGAGTTCATCGAGAACGGACATGTATCCCGGAAAGGGTTTATTTTTCTTGCCGGTGGACTTATGATCAAATGCTCCGTTAGGGTTTGAAAGATGCGGAGTCCCACCCAAGGGAATGGTATCTGGCTCAAAGGGTTCGGAGAGTCGAACATAGCTGGTCTCTAGTTTAGGGGGAGAAGCGTTTTGGCTCGTTCTTCGATGGCCGCTACCACATGAGTGATCAATGAGGAATTGTCTTCCCCCTGGTCGGGTTTAAGCCTGATCTGATCATTGGCCGTTGAAATCCCCAGGGTGCCGATGCGATCTAGTAGCTCGTTTAAGGACGAGGTATCCGCCGAATCCGTCTTTTCGGAGTATTCGAGACATATGTAGGGATGATGCTTGGCGATCGTAGGGGCGCAGTCGGCTTAATGGCCATGCGGGCGCATATTGTGAAACCGCCGAGCTGGAGGACGTGACCCAAGGTAAGGCTCTTTCCAGAAGTGATATCATCGTTGATGACCAGGTGAGCCACAGATCGCTTTTTGTGACTACACATCAGAGCTCTCAATGAAAGCACCATTGTCGGTGTAAAAACCGGCAGATCTCGGGTAGGGGGGCCCAAGCTGTGAGTCTGAGGATCGATGGTAGACACAATGTTTACTCAGGTTCGGGCCCTCTTAAGGGAGGTAAAACCCGACGTCCTGCTTGATTTTTCTTGATGAATATAGGGGTTACAAGAGTTGATCTACCTCGAGATCGTAATAGCTAAACCCTAGTTGTCTAGCCTATGATTCTTCTGTTAGCCTCTACGAACTAAACCCTCCGGTTTATATACACACCAGAGGGGCCTAGGGTTGTACAGAGTTGACTTGCAACGGAAGGAAACATTACACCCGGACATCAAACTTGCCTTTCTACATACATAGGAGTCCTACCCGGACATGGGGGACGGTCTTCTGCTTTGTCTTCACGGCCCATCAGTCCGGCCCATAACGAGTAGTCCGGACACGCGAGGACCCCCAAATCCATGACTCCCTCAACGAGAGTTTTGTAGAAGATTATGGTGGCGAGGGGAAGAGGAATGAAAGAGGGAGAGGTGGAACTACGGTATTTATATGCGAGGGAAAATAACCACACATAGTGAATCTGATCGAACGGCCACTATCTAGAGACTTTTGCAATTCAACGGATAGGATAAGGTGGCGGTTGATAGGTAGCATGTAGCAACCGTCATAAAAGATCGTGGTCCTGACTTGGGCGGGAAACCCCAAATTTTGGATAGCTTTCGCCAAAATAGATTAAAGTTTGGACCGAATCTTAATCGTGGTCAAGGACACCAGATAAAGTTTCATTCCAGAAATTTGAGCATTCATAATGGAGTAGAATAGATTGGACAAAGTAGAATTGAGAGAAAACTAGGGTCCGAGGCAATTCACTCAGACAAGAGAATCACAAAAGTCGAACGAAGAGCTATGAGTGAATTGCATTTGGTAAAACCAGAAGCAAATATCCATTCGAACAGAAAACCAAAGACGAGAGAAATGTGGTGGCGTAACCCACCGTATAAGAACTGTATGACCCCGAGAATCGCACAATCAGCGTGGCACCTGATAAGTCTAGTTCTTCGTTAATATATTCACTCTCAGAAAGAAAATTTCGCTTTCTCGAAATTCCCAAACTCTTCGAGTGTCATGCACACATTCCTTTTAAGATGTGGAAGTGTTGGTACGGGTGTCGAGTCCATCTTACTGCATGTTTGCGGAAACTAAGATATTTAGCTCACACGCACATAATCTTTCCTCATCGAGAGGCTTGGTGAAGATATCAGCGAGATTGTCTTCGCTGCTGACGTGTTCCATAACAATATCTCCTTGATCAACATGATCACGAATGAAGTGATGTCTGATGGCAATATGCTTTGTGCGAGAGTGTTGCACTGGATTGTGTGCAATTTTGATCGCACTCTCATTGTCACAGTATAGAGGAATATTCTTGACCTTGATGCCATAATCCTTCAAAGTTTGCTTAATATCCCTTAGTTTCCTTATGGACCTCTCCCTTAATATCCCTTAGTTCAAATTGCGGTAATTGGGATACTTTCCGGTGATGACCGTAGATTGAGGAGTTCGTGTATTCACTATGTGTTAATGCTTTGTTCTGATTCCCTATTAAAAGGAGGCCTTAATATCTCTTAGTTTCCTTATGGACCCCACTGCCATGGGAGGGTAGGACAAGAGATGTCGTGCAAGTTCTTTTCCATAAGCATGTTTGCCTATTTACGGAATACATGCCTACATTATATTTATGAACTGGAGCTAGTTCTGTGTCGCCCTAGGTTATGACTGTTATATGATGAATATCATCCAACGAATTCACCAATCCAATGCCTACGAGTTTTCCACATATCGTTCTTGCTAAGTTACCATTGCTATTGCTACTGTCGCAACTTCTACAAATTGTTATCACTGTTACCGTTATTGCTACTGTTACTAATGCTATCAAAACTATCATATTACGATGCTACTGATCACTTTGCTGCAGATATTTAATCTCCGGGTGTGGTTGAATTGACAACTCAACTGTTAATACTTGCAAATATTCTATGGCTCCCCTTGTGTCGAATCTATAAATTTGGGTTGAATACTCTACCCTCGAAAACTATTGTGACCCCCTATACTGGTGGGTTATCAGTTCTTTATGACTAATGTGAGTCCATGGTTTATACGCACTCTCACCTTTCCGCCATTTGCTAGCCTCTTCGGTAACATGCATTACCCTTTTCTTGATGTCTACTACACAACTTACTCTTGTAGACTCGTGTTGGGCCTCCAAGCGTAGAGTTTTGTAGGACAACAACAAATTTCCCTCAGGTAAATGACCTAAGGTTTATACATCTGTGGGAGGCGTAAGATGAAGATGGTCTCTCTCAAAAAAAACTGCAATCAAACACAATAAATCTCTTGTGTCCCCAACACACCCAATACGATGGCAAATTATATAGGTGCACTAGTTTGGCGAAGAGATGGTGACACAAGTGCGGTATGGATAGTAGATAGAGGTTTTTGTAATTTGAAAATATAAAAACAGAAAGGTAGCAATTAACAAAAGTGAGCACAAATGGTATTGCAATTGTTAGAAACAAGTGCTAGGGTTCATACTTTCACTAGTGCAATCTCTCAACAGTGCTAACATAATTGAATCATATAATAATCCCTCAATGTGCGACAAAGAATCACTCCAAAGTTCTTATCAAGCGGAGAACATAAGATGAAAAATTTTGTAGGGTACGAAACCACCTAAAGTTATCCTTTCTGATCAACATATTGAGCTATTCCTATAAGTGTCACAAACATCCCCAGAGCTCGTACTAAAATAACACCATATGATACACAAGTATCCATGAGTTACCTAGGTACTCCAATGTCACCACAAGTATCCATGAGTTGATTATTCGATATGCATCAAACGACTTCAGATTCATAATATTCAATTCAACATAAAGAACTTCAAAGAGTGCCCCAAGATTTATACTAGAGAAAGAGGACAAAAATGTGTATCAATCCCTATGCATAGATTACCCCAACATCATGATAATCCGCAAGTTGAGTACCAAAACATATATCAAGTGAATCAATAGAACACCCCATTATCACCACGGGTATCCACATGCAAGACACATATCAAGTGTTCTCAAATCCATTAAAGTATTCAATCTGGTAATAGTGAAACCTCAAAGGTAAAAACTCAATTCATCATAACAAGATAGAGAGGGAGAAACACCATATGATCCAACTATATTAACAAAGCTCGCCGTACATCAAGATCATGCCAAATCAAGAACACGAGAGAGAAGGATCGAACACATAGCTACTGATACATACCCTCAGCCTCGGGGGTGAACTACTCACACATCACCATGCGAACGGAGGAGAAGTTGGTGGTGATGGTGATGGAGGAGATGTGCCTGGCAGCGTTCCCGCGCCACTAGAGGAGAGGGGTAGGGGCCCTATCCTTCTTCTTCTTCCTTGGCCGTCCAGCGGGGGGAGCTCTCCCCTAGATTGGATATGAATTTTGTTTCTACACACCTATTTGTGGCCGAAAACAATTTCTTATATTCCCGAAGATCTATAACTCCAATTGGACTAAAATTTTGAGGGGATTTTTATTTGAAAATTATATTCCTTGCGGCAAAAGAAGGGCATCAACCGACCTATGAGGTACCCACAAGGTAGGGTGCGCGGCCAGAGGGTAGGTCGCTCCCTGGTGTCTTGTGAGGACCTCGAGCACCATCTTGCGTTCATTCTTCCTCCGAAAAATCACATGTATTCCATAAAAAAATCTCCAATCTTTTATCGCGTTTGGACTTCATTTGGTATGGTCTTTATACAAAATGAAAACATGCAAAAAAAGGAACTGGCACTGGGCACTGTATCAATAAGTTAGTTCATAAAAATAATATAAAAGTGCACCAAAACTATATAAAATTATTCTAAACATGGCATGAATACTTCATAAATTATAGATATGTTGGAGACGCATCATTTCCCACCTAGAGAGTTGGTGCAAACTTCGCCGGTGCATCCAAACCCCGTGATATGATACACTCTATCACACATAAGCCTCCTTATATCTTCCCCAAAACAGCCACCATACCTACCTATCATGGCATTTCCATAGCCATTACGAGATATATTTCCATGTAACTTCCATCATCATCATATACATGACTCGAGCATTCATTCTCATGTTGCTTTGCATGATCATAAGATAGCTATTTTCATGGCTTGTCCATTTTTTATATCTTTGCTACGCTAGATCATTGCACATCCTGGTACACTAGCAAAGGCATTCATATAGAGTCATATGTTTCAGTTTTATTGAGTTGTATTATCAAGTTGTAAGTAAACAGAAGTGTGATGATCATCATTTTTAGAGCATTGTCCCAGTGATGAAATTGAAGAAAAAAAAGCCCAATAAAAAAGAGGCCAAAAGGAGCCAAACAAAAAAAGCGAAAAAATGAGAGAAAAACATAAGAGGCAATGTAACTATCCTTTTCCACACTTGTGATTCAAAGTTGCACCATGTTTTTCATATAGAGAGTCTCCTATGTTGTCACTTTTATATACTAATGGGAATTTTTCATTATAGTACTTGGCTTGTATATTCTGATGATGGGCTTCCTGAAATGCGCGAGGTCTTCATGCGCAAGTGGGTTGGATGCACACCCACTTAGTTTTCAGTTTGAGATTTCATGCACTTATAGCTCTTAGTGCATCCGTTGCATGGAAATCCCTACTCCTCACATTAACATCAATTTATGGGCATCTCTATAGCCCGTTGATTAGCAGTGTTGATGTGAGACTTTCTTCTTTTTGTCTTCTCCATATTAATCTCTACCACTGCATTCTATTCCACCCATAGTGCTATACCCATGGCTTGCTCTCATGTATTGGGTGGGGGTGAAAAAGCTGAAGCGCGTTAAAAAGTATGAACCAATTGCTTGGCTGACACCGGGGTAGTGCATGATTTATATTTTGTGTTAAGAAGATGAAGCATGACAAGGCTATATGATTTTGTAGGGATATTGTTCTTTAGCATTTTTATTTTCAAAGGCATGATTGTATGTTGGTACGCCTGAGTATTGATGTCTTTATATCAAATTATAGACTATTGATTTGAATCACTCATGTCTTAATATTCATGCCATAATTAGATTACATGATCAAGATTATGTCAGGTTGCATTCCACATAAAAAAGTATCCTTTTATCATTTACCTACTAGAGGACGAGAAGGAATTAAGTTTGGGGATGATGATACGTCTCCATCGTATCTATAATTTTTTATTGTTTCATGCCCATATTATACAACTTTCATATACTTTTGGCAACATTTATATTATTTTTAGGACTAACATATTGATCCAATGCCCAGTGTAGTTCCTGTTTTTGCATGTTTTTTGTTTCACAAAGTATCCGTATCAAATGAAGTCCAAACATGATAAATTTTTGCGTAGAATTATTTTGGAATATATGTGATTTTTGGGAAGAGGAATCAACGCAAGACGGTGCCTGAGGCGGTCACAAGGCACCAATGCACGGTTAGGGGGTGACCACGCTGTGCTACCTTGTGACTCCCTCGTAAGGCGCTCCTAGCCCTTCTTTTGCCGCAAGAAAGATAATTTCTGAATAAAGATCCCCTCAAAATATCAGCCCAGTCGGAGTTACGGATCTCCGGGAATATAAAAAACTATAAAGGGGTTAGAAAATTGACGCGAAACATAAGAGAAAAAGAGATCGAGATCCAATCTCGGAGGGGCTCCAGCCCTCCGGGAGCCATGGAGACCAAGGGTTAGAGGGGAAGTCCTCCTCTCATCTAGGGGGAGGCCAAGAAAGAAGAAGAAGGAGGGGTCTCTCTCCCCGTGTCTCACGATGGCGCCGGGACACCGCCGACACAATCAATGGCGGACCCAGAAATTCAAGTTAGCCGGGGCGAACATGTTAGTACAAAAAAAATGAAGCACAAACGCAAGTGTTTTCAACACAAAAATGGCCTTCAAAGATTCGGTTTCAATATGGATAAGATTCAACTACTAAGAACATGGAAAATTATATAAAAACATCTTATAAACTACTAACAGATCTCTCATTGCCTGAACACTCATTGGTTGTAACAACATGACCCAAAACTCCAAGCAAAACCTACAACATGTAAAAAGGAAAAAATGTATCTAAATCTCATTGCCTACTAACATGGTCGTGAAGGTGAGCTAGGGATTGGAATTTTGGAGGTAGTGTGGAAATTTTTCTCCAATCGAACAATACTTTTTTAGGGGAAATCAAACAGTACTAAATCGAATGATTCACGAGGAAGGCTATTGATACGTCTCCAACGTATCTATAACTTTTGATTGTTCCATGCTATTATATTATCTGTTTTGGATGTTTTATATGCATTAATTGAAGGAAATATGCCCTAGAGGCAATAATAAAGTTGTTATTTATATTTCCTTATAACACGATAAATGTTTATTATTGATACTAGAATTGTATTAACCGGAAACTTAGTGCATGTGTGAATACATAGACAAAACAGAGTGTCCCTAGTATGCCTCTACTAGACTAGCTCATTGATCAAAGATGGTTATGTTTCCTAACCATAGACATGAGTTGTCATTTTATCAATGGGATCACATCATTAGGAGAATGATGTGATGGACAAGACCCATCCGTTAGCTTAGCAACTATGATCGTTTAGTTTTATTGCTATTGCTTTCTTCATGACTTATACATGTTCCTCCGACTATGAGATTATGCAACTCCCGGATACCGGAGGAACACCTTGTGTGCTATCAAATGTCACAACGTAACTGGGTGATTATAAAGATGCTCTACAGGTGTTTCCGAAAGTGTTTATGGTGTTGGCATAGATCAAGATTAGGATTTTTCACTCCGAGTGTCGGAGAGGTATCTCCGGGCCCTCTCGGTAATACACATCACAATAAGCCTTGCAAGCAAATGACTAATGAGTTAGTCACGAGATGATGTATTACGGAATGAGTAAAGAGACTTCTGGTGACGAGATTGAACTAGGTATTGAGATACCGACGATCGAATCTCGGGCAAGTAACATACCGATGACAAAGGGAACAACGTATGTTGTTATGCGGTTCGACCGATAAAGATATTCGTAGAATATGTAGGAGCCAATATGGGCATCCAGGTTCCGCTATTGTTTATTGACCGGAGAGATGTCTTGGTCATGTCTACATAGTTCTCGAAACCGTAGGGTCCGCACGCTTAACGTTTTGTTGACGATATAGTATTGAATGAGTTATGTATGTTGGTGACTGAATGTGTTCGGAGTCCAGGATGAGATCATGGACATGACGAGGAGCTCCGAAATGGTCCGGAGGTAAAGATTGATATATAGGATGATACGGTTAGGCCAAGGGGTCAAGCCCACGGGGCATTAAGTTGGTGCAAAAGGTGTTTTGCGGAGGCCAGGGGGCCTAACGCCGGACACCTTGGCGTCTGGTCCTGGGCCAGACGCCGAGGCCCATGGCGTCTGGGCCAGATGCCAAGGATTGTGGCGTTTGGTCCTGGAGTCTGAGTGGGACTCTTGCCTTTCGGGCAAAACCGACTTTGAGGAGGCTTTAGCTCCAAGTTACGACCCCAGGGCTCAACATATAAATAGAGGGGCGGGGCTAGCACCTGGAACGCATCAAGATACACCAAGCCGTGTGCCGGCAACCCCGACCCTCTAGTTTATCCTTTGTCTAGTTTCTGTAGTGCTTGGCGATGCCCTGCAGAGATTGTTCTTCATCAACAACCGTCACCACGCCGTCGTGCTGCCGGAACTCATCTACTACTTCGCTCGTCTTGCTGGATCAAGAAGGCGAGGACGTCATCGAGCTGAACGTGTGCTGAACGCGGAGGTGTCGTACATTCGGTACTAGATCGGGATGGATCGTGAAGGTGCATGACTACATCAACCGCGTTGATAAACGCTTCCGCTTTCGCTCTATGAGGGTATGTAGGCACACTCTCCCCTCTCGTTGCTATGCATCTAGTAGATAGATATTGCGTGATCGTAGGAATTTTTTGAAATACTACGTTCCCCAACAATGTCATCATGAGCCAGGTCTATGTGTAGATGATATGCACGAGTAGAACACAAGTGAGTTGTGGATGATAATAGTCATACTGCTTACCAGCATGTCATACTTTGGTTCGGCGGTATTGTGAGATGAAGCGGCCCGGACCGACATTACGCGTACGCTTACGCGAGACTGGTTTCACCGTTATGAGCACTAGTTGCTTAAAGGTGACTGGCAGGTGTCTGTCTCTCTCACTTTAGTTGAATCAAGTGTGGCTACGCCCGGTCCTTGTGAAGGTTAAAATAGCACATAATTGATGAAAAATCGTTGTGGTTTTGTATGCGTAGGTAAGAACGGTTCTTGCTAAGCCCGTAGCAGCCACGTAAAACTTGCAACAACAAAGTAGAGGATGTCTAACTTGTTTTTGCAGGGCATGTTGTGATGTGATATGGTCAAGACGTGATGAGTTATACGTTATTGTATGAGATGATCATGTTTTGTAAAGTTATAGGCAACTGGCAGGAGCCATATGGTTGTCGCTTTATTGTATGAAATGCAATCGCCATGTAATTGCTTTACTTTATCACTAAGCGGTAGCGATAGTCGTAGAAGCAATAGTTGGCGAGACGACAATGATGCTACGATGGAGATCAAGGTGTCGCGCCGGTGACGATGGTGATCATGACGGTGCTTTGGAGATGAAGATCAAAGGCACAAGATGATGATGGCCATATCATATCACTTATATTGATTGCATGTGATGTTTATCTTTTATGCATCTTATTTTGCTTAGATCGACGGTAGCATTATAAGATGATCCCTTACAAAATTTCAAGGTACAAGTGTTCTCCCTGAGTATGCACCATTGCAAAAGTTCTTTGTGCTGAGACACCACGTGATGATCGGGTGTGATAAGCTCTACGTTCACATACAATGGGTGCAAGCCAGTTTTGCACACGCAGAACACTCGGGTTAAACTTGACGAGCCTAGCATATGCAGATATGGCCTCGGAACACTGGAGACCGAAAGGTCGAACGTGAATCATATAGTAGATATGATCAACATAAGATGTTCACCATTGAAAACAACTCCATCTCACGTGATGATCGGACATGGTTTAGTTGATTTGGATCACGTGATCATTTAGATGACTAGAGGGATGTCTATCTAAGTGGGAGTTCTTTAGTAATTTGATTAACTGAACTTTAATTTATCATGAACTTAGTCCTGGTAGTATTAGCATATGTATGTTGTAGATCAATAGCTCGCGATGTAACTCCCCGTTTGTTTTTATATGTTCCTAGAGGAAACTAAGTTGAAAGATGTTAGTAGCAATGATGCGGACTTGTTCCATGATCTGAGGATTTTCCTCGTTGCTGCACAGAAGAATTATGTCCTTCATGCACCGCTAGGTGACAGACCTATTGCAAGAGCAGATGCAGACATTATGAACGTATTGACAAAAGCTCGGTATGATGACTACATGATAGTTTAGTGCACCATGCTTTACGGCTTAGAACCGGGACTTCAAAAAATGTTTTGAACGCCACAGAGCATATGAGATGTTCTAGGAGTTGAAATTAGTATTTCAAACTCATGCCCGTGTCCAGAGGTATAAGACCTCTGACAGTACATTGCCTACAAGATGGAGGAGAATAGCTCAACCAGTGAGCATGTGCTCAGATTTTCTGGGTACTACAATTGCTTGAATCAAGTGGGAGTTAATCTTCCAGATAATATAGTAATTGACATAGTTCTCTAGTCACTTTCACCAAGTTAGTAGAACTTCATGATGAACTATAATATGCAAGGGATGACGAAAGTAATTCTCGAGCTCTTCGCGATGCTGAAATCGGCGAAGGTAGAAATCAAGAAAGAGCATCAAGTGTTGATGGTTAACAAGACCACTTGTTTCAAGTAAAGGGCAAAGGGATAGAAGGTGAACTTCAAGAATAATGACAAGTAAGTTGTCACTCCCGTGAAGAAACCCAAAGCTAAACTCAAGCCTGAAACTAAGTGCTTCTACTACAAAGGAAATAGTCACTAGAAGTGGAACTGCCCTAGATACTTGGCGGATAAGAAGGATGGCAAAGTGAACAAAGGTATATGTGATATATAGATTATTGATGTGTACTTTACTAGTGTTCATAGCAACCCCTGGGTATTTGATACCGGTTCAGTTGCTAAAATTAGTAACTCGAAACGAGAGTTGCAGAATGAACAGAGACTAGTTAAAGGTGAAGTGACGATGTGTGTTGGAAGTGGTTCCAAGATTGATATGATCATCATCGCACACTCCCTATACTTTCGGGATTAGTGTAGAACCTAAATAAATGTTATTTGGTATTTACGTTCAGCATGAATATGATTTGTTCATGTTTGTTGCAATACGATTATTCATTTAAAGTCATAGAATAATTGTTATTCTGTTTACATGAATAAAGCCTTCGATGGTCATACACCTAATGAAAATAGTTGGTCGGATCTCGATCGTAGTTATACACGTATTCATAATATTGAAGCCAAAAGATGCAAGGTTAATAATGATAGTGCAACTTATTTGTGGCACTGTCGTTTAGGTCATATTGGTGTAAAGCGTATGAAGAAACTCCATAGTGATGGACTTTTGGAATCACTTGATTATGAATCACTTGGTGCTTGTGAACCATGCCTCATGGGCAAGATGACTAAAACTCCGTTCTCCGGAACAATGGAGCGAGCAACAGATTTTTTGGAAATCATACATACTGATGTATGTGGACCGATGAGTGTTGAAGCTCGCGGCGGGTATCGTTATTTTCTGACCTTCACTGATGATTTGAGCAGATATGGGTATATCTACTTGATGAAGCAAGTCTGAAACATTTGAGAAGTTCAAAGAATTTCAGAGTGAAGTAGAGAATTATCGTAACAAGAAAATAAAGTTTCTACGATCTGATCGTGGAGGTGAATATTTGAGTTACGAGTTTGGTCTTGATTTGAAACAATGTGGAATAGATTCACAACTCACGCCACCCAGAACACCACAGCGTAATGGTGTGTCTGAACATCGTAACCATACTTTATTAGATATGGTGCGGCCTATGATGTCTCTTACCGATTTACCACTATCGTTTTGGGTTATGCATGAGAGACAGATGCATT
This sequence comes from Secale cereale, assembly GCA_902687465.1. Classification (NCBI taxonomy): domain Eukaryota; kingdom Viridiplantae; phylum Streptophyta; class Magnoliopsida; order Poales; family Poaceae; genus Secale; species Secale cereale. The sequence continues at coordinate 363,031,267 of LR738713.1, read as the reverse complement.
CATGTTAAATAGGGCAACATCTAAATCCGTTGAGACGACGCCTTATGAACTGTGGTTTGGCTAGAAACCAAAGTTGTCGTTTCTTAAAGTTTGGGGCTACGATGCTTATGTGAAAAAACTTCAACCTGATAAGCTCGAACCCAAGTCGGATAAATGTGTCTTCATAGGATACCCAAAGGAGACTGTTGGGTACACCTTCTATCACATATCCGAAGGCAAGATATTCGCTGCTAAGAATGGATCCTTTCTAGAGAAGGAGTTTCTCTCGAAAGAAGTGAGTGGGAGGAAAGTGGAACTAGGTGAGGTAATTGTACCTTCTCCCGAATTGGATAGTAGTACATCATAGAAACTAGTTCCTATGATTCCTACACCAATTAGTGAAGAAGCTCATGATGATGAACATGAAACTTCGGATCAAGTTACTGCTAAACTCCGTAGATCAACCAGAGTATGTTCCGCGCCAGAGTGGTACGGCAACCCGGTTCTGGAAGTCATGTTACTAGACCATGATGAACCTACAAACTATGAGGAAGCGATGATGAGCCCATATTCCGCAAAATGGCTTGAGGCCATAAAATCTGAGATGGGATCCATGTATGAGAACAAAGTGTGGACTTTGGTTGACTTGCCCGATGATCGGCAAGCCATTGAAAATAAATGGATCTTCAAGAGGAAGACCAACGCGGACGGAAATGTTACTGTCTACAAAGCTCGACTTGTTGCGAAAGGTTTTCGACAAGTTCAAAGTGTTGACTACGATGAGATTTTCTCACTCATAGCGATGCTTAAGTCTGTCCGAATCATGTTAGCAATTGCCGCAATTTTATGAAATCTGTAAAATGGATAACAAAACTACATTCTTTAATGGATTTATTAAAGAAGAGTTGTATATGATGCAACCAGAAGGTTTTGTCAATCCTAAAGGTGCTACCAAAATGTGCAAGCTCTGACGATCCATCTATGGACAGGTGCAAGCATCTCGGAGTTGGAATATACGCTTTGATAAATTGATCAAAGCATATAGTTTTATAAAGACTTGCGGTGAAGCCTGTATTTACAAGAAAGTGAGTGGGAGCACTACAGCCTTTCTGATAAGTACTCCCACCGTCCCATAATGTAAGACGTTTTTTGACACTATAATAGTGTCAAAAAACGTCTTACATTATGGGACGGAGGGAGTATATGTGAATGACATATAAATGATCAAAAATAATGTAGAATATTCTGGAAAGCATAAAGGAGTGTTTAAAAGGAGTTTTTTCAAAGAAAGACCTCGATGAAGTTGCTTACATATTGGGCATCAAGATCTATAGAGATAGATCAAGACGCTTGATAAGACTTTCGATGAGTACATACCTTGATAAGATCTTGAAGTAGTTCAAAATGGATCAGTCAAAGAAGGAGTTCTTGCCTGATTTGTAAGGTGTGAAGTTGAGTAAGACTCAAAGCCTGACCACGGTAGAAAAATATAGAGAGAATGAAAGTCATTCCCTATGCCTCAGCCATGGGTTCTATAAAGTATGCCATATTGTGTACCAAACCTGTTGTGTACCTTGTCATGAGTTTGGCAAGGAGGTACAATAGTGATCCAGGAGTAGATCACCGGATAGTGGTCAAAATTATCCTTAGTTGCTGGAGGACTAAGGAAATATTTCTAGATTGTGGAGGTGATAAAGAGTTTGTCGTAAAGAGTTACGCCGATGCAAGCTTTGACACTAATCCAGATGACTCTAAGTATAAATCTGGATACGTATTGAAAGTGGGAGCAATTAGCTAGAGTAGCTCCATGTAGAGCTTTGTAGACATAGAAATTTGCGAAATACATACGGATCTGAATGTGACAGACCCGTTGACTAAACTTCTCTCACGAAGCAAAACATGATCACACTTTAAGTACTCTTTGGGTGTTAATCACATGGCGATGTGAACTAGATTATTGACTCTAGTAAACCCTTTGGGTGTTGGTCACATGGCGATGTGAACTTTGGGTGTTATTCACATAACGATGTGAACTATCGGTGTTAAATCACATGGCGATGTGAACTAGATTATTGACTCTAGTGCAAGTGGGAGACTGGAGGAAATATGCTCTAGAGGCAATAATAAAGTTGTTACTTATATTTCCTTATATCACGATAAATGTTTATTATTCATGCTAGAATTGTATTAACCGGAAACTTAGTACATCTGTGAATACATAGACAAAACAGAGTGTCCCTAGTATGCCTCTACTAGACTAGCTCATTGATCAAAGATGGTTATGTTTCCTAACCATAGACATGAGTTGTCATTTGATCAACGGGGTCACATCATTAGGAGAATGATGTGATGGACAAGACCCATCTGTTAGCTTAGCAACTACGATCGTTTAGTTTTATTGCTATTGCTTTCTTAATGACTTATACATGTTCCTCCGACTATGAGATTATGCAACTCCCGGATACCGGAGGAACACCTTGTGTGCTATCAAATGTCACAACGTAACTGGGTGATTATGAAGATGCTCTACAGGTGTTTCCGAAAGTGTTTGTGGTGTTGGCATAGATCAATATTAGGATTTGTCACTCCGAGTGTCGGAGAGGTATCTCCGGGCCCTCTCGGTAATACACATCACAATAAGCCTTGCAAGCAAATGACTAATGAGTTAGTCACGAGATGATGTATTACGGAATGAGTAAAGAGACTTCTGGTGACGAGATTGAACTAGGTATTGAGATACCGACGATCGAATCTCGGGCAAGTAACATACCGATGACAAAGGGAACAACGTATGTTGTTATGTGGTTCGACCGATAAAGATATTTGTAGAAAATGTAGGAGCCAATATGGGCATCCAGGTTCCGCTATTGGTTATTGACTGGAGAGATGTCTCGATCATGTCTACATAGTTCTCGAACCCGTAGGGTCCGCACGCTTAACGTTTCGTTGACGATATAGTATTGAATGAGTTATGTATGTTGGTGACCGAATGTTGTTCGGAGTCCTGGATGAGGTCACGGACATGACGAGGAGCTCCGGAATGGTACGGAGGTAAAGATTGATATATAGGATGATATGGTTAGGCCAAGGGGTCAAGCCCACGGGGCATTAAGTTGGTGCAAAAGGTGTTTTGCGGAGGCCAGGGGGCCAAACGCCGGAGACCCTGGCGTCTGGCCCTGGGACAGACGCCGAGGCCCATGGCGTCCGGGCCAGACGCCAAAGATTGTGGCATTTGGTCCTGGAGTCCGAGTGGGACTCGACAAAACCGACTTTGAGGAGGCTTTTGCTCCAAGTTATGACCCCAGGGCTCAACATATAAATAGAGGGGCGGGGCTAGCAGCTGGAACACATCAAGATACACCAAGCCGTGTGCTGGCAACCCCGACCCTCTAGTTTATCCTCCGTCTAGTTTCTGTAGTGCTTGGCGAAGCCCTGTAGATATTGTTTTTCATCAACAACCGTCACCACGCCGTCGTGCTGCCGGAACTCATCTACTACTTCGCCCGTCTTGCTGGATCAAGAAGGCGAGGACGTCATCGAGCTGAACGTGTGCTGAATGCGGAGGTGACATACGTTCGGTACTAGATCGGGACGGATCGTGAAGGTGCACGACTACATCAACCGCGTTGATAAACGCTTCCGCTTTCGGTCTACAAGGGTACGTAGACACACTCTCCCCTCTCGTTGCTATGCATATAGTAGATAGATCTTGTGTGATCGTAGGAATTTTTTTGAAATACTACGTTCCCGAACATTAATATGCTATTTTGTATTATTTTGGGGACTAACTTATTAACACAGAGCCCAGTGCCAGTTTATGTTTTTTCCTTGTTTTTGATTTTCGCAGAAAAGGAATACCAAACGGAGTCCAAACGGAGTACAACCTTCGCGATGATTTTTCTTGGACCAGAATACACCCAGGGGACTTGGAGTCCAAGTCAGAGGAGCCATGAGGCGGCCACGAGGGTGGAGGGCGTGCTCAGGGGGTAGGGAACGCCCCTACCTTGTGGGCCCCTCATGACCCCCTGACATACTTCTTCCTCCTATATATTCTCAAAAATTCCCAAACCCTCAGAAAAAGCCACGAAACCACTTTTCCATGCCTTTTCCGATAATCTGCCGAAGCGGGATTTGACCACGGAAGGCTTCTACATCAACACCATTGTCCTTCCGATGAAGCGCGGGTAGTTTACCACGGACCTACGGGTCCATAGCTAGTAGCTAGATGGCTTCTTCTCTATCTTTGATTCTCAATACCATGTTCTACTCGATGTTCTTGGAGATCTATCTGGTGTAATCTTTTTTTGCGGTGTGTTTGTCAAGATCTGATGAATTGTGGATTTATGATCATCTTATCTATGAACATTATTTAATCTTCTCTGAATTCTTATATGCATGATTTGGTATCTTAGTAATTCCATTCGAACTATCGGTTTGGTTTGGCTAACTAGATTGGTTTTTCTTGCAATGGGAGAGGTGTTTTGCTTTGGGTTCAATCTTGCGGTGTCCTCACCCAGTGACAAAGTAGGGGTAGCGAGGTACGTATTTTATTGTTGCCATCAAGGATAAAAAGATGGGGTTTTCATCATATTGATTGAGTTAATTCCTATACATCATGTCATCTTACTTAAGGCATTACTCTGTTCTTCATGAACTTAATGCTCTAGATGCAGAATCGTTTCGGTCGATGTGTGGAATAATAGTAGTAGATGCAGAATCGTTTCGGTCTACTTGACACGGACGTGATGCCTATAATGCATAATAATTGCCTTAGATATCGTCATAAATTTGCATGTTTCTATCAATTGCTCGACAGTAATTTGTTCACCCACAGTATTATTTGCCTTCAAGAGAGAAGCCTCTAGTGAAACCTATGGCCCTAGGTCTTGTTTCCATCATACTAGTTTTCGATCTACTACTTTGCAATCTTTTACATTCCAATCAATAAACCAAAAAACCAAAAATATTTTATCTTTTGTTTACCTATCTCTATCAGATCTCACTTTTGCAAGTGACCGTGAAAGGATTGACAACCCCTTTATCGTGTTGGGTGCAAGTTGTTTGATTGTTTGTGCAGGTATTGGTGATTTGTGCGTTCGTCTCCTACTGGATTGATACCTTGGTTCTCAAACTCAGGTAAATACTTACCTCTACTTTGTTGCATCACCCTTTTCTCTTCAAGGGAAAAACCAACGCAAGTTCAATAAGTAGAAGGAAGAATTTCTGGCATCGTTGTCGGGCAAATCTATGCCAAATCAATATCTACATGTAGCGACCACGATCCGAATGGACCGAAGTCTCTGTGTTCTGTGTCATCCCTGGATCGGTAATGCTGACACACACAGTACTTGAAGGATTTATAACAGAGTGGCAATCACACACTCGTTACATCGAATGTCTCAAAAGAGAACTTATTGAGAAAGTATATGGCATAAGGCCATCTAACAAAGTAACAGCGGAAGGCTTGGAAGATAAGTGAGTCCATCAACTCCAACGACATAGCTGAGTGCACGACAAACGACCTAGCGCACCTTACTCTTCTTCTGAAAAGTCTGCAACGTAACATGTTGCAGCCCGAAACGGGTCAGCACATGGAATATGCTGGCAAGATAACACAGTAGAGCAAGTAACAGAAATAAAGGCTAACACTATATGCATATTTGGCTGGTGGAGGCTCTAAGGTTAAGGTTTTTGCGTAAAGCCAATTTTTCCCTACAACAAAGGAATGACTTTTATTTTAACTATCATGGTAGTTCAAACATCATTGAGAAGGTACCTCCAACTCAATCCCAATTAAAGTAGTCATCATTAACCCAACAAATTAATTTCTGAGTGTCGAGATCAACCAATAATTCAAGTACCACATACTCAAGATTGTCCATAACCGGGGACACGGCTAATCATGATTAGTTTGTACACTCTGCAGAGGTTTGTGCACTCTTTCCCACAAGACTTGATCTCCTCCGTTGGATTTCTCGCACTACATGGTGTTTGAGAAACGGATGACCGAGACACAGTCTTTCAAAAGCATTTACTCTTTACCCCGGGTGGACCCTGATACGTCTCCAACGTATCTACTTTTCCAAACCCTTTTGCCCTTGTTTTGGACTCTAACTTGCATGATTTGAATGGAACTAACCCGGACTGACGCTATTTTCAACAGAATTGCCATGATGTTGTTTTTGTACAGAAATAAAAAGTTCTCGGAATCGCGTGAAAATCAATGGAGAATTATTTCGGAAAATATAAAAAATATCTGCAAGAAGATCCTCACCGGGGGGCCCACACCCTGTCCACGAGGGTGGGGGCGCGCCCCCCTGCCTTCTGGGCCCCCCGATGCTCCACCGACGTATCCCCAGATCCTATATCTTCCATTTCGGGGAGAAAAAAATAAGAGAGAAGGAATTATCACGCTTCACGAGACGGAGCCACCGCCAAGCCCTAATCTCTCTCGGGAGGGCTAATCTGGAGTCCGTTCGGGGCTCCAGAGAGTGGAGATCGTCGCCATCGTCATCATCAACCTTCCTCCATCACCAATTCCATGATGCTCACCGCCGTGTGTGAGTAATTCCATCGTAGGCATGCTGGATGGTGATGGGTTGGATGGGATCTATCATGTAATTGAGTTAGTTTTGTTAGGGTTTGATCCCTAGTATCCACTATGTTCTCGGATTGATGTTGCTATGACTTTGCTATGCTTAATGCTTGTCACTAGGGCCCGAGTGCCATGATTTCAGATCTGAACCTATTATGTTTTCATGAATATATGTGTGTTCTTGATCCTATCTTGCAAGTCTATAGTCACCTACTATGTGTTATGATCCGGCAACCCCGAAGTGACAATAATCGGGACCACTCCCGGTGATGATCATAGTTTGAGGAGTTCATGTATTCACTATGTGTTAATGCTTTGGTCCGATACTCTATTAAAAGGAGGCCTTAATATCCCTTAGTTTCCAATAGGACCCCGCTGCCACGGGAGGGTAGGACTAAAGATGTCATGCAAGTTCTTTTCCATAAGCACGTACTATATTCCGAATACATGCCTACATTGCATTTATGAACTGGAGCTAGTTCTGTGTCACCCTAGGTTATAACTTCTACATGATGAATTGCATCCAACATAATTTCCCATCACCGATCCAATGCCTAGGAGCTTTACCTATATTGCTCGTCGCTTATTTACTTTTCCGTTGCTACTATCACAAAAACTACAAAAACACTATCGTTACTTTTATTGCCGCTACCGCCACTATCATATTACTTTGCTACTAAACTATCTTGCTGCAGATACTAAGTTTCCAGGTGTGGTTGAATTGACAACTCAGCTGCTAATACTTAAGAGTATTCTTTAGCTCCCCTTGTGTCGAATCAACAAATTTGGGTTGAATACTTTACCCTCGAAAACTGTTGCGATCCCCTACACTTGTGGGTTATCGAGACTATTTTCTGGCGCCGTTGCCGGGGAGCATAGCTCTATTCTTTAAGTCACTTGGGATTTATATCTGTTGATCACTATGAAGAATTTGAAGGACTCAAAAACCAAGATCTTACCCTCAACTACGAGGGGAGGTAAGGAACTGTCATCTAGCTTGTCGGTGTACACAAAGAGGGGTACACTTTTTGTACCCCTATGACTGTGCACGGGCAGTCTGAGCCACGGGCACCACCACACCAAGCATGGCGAGGAAGGCGAGCCGGGGTAAGATTGAAGCTTAATGGAGACTGGAACAACGCCAAGAACAAGACCACAAAGAGCAAAGGGACAAAGCGGCTCTCCCCGGCAAGGATCCTTGCCGGGGCCAGCTCTGGCAGCCCCGGCAAGACCCTTCCCGCGGCAGCTCGCCCCACGCCTACGGAGCAGATCACCCTTGAGTCCACCGCCTCCATGGGGCCAGGATTTGGGAGATATCCCCGTGGTGGCATGCAGATCTTTGTGAAGACATCCAAGATCAGATACAAGTTAAGAAGACGACGACCCTTGGCGGGATCCCAGCCAAGGAGAACGACAAGGCCCCCGACAAGCACCTTGCCAGGGATGACAGCACGCGCCACGGCAGGGCCCTTGCCGGAGCCCCGGCAAGGCCCTTGCCGAGGACACCCGCGGGGCCACCGTCAGGCCCGCACCAACCGGGTTCCCACTGACCCACGCAGCTGCCGACCCGACCAGCTGGACAGGCTCCTGCGTGGCAACCCACAGATCTTCGTGGAGACCCGCCGTTGCGCCACCTCAGCTGCCTGTCTGCCTACATGGCACCTCAGGCACTGCTGGCCAGGGCGCGTGTCAACACGAGGAGGGGCGGCGACGGACAAGACGGACGTCTCCCCTCGTTCCCGATAAAGCAAGGACACCTAAGCTAAGCCCATTAAATGCGCCTTGTCCTGTAATGCGAGGGATAACCTCGCATCACTGTACCCTTTCCACCTCCTGTGTGCAACTGTGGCAACCCCTTTTTCCTATAAAAGGAGGCCCGAGGCGACCAGGAAGAGGATTCGGCTTTTTAGAACTCCTCACGACTCTTTTGGAGCTCCTCACTAGCTGAAGAACACAAACATATAATCCACCAAAGCAGGAGTAGGGTTTTACGCATCTTTGCGGCCCGAACCTGGGTAAAGGAACTGTGTCCTGACTATTAGATCCGCTCTTCTCTCAACCCCGCGCCCCGCAACCGTAGTAGGGATTCTTGTGATCCCATAGGTGTCGATCCAAATACACCGACATCTTTGGCGCGCCAGGTAGGGGGTCGCAGTTGTGAGAATCGACTTTGGCAGTCAGTTCGACGCTTCTTCATCGTCATGGCGCCCAAGAAGAAGACGACGGTGGCGGTTGGCCAGTCGGAAGCTGGACAGCCCGTCCCGACGTGTGCGAGCAGCGGACCGGTCACGGAAAGAACCCGGGGCGCTACTCGTGAACACCAACGCCATCCCGGCAGCCGGAGTTTGGGAGGTGGCGATGTTTGTGCGCCTGGTAACAGGCCACACACCGCCAGTTCCAGAGATGGAGCCCGGCCCTCTGCGGGTGGTGCGGGGCCTTCCAAGGTCACGGCCGCATCACCCGAAGGCGACGCAAGGGCCTCCAGAACTCCCACGCCGGCGCCAACAGCGCGCTCTTCTCAAGCAGCGCGCGATGAACGGTGTCGTCACCCCGAAGATCCCGGACGTCGCCATGGGAAGGGCCCCAGCGCCACTCCCGGGACGTAGAAGACCTGCCCTCCCGCCGAAGCGTTGGTGGAGACGATAGGCGGCCGCGGGATCGTGATGCAGCTCCCACCGTCAGGGGTCGAAGCGCGTCACGGTCCGTGCAGGTTTCGCTACCGTTAACACCAGCCGAAGCTTTGGCGCGCGCGCAGTTGCTCCTCGACTTTCCTCCCGTTACGAGGAAACTCGACGAATGGAGAGCCACCATCTGAAGCCTTGTCGCAGTCGCCAACAAGGATGATCTAAATCCAGCGGAGCTCCCAGGTCGACGCTCCGATGGAGTCCCACGCACCGACGGCGGGAGAGCCGGCAGCGCCGTGGCTACGGTGCATTCGCCTCCTCCTCGCCCGGTGCCGCGTGCGTCGACTCGTCGAGACGTCGCGGGCGACGCCATCTCCATAGCGTCGTCCGACCCACGGACCCGCGGCGACCAGCATCAAGTTCTTCAGGAGCGAGCTCATGAAGACGCTCGAACCACCATCGAGTGCCGGCGCGGAACACGCCACCAGTCAGACAGACGAGCAGGGCCTGCTGCAGACCGCCCAGCACCAGAAAGCCCTGGAGGTCTACCTTACGAGGTAGGTTGTCCAGCTTTTACCCGTGAGCTGCGGCAGTTCCAGTGGCCCTCTCACCGCACCTTCAAGCCTGACGTTGGCGAGAAGTATAACGGCAAGACCCACCCGTCGGAGTTCCTAAGCATCTACACCATCGCGATGCAAGCTGCCGGGGCCCGCGACGATAAGGTGCTTGCGAATTACTTCCCGTTGGCTCTTAAACCTAACGCCATGTCATGGTTGATGCACTTGCCAGTAGACTCTATTTCCTCCTGGTCCGATTTGTGCCATGAGTTTGTTGGCACCTTCACTGGAGGCCACCAAGCCCATGGCCAAGCAAGTGACCTGCATGTCATACCCCAGAAGGAAGGTGAGAGTCTGCGCAAGTACATACAGAGATTCAGTCGGGTACAGTACAATATCCCCGATGTTCACCCTGCCGCCATCATCAGCGCGTTCCACCAGAACGTGCGCAACCGCAAGATGCGCGAAGAACTGGCAATGACCAAGGTGAAGGATGTGGCGGAGCTCTATGTTCTTGCTGATAGATGTGCCCGGGCTGAAGAGGGAAGGAAGTACCCCGGCGAAGGCACCGGTGCGGAAACCGACTCTTCGGACGACGATACGACCACCCCAGCGAAGAAGGGCCGGAACCGTAACAGGAAGCGCAAGGGGAAGGCCGTGCTTGCCGTCGAGGGATCAGATGACACCGGCTCCGCCAAGAAAACCAAGGCGGGTGACCCTGGCGAGGAAATTGCCGGGTGTGTCGCTTGCCGGGCCTTGGCGGCTGCCGAGAAGCCAGGAAACTCCGGCAAGCGATACTGCAAGATCAGTCGCACCAAAGGCCATGATCTCCAGGACTGCCACCAGGTTGAGCTCCTTGCTGAGAAGCAAAGGGCTGAATACGAGAGGCGGGACAAGGAGAAGGGCCAAGACGGCGCTGAGGGGTCCAACAAGAAGCATGACGGCCAAGCAGGCCATCGTGGCAAGGAGAAACAGCAGGAAAGGCCCGCCCGGGGCCGCGATAGAAGGCCCGAAGACGACGATCATGAAGAGGACGACGAGTCCGGCGACTAAGAGTTTCAGAAGGCTACGGACGCCATGTGCGTCGATGGTGGCGCCTCGCTGCATACTTCTCACCGCCAACTTAAACAGTGGGCGCGTGAGATTATTGCGGCGGAGCCATCATCTGGTGCCCAAAAGCCGCTGAAATGGTCCAGCACACCTACCATCTTTGACGCCGAGGATCACCCTGATCGCACTACTGCGGTCGGGTGCTTGCCATTGTTGGTTTCACCAACAATACGCAACCTCAAGGTAACAAAGATGCTAGTCGATGGCGGGGCCGGTCTGAACCTACTCTCGCCCACCGTGATCGAGAAGCTGCAAGTTCCTGATGGAGACCTCGAAGAGACGGGCACGTTTCAGGGGGTCAACCCAGGGAGAAGTCAACCGAAGGGGAAAGTCACGATGCCCGTGACTTTTGGAAGTGATCTGAACTATAGGACAGAGAGGATCGTGTTCGATGTTGCCAAGATCCCCTTGCCCTACAACGGGATCCTTGGCCGCCCAGCGATGGCCAAGTTTATGGCAGCGTCACACTACGCCTACAACACCCTAAAGATGCCAGGGCCTGTGACGATCATCACCGTCCCCTCCGACAAGAAGGATGCGCTGGTTTGCACTGACCAACTGTACCAGCAGGCGGTCACAGCAGCTGCCACTACAAGGGCACTTGCTCCTGCCACTGGAGCCCCGGGAGGGAAGAAGAAGAAGACCGATGAGACCTCGGACACCCACTCCGGCAGGCGCACCTCTTCGGAGTGTTGTGCTCCCGTCGAGGACGTGTCGGAGAGCTCCACCGGAAAGAAGAAGACCGGCGAGACCTCAGACACCCACTCCGGCAAGCGCACCTCTTCGGAGTGTCGCGCTCCCGTCGTGGACGTGCCAGAGAGCTCCACTGGCAGAAACAAGAGATCCAGAGCCACGCCGCCAGGAACCAATAAGGTTTATGTCAAGGAGGGCGACACGGGAGGGGCTTTTACCATAAGATCCGCCCTTGACAACAAATAGGAAGACGTGCTCGTCACCTTCCTGCGGGCGAATGTCGACGTGTTTGCCTGGCAAGCATCCGACATCCCCGGTGTTCCCAAGGAGGTGATTGAGCACCACCTTGATGTCTGTCCTCAAGCGTGGCCCGTCAAGCAGAAAGTCAGGAAGCAAGCTTTGGAACGGCAAGAGTTCATCACCGAGGAGATTCGGAAACTGGAAGCTGCGGGTTTGGTAAGAGGAGTGCTCCACCCAACGTGGTTGGCCAATCCAGTGGTAGTGCGCAAGGCAAATGGGAAGTGGAGGCTGTGTATTGATTACACAGATATCAATAAAGCCTGTCCCAAGGACCCCTTCCCGTTGCCGCGCATAGACCAGATTGTTGACTCCACGACAGGGTGTGACCTGCTGTCATTCCTCGATGCCTACTCCGGCTACCACCAGATCTTCATGGCAAGAGAAGACGAAGAGAAGACAGCATTCATCACCCCATGTGGTATGTACTGTTTCGTACGAATGCCTTTCGGGTTGAAGAGTGCTGGCTTGACGTTTGCAAGGGCAGTCCAGATTGGTTTTGAACCCCAGCTCCATAGAAATATGGAGGCTTATATGGATGATATAGTGGTCAAAACCAAGAACAAGGCAACCCTTGTACCGGATTTACAAGAAACATTTGTAAACCTACGCAAGGTCAACCTCAAGCTGAATCCTAAGAAGTGTGTCTTCGGCGTCCCGTCTGGCAAGCTTCTCGGGTTCTTTGTGTTGCATCGTGGGATAGAAGCCAATCCGGACAAGATCAAAGCTATAGAGCAGATTGAAGCACCCAAACGGGTCAAGGATGTGCGTCGGCTTGCTGGCTGCGTTGCCGCCATGAGCAGATTCATTTCCAAGTCTGCCGAGCGCGCCCTCCCTTTTTTCAAGATTTTGAAAAAGGCAGGCCCAATGGAGTGGACGCCAGAAGCCGAAGCAGCATTACAAGATCTGAAGAGGTATCTTTCCTCCACGCCAATATTGGTTGCGCCTAGACCATAAGAACCGTTGCTGCTATACTTAGCGGCAACAAACCAGGTGGTCAGCGCCGCACTAGTGGTGCAGAGAGAAATCGATGATGAGGTGATAGCAGCAACAGAGCCTGGTGCCACTGGTGCAGAGGCGACACAGCCGGTTGGAGTGTAGCCGAAGAAGAAAATTATGCAGCACCCGGTCTACTTTGTTAGCTCCCTCTTGCAGGGGGCTAGATCAAGGTACTCCGGCATGCAGAAATTGCTCTTCGGCCTTCTTATGGCCTCGAGGAAGCTGCGTCACTACTTCCAGGCGCACGAGATCACTGTCGTCACTCGCCTCCCTCTGCAACGGATATTGTACAATCCAGACGCGACGGGAAGGATCGTTGTGACGCCCGAGACCGACGTCCCAGAAGATTCCAGAAGATTCCAGATGTTCCGGGTTGCCCGTGTGTTTTATTTTGCTTGTGTTATTTTATTTTTGCATTGCATCATGTCATCATGCCATCATGTCATATTTTATTTTGCATCCCAACCCTAATAATCCGTGTGGACCTTCGGTCCATTTAAATCGAGGGAAGGTGTCTTCTCTTTATAACATATAAAAGCCTCCTAATATTTATGGAGCTATATTAATAAATATTCCATGGCTTCGGAATCACCGTAACACACTTGCATTTTTCCCCATGCCCTTTTCTTCTCAATCCCTTGCCTAGACCTCCTCCTCCTTTTTTTTCCATGTCTTTTGGAAGTGCTTGGTTGGCCTAAGGATTTATGCAAGTTCGAGTTATTTCCGAACTCGCATAAATTTGTAGTCTCTAAAAATTGCCAAAGCACTTTATTAAAATAGCCCACAATTCCAGGGTTGTAGGGATATTTTTATCTCAGTCTAAATCATCTCCAAACTCTCTGGGTTTTTCTATTTCTTTGTTCTTTTTCTTTAACTGAGAAAAGAGTTGCCGAAGGGAGCAGCCAGGCAGGCCCAACTCCTCCCTCTTGGCGCAGCCGCAGTGCCTCCCTCTCCTCCCATCCGGCTCGGGCCCAGTTCCCTTCTGGCCCAGCTGGTTGGCTAGGCCCTGGCCCATTTGGTCCGGCCGCCCGAACCCTAGATGACCGCTCGGTCTCGCAGCCCTCGTCCCTCGCTCCCCGCACCCCGCCGCCGCTCTCTTCTCGTTTCCCTCGCTCGCACTCCTTCTCTCGCCCGATCCCGTTTCTCTCTCCCTCGCCTCTCCTTCTCGCGAGACCCCGTCGCCTCGATCCCGAACGGCCTCGCCCCGACGCGCCCGACCTTCAACAGAGGCCGTGGCCCTCAGCGCCTGCTCCGCGAGCGCCATCCTCGCGCTGGAGCTCCCTCTCCGTTCCCTTGCGGCCTTCACCAGCAGCGGCCCCGAGCGCCCCGGCCAGGACTGCCGCGCCAGAGGTTTCTGCCGCGCCTTCGTCGTCCCTTCGGCCGGCCAGCCAGGCCCCGGCCTCCCCTCCAGCCGCTCGGCTCCTTCTTCCGGCCGCGCAGCCGCGACGCCCGAGGCCCTCCGTCTTCACCTCCAGTGCGCCGCACCCCCTCCAGCAGCAGGAGCCGTGGCTCCCTCCTTCTCCAGTTCGTTCGTCTCCTGCGGATCCAGCACGCCGTGGCCTCGTGCAGCCCTTGTGTTGCTGCCGTTTTTGTTTGTTTTGTGCCTATGCTGTAATATGTTTGGACAGGAGACCCGTGTACTCTTTTGGAGATGTGAACAACTACACGACGCGCAAGTACCTCTACATGACACGACCAAGTACCCCTACACGTCGATACGGCGGACGCGACAAGTACCTCTTCGGAAACGGAAACGCCCCGTGTACGACTACCGATGCCCGGAAAACGACCAAGTTCCACTACTTCCCACGACGGCCACGTGTACAACTACGTTGCCAAGACGGCCCCGACAAGTACCACGACGACCCGAACGACTACCGATGACCGTGAACAACTACCGCCGTCGTGGAACCGCCAAGACGAACGGAACAACTACTTCCTCTACGAGTTGCGGAACGACTTCTTCCTCTTCGGCCGTGTACCCCTACTTCCACTACTACGGCTACTTCCACTACGAACCCGAACCGTCCCGAAACGAGTGTTTCGAAGGTATAACCCCGAGACGTGACCCGTGTGATGCTTGCTTGTGTTGTTTGGAATGTCTCCCTTGTGTGCTTCGTGCCCGTTTCGTCCGTTGTCATGTCCCTCGGTTGCCTCGCCACCGACTCGTGGGAACCCGGCAACGGGAACACCCCATCATCTCGTTTGACTCGCTTCGTCTTTTGCACCGGTCTCTCACCGAGTTACCGGAACCCATATGATGCGTTGCATCAATTTCGGATCGTTGCCGTGGCCCCTTTCATTCCACCACGGTGACAAATACTTCATGTCTCTACTTGTTAACCCTAAATAAAAATTGCATAAACTTGATCATATCATCCGCATCATGTTAACAACCTTGAATGTTTAATTGTTGTTGCTTATAATTATTAAACATGCTCATGGGGATTTTCCGGAATATGTTGTTGTTATTCTCCGGCCTCATTTAAAATGCCTAAATTAGTGTAGTTTTCTTTATGCTTCACCTCTTGCCATGTTAAAAACATTAATCTTGTCTTGTAAATAACGAGAGTAAATTAAGTAATTATGATGTGGTGTTTCGTCAATATGCAACTCGTTGCATATTGATCTCCACTTAACTTGTAGTGTTGTTTGTGCACTTTGCCATGCCTTGCATATTTAAACCGGACATGCATCATGCTTGCTTGTGCATCGTATGCCATGTTCATGTTTGTGTGTTTACCGTGGTGTTCTTTCTTTCCGGTTGCTTCTCTTGTTAGCTTCGGTTTTGTTCCGGAGTTGTGAGGTTCCGCTCGACTGTGTTGCTCCGTCTTCTTCGTGGATCTGTTCTTCTCCCTTGTGGAATCCCAGGCAAGATGACCGAACCCGGATACCATTACTATTTTTGCCTATTGCTAGTAGTCTCGATCTATAGTTTTGCATCGATGCCCATGTTCTTCTTGTCAGCCTCCTACTTGTAACCATTGCCTTGTTTAACCAACCTACCTATGCAAACCGTTGCTTGGCTAAGTACGCTTCGCTCAGCCCTTCTTATAGCATTGTTAGTTGCAGGTAAAGATTGAAGATGCTTGCTTCATGTTGAAGTTTGGTTGGGTTATATCACACTATATAAATGCTTAAAAATGAAATCATCTATATACTGGCAGGGTGGAAGGCTAAGCCTTTTGCTTGGTGTTTTGTTCCACTCATGCCGTTAGGAACCGTATAAACCGGTGTTATGTTCCTTGATTTTGCGTTCCTAACACGGTTGGGGTGTATGGGACCCCCTTGATAAACCGCTAAGTGCTAAGTCTTTTCCAGCAAGTCCCAACATTTGGTATTTTGCCTCATAATAACAACTTAATTAATTAATTAAATTTGCATAGAGGGTCGCTCCCTCGAGGATCCTTTATTTCTACATAGCAGGGGGGGCCAGTGCCGATGGTGTTGGTCCCAAACGGGGAGTCTGCGGGAACCACCACGGGGAAACTCGAGGTTTGGGTCCTATAGAATCGCCCATCCGGTCGTGTCCTGAGACCTAGATACGCGCGGCTACTATCAGGGTGTCGACACGCCGGGAGGATTTGCTGGATTAGCCTTACCTTAGTTCGGTTTAACTTGAGCACGGGATTCCGAGAATACTCGGGTCTTCCCAACTATGGAGTTGCGACTCCGCGGATCGTGGGCTTGTGATGGGCCAAGTTGGAACACCCCTGCAGGGTTTGAACTTTCGAAAGCCGTGCCCGCGGTTATGTGGCAGATGGGAGCTTGTTAATTCCGGTTGTAGATAACTTGACACAATGTTTCAATACACTACCAGCGTGTGTACCGTGACTGTCAATTTCCGAATAGGGATTCGGGAGTTGAACACGGTGGGGTTATGTTTGACCGGCTTTAGCTAGGATCACTTCGTGATCATCTTTCGACCGATGCCCTTCTCTTCTCGCTCTCTTTTGCGTAAGTTAGTGCTAGTTGCCGCTGCAGACTCTTGTTTGTTCCTTCACCTCTCGTTCTTTCTTCAGCCTTGTCCTCACCCAAGGCTTAAATAGTCGTGTTACCCGGGAACGGGATTGCTGAGTCCTCTGTGGCTCACAGTTACTTCACCACACCAGATGCAGGTTCAGCCGAGTTTGATGCAGGAGCTGTTTCAGTGCTTCACCAGGAGCTTGTTGAAGAGTGTGGCCGTTTGCTTGTGACTTTCGATGTTCAGTAGTGGTTTCTACTAGGATTCGATCCTGACCTGTGGCTTTATGTTGTTTTGGTATCTTTCTTTGGATCTTACCCGTAGTCGGGCTGTGATGTTCTGTATGATGTTTTGCTTATGTAATGTATTGTGTGAAGTGGCGAGTGTAAGCCAACTATCTCCTTTTGCATTTTAATCCCTCTTTTACATGAGTTGTGCAAAGATACCAAACTTGAGATCATTCTAGGATGGGCTTATATCTTTAAGTCGTGCCTCGACACGTAGGAGATATAGTCCCATCCTGGGCATTACAAGTTGGTATTCAGAGCCTTCTCCGACCTAGAAGCCCCCACTGATTGATCGAATCGTTGACGGTTGAGTCTAGGCACACACTGAAAACTTTTTGAGTCCTATATTATATCGGAGAGTAGGATTTCTTTGCTTCTCATCTCTTTTCTCTCTGGTGAGGACTCCTGACGTCTACTCTTATCTCTTCTACTTTCAAAAATTGCACCAAATTTTTTTTAGGATCCCGCGAGTATTCTAGGATTGTTTCGATGTTCTTGTGACAAGGATATTGTTCCCGATGCCTCCTGTTACCGAGGAGTTGAGCTTCGGGGTATCGTTGTAACAAGCATATCGCGGCAGTACTAAATACTTAAGACGGCCGACATCGAAAATCTCTCCTATACGGCCAGTGGCAAGATAACACCGACATCACCCAGTACTGGGGAGGTAGTTCGAGAGTATTGCCATAGCTTGTTATAGTGGATGCTTTTCGAAGGTCCGAGGTAAATAGTTTCCGAGAAAGACTGGTTATGTGTTGAAGGATGGATACACCTGGATGTAGGTTTAGAGTTGATTGCGCGGTGATTCCCGTGTATCCCCAACACCTGATTGCATAACTGGAAACTTTCGGAAATCTATAGGTGGGTTCATCAAGTAGTTCTAGGCATTCTTCCAACGGATGCACGTTATGAAGTTCGGGGTTCTACATTGAGTGAAGTGGTTTTATGGACTTGTTCTGATCGGGAGTTGCATCTTAAAGGATCCTTGGCTATGCTGATCCGGGGATTGCAAAACCCTTTTGTAACACGTTCCATGAGCTTTCAGCACAAAGATGTCGAACGAAACTTCTATCTTGTATTTGTTCTATCTAATCCTTGTTCCTTTTTATTTATCTTTTGTTCTTCAAGTGGCTTCTCGTCGAGTTGATGTACCTACGGAATTCATTCGTTCAATCCTCTGTTCGGATGATATTGTGAAGATTAGGCTGTTGCATATCTATCCTTTGTTTTGTTTTGATTCTGGTATTCGAGTTGCTTCGATGTCAAATGTTGATTCCATACCTTTCCTAACCAGTGTTCTCATATTTCTATGGGAGTGCAGTTCCTTCTTGATCATCAAGATGGTCATGTTAATTCTTTTCCAACCGGTGTCCTTTTTGTTCATCTCAAGTTGTCCTTGTTTTCCCCACCCTCCCACCCTTCTTCTTCTCAGAGCAAGAAATTCTCAAATGAAGTATCCATTTTATTCATGTGATATTTCTTCATTCTTTTCCTTCAATGTTATTATCCGGTGCATTATCTTGAAGATGCTCGAGAGCTTCAAGTTCATCATTCTTAATTCCAATAATTCTTCCGGTGGATGTAATTCAAGATTTCGGTGTTGTTCTTATCCTTTTCCTCATTTCACAATGCTTTTTATTCCGGTGCACCAAATAATCATTCTCCTCTTGCTATTCATATCCGGAGTGCTGAAGATTCATTATTCCATTCTTAATCCATTCAAACTATTTTGAGGTTGTTATCTTATTCAAGCCATTTAATTCAACCGGTGCAATATCTCTTAAGCAATCTTTTCAACGGTGATTTCTTTAGTGGGCCCTAACCCACAGGTCTTTTCCCAGGATCTTACCTGACTCTTCTTTTTCTGGAGTTATACTCAGATTCTTTTCAAAGTGTGATGTAAGAATGATCCCCATCAGTCACATGCCTTCTCCAAGATCGTTTCAAATTCGTTTTCATCATTGGTTCAACCTTTTTAATTCTTCATTCCGGAGTGCTCAACAATTCTTCATGGCATTTCTCGTCTTCATTCTCAACATTTGAAGACCGGAGAAGAGTTTCTCTTAAATCTTGGCCGTTCTCTTGAAGATTCGTGGTTCTAGCTTCATGCCATCCTCATTATTGTTTCGATTGTGTGGAATTCTTTTATGCCATCCGAAGCATTTCATGAATTCTTTTCTTGTGATCCTCCGAAGGCCATCATTTCAGAATATTTCTTCGTTCTCAGTTTTCAACTTCGTTCTCCAACTATTCTTCATTGATGTCTCTTCGTTCGGTTCCATATTCTTACGGTGGTTCTTTCAAGTTACCCTTCCGTTGTTATCATGTTAATTCATTGGTTCTTTTCATAATCCTACCGGTGCTTCGTTGAAGATTATCCGAGCTTGTGCGAGATCTCTCTTTAATTCTTTCCACCGAGAATAAGTAGTTTGCCAAATCCTTTGGTTGTCATCAATTTAATTGGTGAAGGAGATGCATAACACAATTCTTATTCTTATTCCTTCCAGGTGATTTAATTCTTTTGTCTGGAGCTTGTTCATCATATCATATTCTCAGTTCCAAGTTGTTCATCTTGTTTTCCGAAGATCCATGTTGTTTCAATTATATCATTTCAACTTCATCTAATTCATCGTAGGCCTTGAGTCTTATTCTTTTCTTCTTTCACTTCCATGCTTTCTTTACCGGAGTTCTTCATGGTGGTTCATCATCATTTAATTCATCCTCGAAGTCTTCATCAAGTTTTCTTGTTGGAGCTCAAGCATTCTTCATCATGCTTTCCAATTGCAATTCTTTCTACCTTGTCTTTTCAGGTGGTGTTATGTCATTCTTGACAATTCCTTCATGTTTCATGATTCACGAGTTATCAAGTTTGAGATATTTCAAACCATCATTTTTCTTTGTTCAAGAGATCTTTCCAACCCTTCAATCTATTCATTGGAGTTATCTTGGGTTGTATTTCACCTAAAAGCTTTCCTTGAGAATTGTTGCTATTATGGTGCTTATAAATGAACCAAGTTCTTCAATTATCATTCCGGTGAATAAGTTTTCATCTCCTTGTTGATCTCAATCAAATCAATTGTTTAAGTTAGTGGCTGGTTGTCACCTCTTAATTTTGAGATGTTTTCCATAAGCCCACATCAAGCTTATTCATTTCGTTGTTGAATTCCAACAACTCTGTTCAACCCTTCTCCGTAAGGAGGATTTTCTAATTCATTCGTGGGAGAAGTTGTCATCTTCTTCTTCGATCTTTTCTTTCCAACGATCTAGCATCTATTCTTTCGTTCCGGAGGCTTTGTAATATTGCTCTCTTTAACCATCATCTCGTTTTTTATCAAGATCATATTCTCCCTTGCTTATCATTTTAACCGGAGTGTTGTATTCTTCATTCAGTTTCGTCATTTATCTAGTGGTGCCTCTCTTTTTTTTTAACCGGAGTGTTGTCTGAATCTTTCTTACCTCTTCTGCCATTCTTTTAATTGTTCCGGAGGTTGTGTGTTGTTGTTTTCATCAAGTATCATTCAATCTTCTCAAGTTCTTGTTCAATTCCTTCCATTTTCAGACGGAGTGCTGTCCGAATTATGTCATTCTCATTCCTTGGCTATACCATTGCAGTTTCATATTCTTTTGGTTCGTAAGCTCTCCTTTCATGTCTTTCAACTATCAAGGTTCTCATAATGCTCCTTGTCCCTCCTGTCTAACGGAGTGCTCTTAACTTCGTTCATCTCCGTTCTATTCTTCTTTAATTTGTTCAACCTCTCAAGGTTCTTTGGTTTCACTCGTCTGTCAAAGAAGCAACTTTGTTTTACCTCTTCTTTTCATTTTTACCCGGTGCTATCTCTAGGATCTCGGGTCGAGATCCTCTGTTAGTGTGGGAGAGTTGTGACGCCCGAGACCGACGTCCCAGAAGATTCCAGAAGATTCCAGATGTTCCGGGTTGCCCGTGTGTTTTATTTTGCTTGTGTTATTTTATTTTTGCATTGCATCATGTCATCATGCCATCATGTCATATTTTATTTTGCATCCCAACCCTAATAATCCGTGTGGACCTTCGGTCCATTTAAATCGAGGGAAGGTGTCTTCTCTTTATAACATATAAAAGCCTCCTGATATTTATGGAGCTATATTAATAAATATTCCATGGCTTCGGAATCACCGTAACACACTTGCATTTTTCCCCATGCCCTTTTCTTCTCAATCCCTTGCCTAGACCTCCTCCTCCTTTTTTTTCCATGTCTTTTGGAAGTGCTTGGTTGGCCTAAGGATTTATGCAAGTTCGAGTTATTTCCGAACTCGCATAAATTTGTAGTCTCTAAAAATTGCCAAAGCACTTTATTAAAATAGCCCACAATTCCAGGGTTGTAGGGATATTTTTATCTCAGTCTAAATCATCTCCAAACTCTCTGGGTTTTTCTATTTCTTTGTTCTTTTTCTTTAACTGAGAAAAGAGTTGCCGAAGGGAGCAGCCAGGCAGGCCCAACTCCTCCCTCTTGGCGCAGCCGCAGTGCCTCCCTCTCCTCCCATCCGGCTCGGGCCCAGTTCCCTTTTGGCCCAGCTGGTTGGCTAGGCCCTGGCCCATTTGGTCCGGCCGCCCGAACCCTAGATGACCGCTCGGTCTCGCAGCCCTCGTCCCTCGCTCCCCGCACCCCGCCGCCGCTCTCTTCTCGTTTCCCTCGCTCGCACTCCTTCTCTCGCCCGATCCCGTTTCTCTCTCCCTCGCCTCTCCTTCTCGCGAGACCCCGTCGCCTCGATCCCGAACGGCCTCGCCCCGATGCGCCCGACCTTCAACAGAGGCCGTGGCCCTCAGCGCCTGCTCCGCGAGCGCCATCCTCGCGCTGGAGCTCCCTCTCCGTTCCCTTGCGGCCTTCACCAGCAGCGGCCCCGAGCGCCCCGGCCAGGACTGCCGCGCCATAGGTTTCTGCCGCGCCTTCGTCGTCCCTCCGGCCGGCCAGCCAGGCCCCGGCCTCCCCTCCAGCCGCTCGGCTCCTTCTTCCGGCCGCGCAGCCGCGACGCCCGAGGCCCTCCGTCTTCACCTCCAGTGCGCCGCACCCCCTCCAGCAGCAGGAGCCGTGGCTCCCTCCTTCTCCAGTTCGTTCGTCTCCTGCGGATCCAGCACGCCGTGGCCTCGTGCAGCCCTTGTGTTGCTGCCGTTTTTGTTTGTTTTGTGCCTATGCTGTAATATGTTTGGACAGGAGACCCGTGTACTCTTTTGGAGATGTGAACAACTACACGACGCGCAAGTACCTCTACATGACACGACCAAGTACCCCTACACGTCGATACGGCGGACGCGACAAGTACCTCTTCGGAAACGGAAACGCCCCGTGTACGACTACCGATGCCCGGAAAACGACCAAGTTCCACTACTTCCCACGACGGCCACGTGTACAACTACGTTGCCAAGACGGCCCCGACAAGTACCACGACGACCCGAACGACTACCGATGACCGTGAACAACTACCGCCGTCGTGGAACCGCCAAGACGAACGGAACAACTACTTCCTCTACGAGTTGCGGAACGACTTCTTCCTCTTCGGCCGTGTACCCCTACTTCCACTACTACGGCTACTTCCACTACGAACCCGAACCGTCCCGAAACGAGTGTTTCGAAGGTATAACCCCGAGACGTGACCCGTGTGATGCTTGCTTGTGTTGTTTGGAATGTCTCCCTTGTGTGCTTCGTGCCCGTTTCGTCCGTTGTCATGTCCCTCGGTTGCCTCGCCACCGACTCGTGGGAACCCGGCAACGGGAACACCCCATCATCTCGTTTGACTCGCTTCGTCTTTTGCACCGGTCTCTCACCGAGTTACCGGAACCCATATGATGCGTTGCATCAATTTTGGATCGTTGCCGTGGCCCCTTTCATTCCACCACGGTGACAAATACTTCATGTCTCTACTTGTTAACCCTAAATAAAAATTGCATAAACTTGATCATATCATCCGCATCATGTTAACAACCTTGAATGTTTAATTGTTGTTGCTTATAATTATTAAACATGCTCATGGGGATTTTCCGGAATATGTTGTTGTTATTCTCCGGCCTCATTTAAAATGCCTAAATTAGTGTAGTTTTCTTTATGCTTCACCTCTTGCCATGTTAAAAACATTAATCTTGTCTTGTAAATAACGAGAGTAAATTAAGTAATTATGATGTGGTGTTTCGTCAATATGCAACTCGTTGCATATTGATCTCCACTTAACTTGTAGTGTTGTTTGTGCACTTTGCCATGCCTTGCATATTTAAACCGGACATGCATCATGCTTGCTTGTGCATCGTATGTCATGTTCATGTTTGTGTGTTTACCGTGGTGTTCTTTCTTTCCGGTTGCTTCTCTTGTTAGCTTCGGTTTTGTTCCGGAGTTGTGAGGTTCCGCTCGACTGTGTTGCTCCGTCTTCTTCGTGGATCTGTTCTTCTCCCTTGTGGAATCCCAGGCAAGATGACCGAACCCGGATACCATTACTATTTTTGCCTATTGCTAGTAGTCTCGATCTATAGTTTTGCCTCGATGCCCATGTTCTTCTTGTCAGCCTCCTACTTGTAACCATTGCCTTGTTTAACCAACCTACCTATGCAAACCGTTGCTTGGCTAAGTACGCTTCGCTCAGCCCTTCTTATAGCATTGTTAGTTGCAGGTAAAGATTGAAGATGCTTGCTTCATGTTGAAGTTTGGTTGGGTTATATCACACTATATAAATGCTTAAAAATGAAATCATCTATATACTGGCAGGGTGGAAGGCTAAGCCTTTTGCTTGGTGTTTTGTTCCACTCATGCCGTTAGGAACCGTATAAACCGGTGTTATGTTCCTTGATTTTGCGTTCCTAACACGGTTGGGGTGTATGGGACCCCCTTGATAAACCGCTAAGTGCTAAGTCTTTTCCAGCAAGTCCCAACATTTGGTATTTTGCCTCATAATAACAACTTAATTAATTAATTAAATTTGCATAGAGGGTCGCTCCCTCGAGGATCCTTTATTTCTACATAGCAGGGGGGCCAGTGCCGATGGTGTTGGTCCCAAACGGGGAGTCTGCGGGAACCACCACGGGGAAACTCGAGGTTTGGGTCCTGTAGAATCGCCCATCCGGTCGTGTCCTGAGACCTAGATACGCGTGGCTACTATCAGGGTGTCGACACGCCGGGAGGATTTGCTGGATTAGCCTTACCTTAGTTCGGTTTAACTTGAGCACGGGATTCCGAGAATACTCGGGTCTTCCCAACTATGGAGTTGCGACTCCGCGGATCGTGGGCTTGTGATGGGCCAAGTTGGAACACCCCTGCAGGGTTTGAACTTTCGAAAGCCGTGCCCGCGGTTATGTGGCAGATGGGAGCTTGTTAATTCCGGTTGTAGATAACTTGACACAATGTTTCAATACACTACCAGCGTGTGTACCGTGACTGTCAATTTCCGAATAGGGATTCGGGAGTTGAACACGGTGGGGTTATGTTTGACCGGCTTTAGCTAGGATCACTTCGTGATCATCTTTCGACCGATGCCCTTCTCTTCTCGCTCTCTTTTGCGTAAGTTAGTGCTAGTTGCCGCTGCAGACTCTTGTTTGTTCCTTCACCTCTCGTTCTTTCTTCAGCCTTGTCCTCACCCAAGGCTTAAATAGTCGTGTTACCCGGGAACGGGATTGCTGAGTCCTCTGTGGCTCACAGTTACTTCACCACACCAGATGCAGGTTCAGCCGAGTTTGATGCAGGAGCTGTTTCAGTGCTTCACCAGGAGCTTGTTGAAGAGTGTGGCCGTTTGCTTGTGACTTTCGATGTTCAGTAGTGGTTTCTACTAGGATTCGATCCTGACCTGTGGCTTTATGTTGTTTTGGTATCTTTCTTTGGATCTTACCCGTAGTCGGGCTGTGATGTTCTGTATGATGTTTTGCTTATGTAATGTATTGTGTGAAGTGGCGAGTGTAAGCCAACTATCTCCTTTTGCATTTTAATCCCTCTTTTACATGAGTTGTGCAAAGATACCAAACTTGAGATCATTCTAGGATGGGCTTATATCTTTAAGTCGTGCCTCGACACGTAGGAGATATAGTCCCATCCTGGGCATTACAATTGTAGAGTGGGCACTGGAGCTGTCCAGCTTTGGCCTCAAGTTTGAAAGTACCTTGACAATTCAGAGCTGAGTCCTGGCAGAGTTCGTCGCAGAATGGACCGCAACGCCTGATGAAGAAGTCCAGGAAACTGCTCTCCCCGGCAAAGAGGCGAGTTGCAATTGGATCATGTACTTTGATGGGGCTTTCTCCTTACAGGGCGCCAGGGCTAGCGTACTACTGGTCGCGCCCACTGGAGAGCACCTCAAGTACATGGTCCAGATGCACTTCCCTAGGGAGGTATCAATGAACAACACTGCTAAGTACGAGGGGCTGCTTGCTGGTCTTAGGATCGCGGCAGACCTCAGAATCAAGAAGCTCATTGTCAGGGGCGAATCGCAGCTTGTCGTCAAACAAGTCAACAAGGATTACCAGAGCCCGTTGATGGAGGCCTACGTTGATGAAGTGAGAAAGTTGGAAGAGCGCTTTGACGGTATACAGGCGGAGCACGTTCCCCGGGCGGAGAACGACATCGCCAATTACCTGTCAGAGCGCGTTGCCCTCAAACTACATGTGGAACCAGGTACCTTTGTGCTTCAGCTTTCTCAGCCATCCGTTGATCCATCAATAGGGCAGAACAAAAGGAGGAAATCAGGGCCCGGCAAGTACTTTCCCGCCGAGCTCCCCGGAGCCGCCGGCAAGGATGTTGCCGGAGACACTGAGCCCGCCGCCGGAGGGCTAACTCCGGCGGAGCGTCGAGCTTTTGCCGTCGAGACGGCTGCTCCCTTGGCGGAGGAAATGCCTTTGGTCCTCGCCGTCGAGCCCCAGGCTCCAGCGTGGGCGCAGCATACCGTCCGATTCCTTCAGACTGGGGAACTTCCTCAGGAGCAGGAAGAAGCGGAGAAAGTAGCCCGTCGGTCTGCCATGTACCAGTTCGTCGATGACGTCCTGTACAGAAGGAGACCGAACGGTGTGAAATTGAAGTGCATCCCTCGAGAGGAAGGACTAGAGCTGTTGGCAGAGATACATGGAGGCATATGTGGATCCCACATAGGGTCGAGAGCCCTTGCCGGCAAGGCATTCCGGCAAGGCTTCTTCTGGACCACTGCCCTCCAGGTGCGACGGCACTGGTCACCAGGTGTGAAGCGTGCCAGTTCCATTCAAAGAAACTTCATCAACCAGCTCAAGCCCTTCAAACCATTCCTCTCTCCTGGCCCTTCTCGGTCTGGGGGCTCGACATACTGGGCCCTTTCCCCCGTGCCGTCGGGGGCTTTGAGTACTTGTACGTTGCAATCGACAAGTTCACAAAGTGGCCAAAGATGGAGGCAGTAAGGAAGGTCACAGCTCAGTCAGCCGTCAAGTTCTTCAAGGGACTAGTGTGCCGTTTCGGTGTTCCCAACAGGATCATCACTGACAATGGCACACAGTTTACAAGCCGCACCTTCATGCAATATACCCAAGACCTCGGCAGCAGAGTCTGTTTCGCTTCCGTTGCTCACCCCCGAAGCAATGGTCAAGCTGAGAGGGCAAATGCTGAAGTGCTGCGAGGATTAAGGACAAAGACCTTTGACAGGCTGCACAAGAGCGGGAGGCGCTGGATTGATGAATTGTCGGCGGTTCTTTGGTCGATCAGAACGACGCCAAATTGAGCCACCGGACAGATGCCCTTTGCCCTGATATACGGGGCAGAAGCAGTTCTCCCCACAGAACTCATATACGGGTCACCTCGAGTGCTCGCTTATGACGAGCTTGAGCAAGAGCAACTGCGGCAAGACGACGCAATGCTCCTTGAGGAAGATCGTTTTCGGGCGGCTGTGAGAGCAGCATGCTACCAGCAAGCCTTGTGCCGCTACCATAGCCGCAAGGTCCGTGCCCGAAGCTTTGAGGAAGGCGACCTTGTTCTCCGGCGCGTTTAATCAGCCAGGAATACGAACAAGTTGACGCCGAAGTGGGAAGTCCCTTATCGGGTAATACGAGTCACCAGGCCTGGCGCTGTCCGCCTGGAGACCGAAGATGCCGTTTCGGTGAGTAATTCCTGGAACATCGAGCATCTTCGCAAGTTTTACCCATAAGGCGCGGCTTGCCGGGCCCCCTGGTAAGCCACCCTTTTGTACAAGCCTTGCCGGCAAGGCATGTAACCCTTTGTACAAAGCCAGGCGCAGACCCTGAGCATAAATAAATGAAGCGCTAGCGCCCTAAGTTATAGCATGCATGCTGAGTCGAGTCTCGTCCTTGGTTAGGGTTGATAGTGCTTAGCGGCGGCTAACCCCTAGCTTAGAGGTCGAGTCTTTGTCTTTCCTCTATCTTCTTTGGTTCACAGGACGCGCAGACATCCTTGCCGAAGCCACTTGGGGGAAGGAAAGAAGAACAGACCAGCGCCCAGGCCCCGGCGAGCCAGTGTTGCCGGAGGCTCCAAGGGCAAGAATTCGCCCACGGCAGACCAGGGTTGCCGGGGGCTGTAGCTTAAGATAAGTTCTTTATCCCTTATCATGCATTCCATTATGGACTGAGGTATGTGAAACCTCGTTCTTTTCCTCAAGCTACCGTGCTCCCATAACTCTAGGCCCTAGGGCTCGTTCCTGGGACTAAGTTTGGTCGTAGTCGCGGCAGCAGAAGGATGAAACGAGGAGTCTGAGCCCACTTCATCCCTGCCTCCGCCAAAGGCGTGAGAAAGGTCGAGCGAAGTAGGGAAACGACAGGGCCTGTTGCCGGGCGAAAAAATGTTTATCTTAGAGATATCAGGGATTTATTCCCTGTTGTGGGTTTTTACCTACGAACAAATGACCCGGCAAACATTCCTTTTTCATTAAAAACATTCCATTCAGGTACAGTCCATAGGGAATGAAAAACATGAACAAGGAGATTACAAGTTTTAAACTTAATAGATGCCCGAAGGCTTACAGACTAAAAAGAGATAAGATGCTCGTAATGCCTTTCTTGTCCCTCTCCTCAGGAGGTAGGTCAAGGAGGCGAGAAGGGCAAAAGGGGCGCCTAGGCGAGCTACGGGTGGCAGAAGACACCAAGAAGACATCTCGGCGGCCTCCCAAGGGCTGGACGGTGATGACGGCACCGGAGGCAGAGCTCGAAGACGAGGCAGCAGGACGTCAGTACGCGTCGAAGGCGTCGGTGCCCGCGTACTCTAACATGACAACCTTGCCGCCCACCTTCTTCCTCTTCCTCTTCCGCAGCCTCCCTATGTCAGCCGCCAAGGAGACGGCCCCGAGAAGTTCAAGGAGCCGGCGACGCGGATGATGGGGTCGCCGGTGCCACCAGAAGCGGCGCCCGACACCTAGTCGGACCCGTCATCCTGCCGTCCACCGCCCTCATCGTCGCTGCCGCTGTCCTCCTCGTCACCCTCGTTCGAGGAGGAGTCTTTGTCATCGAAGGAGCTCTCCACGCAGCACCTCGCGCGAGTCCCGAGGTGCCCGAAGACCTTGACGGAGAGATGGCCGTCCTCCATCAACTTGAAGTGGAGGGTGAGCCCATCCGTCAAGCTGTGTATGCGAGCGAACGTCTTCCATCCTTGACGAACATACATCACGTGAGGGGCGGGGAAGTCGATGCGAACCCGCATGCCACTGATCCCGCAGCCCCTCATGTGCAGCTGCAGCGACTCCGGCGGATCCACCTCCATCTCCCGTGCAAATGGAGTCAGGAGACAAAGGCGACGGCGCGGCTCCCCCCGCATCCTAACGAAGAACTCACAAGGGTCATCTCCAATATGACCTTCCATTGGAGGAGGAGCTGCTGGCGGGGGCGAGGCCGGCGGGCCGCCCCGTCCTCCTCTTCCCCGAGTGCCCCGGCCTCGCCCACGGCTCCGCCCCCTCCCTCTTCCCCTCGTGGCTGGTTTGGCCACTGCAAGTGCAGGAGAAGCGGGAACGCTTTGTCGAGCAGCGACCCTCGCCGCCACCGTTGAGGAGCCGGGATTTTCTCTCTTCATGGCGGATAGAAGAGAGGAGCAGAAGCTGAAGGAGAAAGAAGATGGAGGAGTGCGAGGCGCCATCCCTCCCCTTCGCCCTTTATAAAGGGGCGGGGCTGGAGCTCGACCGCCCCGCTCGGCCAATCAAGATGCAGAAGGCGAGGGGGACTGGGACCGACCTACCACCCCAACCAGCGACGGCTCGGTTTCCCGCCTCCACCACTCGCCACCCCGAACGCATGGAAGGCACGTGGCGAATGTGCAGGACCGAAGGGACGGGTGAGGCGACCTCCCCCCATCCCGTGATTGTGGGGAGTGGACGCCTAGACGATCGTGCCTCGGCCCCATCCAGTAAGCGGGCCGCGCCTCCACGCCTCCCCCCGTTTACGGGGAAGATGCGGGTCGCCTCCTTTCGCATTTACTGCGACGTGACGCATGCCTGCGGAAACCGCCCCACGCATGCCGCCCACGTCACGCACGCCCCTCCACCCCGCGCCGCGCGCGCGGGTCGTTTGAGGCGCAGCGCGCGGAAAATTTTACCACGGTGAAAACCGCCCCGCCTGCCCGTGCACCATTCTAGGCCTGGCCCAACAACGTATCGCGCTTATGTGTGGCGCAGGGCCGGGGGCTCCTGTCAGCGTACAAAAAGAGGGGTACACTTTTTGTACCCCTATGACTGTGCATGGGCAGTCTGAGCCACGGGCACCACCACACCAAGCATGGCGAGGGAGGCGAGCCGGGGCAAGACCGAAGCTTAATGGAGACTGGAACAACGCCAAGAACAAGAGCACAAAGAGCAAAGGGACGAAGCAGCTCTCCCCGACAAGATCCTTACCGGGGCCAGCTCTGGCAGCCCCGGCAAGACCCTTGCCACGGCAGCTCGCCCCACGCCTACGGAGCGGATCACCCTTGAGTCCACCGCCCCCATGGGGCCAGGATTCGGGAGATATCCCCGTGGTGGCATGCAGATCTTTGTGAAGACATCCAAGATCAGATACAAGTTAAGAAGACGACGACCCTTGGCGGGATCCCAGCCAAGGAGAACGACAAGGCCCCCGACAAGCACCTTGCCGGGGATGACAGCAGGCGCCACGGCAAGACCCTTGCCGGAGCCCCGGAAAGGCCCTTGCCGACGACACCCGCGGGGCCACCGTCAGGCCCGCACCAACCGGGTTTCCACCGACCCACACAGCTGCCGACCCGACCAGCTGGACAGGCTCCTGCGTGGCAACCCACAGATCTTCGTGGCGACCCGCCGTTGCGCCACCTCAGCTGCCTGTCTGCCTACATGGCACCTCAAGCACTGCTGGCGAGGGCGCGTGTCAACACGAGGAGGGGCGGCGACGGACAAGACAGACGTCTTCCCTCGTTCCCGATAAAGCAAGGACACCTAAGCTAAGCGCATTAAATGCGCCTTGTCCTGTAATGCGAGGGATAACTGATACGTCTCAAACGTATCTACTTTTCCAAACACTTTTGATATTGTTTTGACCTCATTCTTGCATGATTTGAACTAAACTAACCCGGACTGACGCTGTTTTTAGCAGAGCTGCCTGTATGGTTTTATTGTGTGCAGGAAAACGGATTTTTAGGTATCTCAGAAAATTCCACGAAAAATCACAAAAAATCCACGCATCCGAAGGAACCCGGAGCCAGAAGAGGGGGCAGAGGGGGCCAGGGGGGCCCCAGGCGCCCTGGTGGCGCGGCCCACCCCCTAGCCGCGCCGGGGGGTCGCCTGGGTGGGCCACACCTCCCCTGGTGCCCTACTTTGACCCGTATTTTAGCTCGTGACGGAGAAATCCCAGATCAGAAGTTCTTTTCCCAGTTTTCGTCGCGGAGCCGCCGCCACCCTCTGTTCTTCTTCGGGAGGGCTAATCTGGAGGCTGAATTGGCCTCCGCAGAGGGGAGATCGTCGCCATCATCATCATCATCACCACTCCATCATCCCTCCATGACTTCCCCTTCCATGTGTGAGTAATCCCCTGCTGTAGGCGAAGGGGATGGTAGGGATTGGATGAGTTAGATCATGTAATAGTTTGTCAGATCGTTGGGGGCATGTTGCCTATCATCTACTATGGTGTTTATCATCTTTGCTTCAACTCGTTATTCTTAATGCTTGTCACTTTGGGCCCGAGTGCCATGATTTCAGATCTGAACCATATGTGTTTGCATGAATATATTTGTGTTCTTGATCCTATCTATGAGTTGTTAGCACCTATTACGGTTCGGAACCGGCGATCCCAAAAGTGACAGCTTGGGACACCAAAGGGGACGGTCCGTAGTTTGAGGATTACATGTATCCATTGAGTTCATTGCTTTGTTCCGGTGCTCTTTGACAGGAGCACCTTAATCTCCATAAGTTCCTTTTGGCCCCGTTCGTAGCGGG
Organism: Secale cereale; assembly: GCA_902687465.1. Classification (NCBI taxonomy): domain Eukaryota; kingdom Viridiplantae; phylum Streptophyta; class Magnoliopsida; order Poales; family Poaceae; genus Secale; species Secale cereale. Next base: position 362,999,822 of record LR738713.1, on the reverse strand, counting down.
ATGGTAGGACAAAAGATGTTGTGCAAGTTCTTATTGCAAGCACGTACAACTACCTACGGGATACATGCCTAATGTTTGATATTTGCCTAGATGATCATTACTTTTCCGTGTGCCTTGCCCCAAGTTAGAATCATGATATATCTCATCCATGCAGCGCCCAACCATCCGTCTCCCTAGCCTACAGTGTTTTAAATCCTGCTGGTTACTAGTTGCTACTTTTGCCATTTACCTTTACTATTTACTTTTGCTGTTTACTTTTACTATCACCATCATCACTATCATATCACTGTCACCACTTACCTTTTGTTGCAAGTAAGTATATTTCAGGTGCGGTTGAATTGACAACTCAACTGTCAAATCTTATAAATACTCTTTGGCTCCCCGTGTGTCGAATCAATAAATTGGGTTATTCTTACGCGCGAAGACTATCTCGATCCCTTACGGTTGAGGGTTATCAAGTACCGTTTTCTGGCGCCGTTGCCGGGGAGCATAGCAATATTTACAAGTCTACTTGAAGTATCCTACCTGCTGCACTTCATCCGCTATGGGTAAGAAAGGAGACCCCAAGGTTCCGATCTTACTATCCACTACAAGAAGAGGTACTGTTCTGAGCACTAGTGCTACACTTGATTCACCTTCTGTTATGAGTAAGTTTGCCTCACCGCCACCACATGATGCTCCTACTGAATCTGTTACTATGTCCGATACTCTTGATGATGCTTCTACTACTATTGATAATACTAGTTCACTCGGTTATGCTCTTGAGAAACAGATCGCTGCTGCTGCAAAAAAGTCTGGAATTGAAATTCCTGTTACTCGCTACCCTATTGGTGAAACTTATGATTATCCTGATTTGAGTAAACTCAAGGAGAGAATCCTTGATGATGATTACTATATGCTTGATGAAGATTTATGCAGGGAACTGACAGAGTTTTCTGGCTCTGACCCTGAAGTTATTAAGAAGTTGTTTGAAAAACACTCTTTGAAGAACAAAACTGTTCCTGATCCTGAATTTGCTACATCTCCTATATGCATTGATGATCCTGATTATGATTTCTCTGTTGATCTTTCACTTATACCTATGGTTGAAGCTGACCCCTTTTATGGCAGAGAAAATGATGATGCTATTGCACACCTGACTAAACTCGGTGAGTTGGGTGGCCTGTTTACCACGGATGAGAAGATACGATACTTTTATGTGACCAAGCTTCTTCCTTTCTCCTTGAAGGAAGGTGCTAAAGCATGGTATGATTCACTCCCATGCGGTTCCATTAAGAGTCCTCAAGACTTAGCTCACTCTTTTGTTGATAAGTACTTTCCTGCTCACATGCAACATGCTGCTTTACAAAGAATTTATAACTTTAAACAGTTGCAGGATGAGTCCCTCCCTAAAGCTTGGGGGAGGTACTGCGGTCTGATTCGGGCTAGACCAGGACATGAAGTCCCTAAGAACGAATTAATCGATATATTCTATGCTGGTCTAACTGATGAATCCAGGTCCTATTTGGACAGTTGTGTTGGTTGTGTTTTCAGGAAAAGAACGCCGAAAGATGCAGAAGATTTGATGGGCAGGATTGACAAAAACCATGAAGATTGGTCCGTCCCTGAACCACCTCCACCACCAAAGAAGAGGGGCATGTTTGTTCTAAGCCCCGAAGATATGCGAGAAGCAAAGAAGTCTATTAAAGAGAAAGGTATTAAAGCTGAAGACGTGAAGAATCTACCCCCTATTGAGAAGCTGTGTGAGCCTACCACTCACCCTCCTATGGTAGAGGTACACTCTCTTTTAGATTTCAACGCAAGTGACATCCCTCATGGTAAGCCTCCTGATCAATGTTTAGATGAGTTTGATAATTTTATTATGAAACAAAATCATTTTAATGAGAGGATACAAAGTCAGTTGCATGATAATTCCCTTGCTATCAAAAGTTTGCTTGATGTTCTAGGTAGAACGGTTAATGATGTTCAATGTCTTGTTAAACATTTTCATATGGTTCAAACTCAGCTTGAACAAATTTCTAATGTGCAAAAAGATTTGCTTGCTAACAATGCCAAACAAGATGATTTCCAGGCCTTCGGGATTAAGACCCGAGGAGGAACTAGCACTCAAGATCCTCTCTATCCAGAGGGGCATCCGAGGAGAATCGAGCAAGATTCTCAAATACAGGAAGAAGAAATTGTTGGCTCTCCAAAAAAGAAGAAGAAGAAACATAAGGAGACTGACAATTCCAATGATCCTATTACAGATGAAGAGCCAGCTGTTGATCCCAACAGTGTATCTATCTCCGATGCTGAGACTGAAGACGGTGCTGAACCTGAAGATAAGGATAATGAGAAGAATGATCCGCCTGAAGTTCGAGAAGAAGAAGCACCTGACAAACGTAAGAGGTACACTAAAGAAGATTTCATTGCAAGAAAACATGGGAAGGAAAGAGAACCATGGGTATAGAAACCCATGCCCTTTCCAGGTAAGTCCATCAAATCTAAAGAAGAAGAGCATTACAATAAGTTTTGTGAGTGGATTAAACCTCTTTTTCTTCAAATCCCTTTGACTGATGCTATTAAGTTACCTCCTTATTCAAAATATATGAAAGATATTGTCACTAATAAAAGAAAAGTTCCTAATGAAGCAATATCTACTATGCTTGCTAACTACTCTTTCAATGGCAAGATTCTTGAGAAGCTCGGTGATCCAGGTATACCCACCATTCCTTGCTCCATAAAGAATAATTATGTCAAAACTGCTTTATGTGATCTTGGAGCAGGAGTGAGTGTTATGCCTCTCTCTCTTTACAAGAGGCTTTGTTTAGAGAAACTAATTCCTACAGATATCTCTCTTCAGATGGCTGACAAGTCAACCGCCGTTCCGATAGGTATTTGTGAGGATGTTCCAGTAGAAGTTGCTAATTGTTTGATTCTTACTGATTTTGTTGTGCTTGACATGCCCGAGGATGGGAGCATGTCCATTATTCTTGGTAGACCTTTTCTTAACACCGCAGGTGCTATTATTGATTGCAATAAAGGGAAGGTTACCTTCAATGTGAATGATAAAGAACACACGGTGTATTTTCCAAAGAAGACCGACAGGAGGCATGCCCTCAACTCTATAGAAAATATCGAGACCGTGAAAATTGGAGAATGGGACTGTCCACTACATGTGCATCACAAATACAAAACTATTATGGTGGGGACAATGTCCATCAAAGTAAAGGTTCAGTGATTACTTCGTAAGAGGTGAGACTTTTTGCTCTATATATCGCCTGTTTGCTGGTAAGACTTGATCAACCTTACTAGTAAACGTGTTTTATATAGATAAAAAGTTGAGCTTGTTATGTTTTCATTTATTTTAGTTTTTATTCTACTTGCTGTACCAAGTATTTATGTTTTGAAGCTTCACAATACTACTCACTGCTTCAAGTTTTCAGAGAGTTTCGCAGCTTTTTGAACTTCGAAAAAATTTCAACAGTGAAGTTTTCAGAAAAATTCCACAGAAATAAAAATAAAAATTTCCACGTCGGGAGTGACCCAGAGGGACCTGGGGCCAGCCAGGGGGACCCACCAGTGGCCCAGGCGGCCATCTGGCGCGGCCTACCCCCTGGCCGCGCCCACAGGGCGCCTGGGGCCCACAAGGCCCCCCTCCAGGTAAGTCTTCTTCCTCCCTCTCTCTTTTTCTCCAAAAACACGAGTTCTACACTTGTTCTTGCGTTCTTGCTGTTCTTGGAGGCGATTCTTCGATCTCTCCCTACAGCCCATCATTTGAGCTGAGATTTTGAACAAATACTCCTTGGTATGTGACTCCTCCACCCCTCCAATTAGATTTCTGATTGGTGGCTTCATTTGTGAGTATTTACTAGTTCTTGGTGTTGTATAGATGAGCTTGCATGCATGTGTAGAAAGTTATTTTCCAAGTTTTGATGCAAGTTTATGGCTTGGGCAAGTGAGTTGAGTAGTTTGCCTTAACTCACCTTGTTTTAATCCTCGTTTTTGTAAATTTCAAAAAATTTCAGAAATGAGTTTGTTAGGAAGGGCAAAAGGGTGGCTTGAGAAGAGGAGGCCCATGCACTCCGATCGAGTTACTAGAGCCGCGGCTTCACCATCGACTGCTAGGGTGAGCTATAACGAAGATCATGTGCCCCTAGAGTTGTTGGAAGACACAAGTCCAGCACGTGCGATGATGTTTCCATGTGATGAATTCCTTGAAGCTGCGGGAATCAAGGATGAGTTTTATAATCTTTGTGCTAATGCAGGTCTGACACGGCTCGTCACGTGTCGTGTTACTCAGTATCAAAAACTCACCTCCAGTTTCGTTAACAGTTTTAGATATAATCCTGATTCAGGTGCTATTGAGTTTAAAATTTACAATGATCTTATCACCATGACTTTGGGAAAGTTTTGTGAAATAATAGGTGTGCCAAACGTTGGGAGGACGGCTAGGATGACTACTCAGCCCTCCGAGCTGAAAACCGTCTTCAACTCTCTCTGCAGCATGGGTACGAGGGATATTCATCGTTCGAAGATCTCCAGCATCTTATTCCCTTACCTCAGGTATTTTGCATATTATGTTGCTAGAGGGGTGTTAGCTCGTGACAACACGAGCAACACTTCTATGCCGGATATTGCTATCCTGGCAGCAGCCCTCTCAGGGAGATCTGATTATAATCTGGGTGCCTTAATTGCTCGACGCCTTGCTATGAACGGTAACAAGGGAGACTTATATGGTGGCGTTTATGCCACACTTATCTTAGAACATCTTGGAGGCACCCCACACCCTGATGATACTCCTTTTACTTATTTAAGTTTTGATCTTGCTGCTATGAAAAGGCATAAGTTTGTTACCATGGCTTCTGAGCTTGATAATCTTGTTTATATCTTGCGTTTCGGAACCACCGCGGAACGCGAGATCCGTCTACCTGCACCTCTTTTGTTTGATTTTTCTCGCAGGAACAGATGGTCCTTTGATGTTATTCAGTTCGATGAGTTCATGGCCCAGCATCAGTTTCATAACCCTATGGAGGGGGTTGTGCCCAACGAGGAGGAGCACGGTGAGTTACCACCTTTTCAGGAAGATACCGCCACCGAGTTTGGTGAAGGGTCTTCCTCTGCTGGGCGCACGAACCCTTCCTCGTGGGAGACTCCGAGGAGTTCGGTGTACGCGCCAGCATCCTTCTACGATCCTTGGACTCACCACCATACCCCCGGAGCAGGAGGCTCCTGGGGGCAGTAGCTGCTACCAACTTAGGCCAAATGCCTAAGCTTGGGGGAGTACGTGCCCCTCTCACTTTTCCATTGTATTATCCGTTTTATTCGCTTTGCTCTTTTCAGAGTTTTTTCCCGTTCTTCTTTATTTCTCTCTTTGCAAAAACAACAAAAAGATTTTATCTTTCTTTTTGCTTTCGTTCAACCTTTGAAATAATCCAAAAAGATTTCCTTTTCTCTTTAGTTTGCTTTGTTTTCAGAGTTCAGCTCGAGTCCGTGATGGCATTTAATCATATTTCCTACGTTCGATCGTGCAAGTGACGAGGCAGTAATGACGAAGATCGACTGAAGGGAAGCAACAAGGAAGACCGGTATGAACTCTTCTTGTTTCTACTTTTGTACATATGCCTGTACTTATGATCTAGAGACCAGCTTGTAGCGACATAGTGCTATGTTTACAATGCTCTTCCAGTGGTTCATGCTTTCCTTGTGGCTAGTCTCGAATAGCTAGAGTATATAATGTGTTATTGAAATGATTTACATGCATTGCACTATTCATAGTCTGGTATACTAAGGTGGTATTTCCCTTTAGAGAATTTTGGATTGACTTGGCACATGTTTACACATGTTTAAGACTAAAAAGTCTGCTCTGCCTTGATGATCTTTGAGTTTCAGAATAGTTATATCACTTTCATGCCCGATTCAATGTTGCTTTGTCGCTCTGCATGATTATGGCTGTTATTGCTCTCTAGTTGGTCGCTTCCCAGTCTTTTGCTAACCTCCACCTGTACTAAGCGGACTGACTGCTTGTGCATCCAAAATCCTTAAAACCTGTTATGCCATATGAGTCCACCATACCTTCCTATACATGGTATTTACCTGTCATTCCTAACAAAGACTTTCGTGTACCATCTCGAAATTAATCAAAAGCATTTCTCTTTTTGTGCCTCTGTTTTAGCTCATGAGGAAGTAGTAGTTAATTCATGATCTTTTTAAGTTGGACAAGTTTCACCCCGGGATTGCATGTCTAATGTGCAAACCCCTAATACGAGAAGGAACTGGCATAGAGTGCGCCCGGCTCATAAAATATAATACAACAAACAAACCCTCCTTCACGCTTTGTTCATGAGAAATCAGAAAACTTTGGAAGTGATAAACAAAGGAGATTAAGAGGATGTGATCGTCCTCATGCGGGAGCCGTTCCTCGAGACTTGTCCAGCTCAAGAAGTGATTGAGTTATTTGCTAGCATTCATTGACGAAATATGCACCTCTCAAAAACATTTTTACCTCTGTTTTTAAAACCAAGAGCTCTGGTACATGTTTAGTTTTTGTTTCCGACCACGGGTTTTCAACCTTGCCAACAAAAGCCACGGTTCGAGAGTCTCCACCTTCTTTCTTCAAAGCACCAACTAGGAGAGCATAATTGTCATTCTGAGTGTAATGTGCATTGTCCCAAAGTATTACATTGTCTTCTGCATGCTTGTGATATGATTTATTCTGAAATTCTTAGTTCTAGTCTCCTTTAAAACTCTGGAGGAGTTTCTGCATTTATGTTTTGCTTCACTCATGGAGGCTAGCGAGATACCACCCTAATATGCTCAAGCTATGTGCAATGTAATCTTGTCTTGATTTTCAGTAATATATTATTTACTTTTAAGTATTTGTGATTGGTCACTTGAAAGAAGGATTGCTCCGTGCATTGTCCTCATAGTACTGTTTCAATACTTGCTAGACTCTTTTCATAGTACATGCTTATATACATCTAATGAAACAAAAGAGTTTGTCAAAGTTTTCTTTGTCGCGTCCAGTTCGTTGAACTGAATTGCTTGAGGACAAGCAATATGCTAAGCTTGGGGGAGTTGATACGTCTCAAACGTATCTACTTTTCCAAACACTTTTGATATTGTTTTGACCTCATTCTTGCATGATTTGAACTAAACTAACCCAGACTGACGCTGTTTTCAGCAGAGCTGCCTGTATGGTTTTATTGTGTGCAAGAAAACGGATTTTTAGGTATCTCAGAAAATTCCACGAAAAATCACAGAAAATCCACGCACCCGAAGGAACCCGGAGCCAGAAGAGGGGCCAGAGGGGGGCCAGGGGGCCCCAGGCGCCCTGGTGGCGCGGCCCACCCCCTAGCCGCGCCGGGGGGGTCGCCTGGGTGGGCCCCACCTCCCCTGGTGCCCTACTTTGACCCGTATTTTAGCTCGTGACGGAGAAATCCCAGATCAGAAGTTCTTTTCCCAGTTTTCGTCGCGGAGCCGCCGCCACCCTCTGTTCTTCTTCGGGAGGGCTAATCTGGAGGCTGAATTGGCCTCCGGAGAGGGGAGATCGTCGCCATCGTCATCATCATCACCACTCCATCATCCCTCCATGACTTCTCCTTCCATGTGTGAGTAATCCCCTGCTGTAGGCGAAGGGGATGGTAGGGATTGGATGAGTTAGATCATGTAATAGTTTGTCAGATCGTTGGGGGCATGTTGCCTATCATCTACTATGGTGTTTATCATCTTTGCTTCAACTCACTATTCTTAATGCTTGTCACTTAGGGCCCGAGTGCCATGATTTCAGATCTGAACCATATGTGTTTGCATGAATATATTTGTGTTCTTGATCCTATCTATGAGTTGTTAGCACCTATTACGGTTCGGAACCGGCGATCCCAAAAGTGACAGCTTGGGACACCAAAGGGGACGGTCCGTAGTTTGAGGATTACATGTATCCATTGAGTTCATTGCTTTGTTCCGGTGCTCTTTGACAGGAGCACCTTAATCTCCATAAGTTCCTTTTGGCCCCGTTCGTAGCGGGATGGTAGGACAAAAGATGTTGTGCAAGTTCTTATTGCAAGCACGTACAACTACCTACGGGATACATGCCTAATGTTTGATATTTGCCTAGATGATCATTACTTTTTCGTGTGCCTTGCCCCAAGTTAGAATCATGATATATCTCATCCATGCAGCGCCCAACCATCCGTCTCCCTAGCCTATAGTGTTTTAAATCCTGCTGGTTACTAGTTGCTACTTTTGCCATTTACCTTTACTATTTACTTTCGCTGTTTACTTTTACTATCACCATCATCACTATCATATCACTGTTACCACTTATCTTTTGTTGCAAGTAAGTATATTTCAGGTGCGGTTGAATTGACAACTCAACTGTCAAAGCTTATAAATACTCTTTGGCTCCCTGTGTGTCGAATCAATAAATTGGGTTATTCTTACCCGTGAAGACTATCTCGATCCCTTACGGTTGAGGGTTATCAATAACCTCGCATCACTGTACCCTTTCCACCTCTTGTGTGCCACTGTGGCAACCCCTTTTTCCTATAAAAGGAGGCCTGAGGCGACCAGGAGGAGGATTCGGCTTTTTAGAACTCCTCATGACTCTTTTGGAGCTCCTCACTAGCTGAAGAACACAAACATATAATCCACCAAAGCAGGAGTAGGGTTTTACGCATCTTTGCGGCCCGAACCTGGGTAAAGGAACCGTGTCCTGACTATTAGATCCGCTCTTCTCTCAACCCCGCGCCCCGCAACCGTAGTAGGGATTCTTGTGATCCCATAGGTGTCGATCCAAATACACCGACATAGCTCTGCACTTGATTCTCCTTCTGTTATGAGTAAACTTGCGACACCTACTCCTGCTATTGAATCTGATATGTCGTATGTTCTTAATGATGCTATTTCTGCTATGTATGATGAAACTACCTCTATGCCTGATACTGTGCCACTAGGTGAATTTCTATATGAACAAATTGCTAAGGTTAGGGAGAGTGCAAATGTTGAAACTGATGATATTTATGAAAGTGATGATGAAACTACTCCCAATAGATGTGAATTGCTTGTTGTTCCTGGGGGTTATTTTATGGATGAAGAAACTGCTAGAGACTTTCTTGCTTGCAATGATAGATATGATCTTAAGAAGTTATTAGCTAAGCTGAAAGAAAAGTCCTTGAATGCTAGAATGAAACATGACCCTGCTTTTGCTACTTCACCTATTTGTGTCACTGATAAAGATTATGAATTCTCTGTTGATCCTGAGTTAATTACTTTGGTTGAATCTGATCCTTTCCATGGCTATGAGTCTGAAACTGTTGTGGCACATCTTACTAAGTTGAATGATATAGCCACCCTATTTACCAATGATGAAAAGATTCGCTACTATTATATCCTTAAGTTATTTCCGTTCTCGTTAAAGGGTGATGCTAAGACTTGGTTTAATTCTCTTGATCCTGGTTGTGTGCGTAGTCCCTAGGATATGATGTATTACTTTTCTGCTAAATATTTCCGCTCATAAGAAACAAGCTGCCTTACGGGAAATATATAACTTTGCTCAAACTGAAGAAGAGAGTCTCCCACAAGCTTGGGGGAGGCTTCTCTAGTTACTTAATGCTTTGCCTGATCATCCTCTTGAGATGCATGATATACTTGATGTCTTTTATAATGGACTAACCGATGCTTCCAGAGACCACCTGGATAGTTGTGCTGGTTGTGTTTTCAGGAAAAGAATAGTTGAACAAGCTGAGTTACTATTGAATAATATGCTGGCCAATGAAAATAATTGGACACTTCCTGAACCAGCCCCTAAGCCAACTCCGAAGAAAAGAGGTGTTCTATTTCTCAGTCCTGAAGATATGCAAGAGGCAAAGAAATCTATGAAAGAAAAAGGTATTAAAGCTGAAGATGTTAAGAATTTACCACCTATTGAAGAAATATATGGTCTTGATAACCCGACACAGGTAGTAAAGGTAAATTATCTTTATAGATTTGATGAAGGTGATATTCCTCGTTATAAGTCTGCTAGCCAATGCTTAGATGAGTTTGACAATTTCATTGTGAAACAAGAAAACTTCAATGCTTATGTTGGTAGACAATTACAACACAATGCTTATATGATTGAATGCTTGAGTGATTATCTGTCCAGTGCTAAAAGTGAACTGAAACTTATTAGTAAACATGCTTCCATGGTCACCACTCAAGTAGAGCAAGTACTTAAGGCTCAGAATGATTTGCTCAATGAATTAAATAGTAAGAATAATGACTATGCCGTTATAGTTGCAACTAGAGGTGGTAAAATTACTCAGGAACCTCTGTATCCTGAAGGCCACCCTAAGAGAATTGAGTAAGATTCTCAGAGAGCTAATTTAGATGCACCTAGTTCTTCTAAGAAGAAAAAGAAAAATGATAGGACTTTGCATGCTTCTAGTGAACCTGTAGCTGACACACATGAGAATCTTAATGATATATATGTTTCTGATGCTGAGACACAATCTGGCAATGAACATGAGCCTAGTGATAATATTAATGACGATGTTCATGCTGATGCTCAACCTAGCAATGATAATGATGTAGAGATTAAACCTGTTTTTGATCTTGATAACCCACAATCAAAGAATCAACGTTATGATAAGAGAGACTTTGTTGCTAGGAAGCACGATAGGGAAAGAGAACCATGGGTTCAGAAACCCATGCCTTTTCCTCTGAAACCATCCAAGAAAAAGGATGATGAGGATTTTGAGTGCTTTGCTGAAATGATTAGACCTATCTTTTTGCGTATGCGTTTGACTGATGTGCTTAAAACAAATCCTTATGCCAAGTATATGAAAGACATTATTACCAACAAAACAAAGATACCTTAAGTAGAAATTTCCACCATGCTTGCCAATTACACTTTTGAGGGTGGAATGCCTAAGAAATTAGGAGATCCAAGAGTACCTACTATACCTTGCTCCATTAAGAGAAACTATGTTAAAACTGCTTTGTGTGATCTTGGGGCCGGTGTTAGTGTTATGCCTCTCTCTTTATATCGTAGACTTGACTTGAGTAAGATGACACCTACTGAAATATCTTTGCAAATGGATGATAAATCAACTGCTATACCTATCGGTATTTGTGAGGATGTGCCTGTTGTAGTTGCAAATGTTACTATTCTAACAGACTTCGTTATCCTTGATATTCCCGAGGACGATAGTATGTCTGTTATTCTTGGAAGAACTTTTTTGAATACTGCAGGGCTGTTATTGATTGCAACAAAGGCAATGTCACTTTTCATGTCAATGGTAATGAGCATACGGTACACTTTCTGAGGAAACAACCTCAGGTCCATAGTATCAATTATATTGGAAAAACTTCAACTATTACTATTGGAGGTTTTGAGTTTCCTATTCCTACTATCAAGAAGGCATATGACATTCTCATTGTTGGGGACATACATATCCCCATTGAGGTAACCTAGTGTTATTCGAAAATTCTCCGGTTTCATGTTACTCGGAAAGAGTATATTAACAAGACCTGATCAACCTTGTTAATGGATTCCTTTTGATGAGCATGGGATAGGTGAATCTAGATAGCACAATCTTTTGTACCCTCTTTACTTTCTATTAATTAGGTTAAATAAAAGAAAAATAGCATTGTCTGTCTATTTCCAGACTTGTCCGTGCAATAAAAAAATATCCCGAAAATGAAAGTTGTCCAAATGCCATGAAAATGAAATATGATTTTTTCTAGAATATTTGAGGAAATATGGCACTAAACACACAGCGAGGGGAGCCAGCACGTGGCCACGAGGGTACAGGGCATGCCCCCCTGCCCAGGGCGCGCCCCCTGCCTCGTGGGCCCCATGTGACCCCCTCCACTTATCCTTGCACCCATACTCTTCTTCTTCCTCCCAAAAAAATCCCCAACCAGCTCAAACCCGAGTTCTAGCTCATCTTGTTGTCATTTTCGATCTCCTTGCTCAAAGCACCATTCACCAAACTGTTTGGGGAGATTGTTCCTTGGTATGTGACTCCTCCATTGGTCCAATTAGTTTTTGTTCTAGTGCTTTATTTGTTGCAAAATTATGCTGCTGTGGTGACCTTGTTCTTGAGCTTGCATGTCAAATTTTCTTGGTCCCAAGTAGTTCTAATGCATGATATAGCCTCTAGGCACTTATAGGAGTTGTTGCTATCAATCTTGTTGAGTTTGGTTAAGTTTTATTTTGAAGTTACTAAAAATTTCAGAATTTTTTAGAAAAGGAAAATGTTAAAAAGATTATTGAGGGGCTCCTCTAGCAAGAGTTTAGAGGAGAAGAAGAAAGAAGAAAATAAGAAGCCCAAGTATTATCTTCCTCGCATGGCGGAAGTTCGACCGTGCGAATGGCCTTGTAATAATTTCATGATGTCCGCCGGTATTTACGAAGACTTTTATTGGTTGGCGAATAATGCAGGCCTCATCGACTTCCTCAACGACCAGAAAGAATAGTATCTCTTACTCACCAATATTTTCACGCAAAGCTTTCATTTTCACTGTAGGAAAATACCACCAACGGTGGAGTTTCGCTTATATGATGTGGTTAAGGAGATATCACTTTTAGATTTTTGTGAAATATGCAAAGTACCCTTTGGAGGTATACTTGATGAACCACGCCATGAAGACGTTGAAGGGTTCATTGACATGATAGCCGTAGGTGAAACTAGACAAGTTTCAGGGGCAAGAATCACTAGTATACACTTCCCTGTCCTGCGCTATTTTGCTTTATTTACTAATAGGTGTTTAATTGGTCGCGGGAACAGTGGGAATCTCAGTGCCCCTGATATTATCATTTTACGCCATGCTTTGTTTCGAGACACAACTTTTAGCTTGGGCGCCGTCGTTGCCAAACGATTGAGCCCGAACCGCTCAAAGGGGCCCGTCTTTGGAGGCATCTTTGCTTCTCGCCTTGCTGAATATTTTAATATACCTATTAGGCATCATGAGAAGGAAGAAAAATTGCTTGCCCCTGTTTATCTAGACTACAAGAGCATGGTGGCTCATGGTTTTATTGTTAAAGAGAAGAATATGCAGCTTAATTATAAATTAAGATTTGATGAAATATACTGTGAAATTGTTACCTTGCCTGCACCATCTTTGTTTGATCTGTCCACAAGCAAGTATCTCATTACATCAGATGCCTTCTACAAGTAACAAGGCCAGGCACAAGCTTCAGAACCTGAGCCAGAACCACCACTTCATCCTTCCCGTCAATCTTTTTATGGGTGGGAGCTGGATGAGCTCGCCAACCAGTGGCATCTAGAGGACACATCTCAGTACACTGGAGGGAGTGGCTTCGATATGTGGCCATAGACCAACTTAGGCCAAAAGCCTAAGCTTGGGGGAGTAGGTCTTTCTCACCGACTTACATTCATGTTCACACACTTATTCTAGCTGTCCGTGCTCACACTCTTTCACTGTACCATCCATGCTTAGTTTCAATTTCTTTTTCTTAGTCTTTTTCTTGTGTGCTAGAAAAACCCAGAAAAACAAAAAATATTAGTTGTAGCTTCTAGCTAGTTTACTTTCTTTGCTTGTAGTAGTAACTAAAAATGAAAACCCAAAAAGATTTCCCGTTCTTCTTTTGCTTGTTGGGAGCTTTCCCGTGTAAATAGTTTCTTTTCTTTTCTTTAAGGATTGAGAGTAGAAGACCATGATTAAAATGCTTAGTGACTCTCATATGCTTTGTTGTTGAATTAACCTTGAGCCATGTTACCTTGTCTTCTCTCTTGTATCAAATGTCTGCAGATTCCAGCTTAGTCCAATGCACGTGCACCATTATTATTATCCACACCGTTCGGTCGTACGAGTGAAAGGCAATAAGGATGATATATCATGGACTAATTGAGATGAGAAAAGCTGGTATGAACTCGACTTCTCTTGTTTTTGTAAATATGATGGCTCATCGTTCCTGATTCAGCTTGTTATGAATGAAACATGTTTGCAATGACAATTAGAGATCATAGTTGCTTATGCCATGCTTAATTAGCTGAGTGTTTATAATGGTCTATCTTGTGTGCCAACATGATAGTAAAATGGTTGTGATGTGGTATGATGGGTTGTATCCTCCTCTGAACGATTTAAGTGATCTGACTTGGCACATGTTCATGCATGTAGTTGAAACAAATCAACATAGCCTCCACGATATTTATGTTCATGGTGATTTATATCCTACTCATGCTTGCATTCATTGTCGATTAATTTTAATGCATGTTCATGACCGTTGTTGCTCTCTAGCTGGTCGCTTCCCAGTCTCTTTCTAGCCTTCACTTGTACTAAGCAGGAATACTGCTTGTGCATCCACTTCCATAAACCCCAAAGTTATTCCATATGAGTCCACCATACCTTCCTATATGCGGTATTTACCTGCCATTCCAAGTAAATTTGTATGTGCCAAACTCTAAACCTTCAAATGAAATTCTATTTTGTATGCTCGAACAGCTCATGTATCAACTAGGGATGTCTATATCTTCCATGCTAGGTGGGTTATTCTCGCGATGAGTGGACTCCGCTCATCATTCATGAGAAAATGGCTGGTAACCGGGATGCCCAGTCCCATGCTCGAAATCATAATAATTAAACAAAACTCCCCCAGGGCTGTTGCTGGTTTGGATGGCACCTGTTGTTTCGGGCTAGCCGTGGAGTGTGCTTGTTGGTGGTTGGGGGAGTATAAACTTTATCATTCTGTCTGGGAACCGCCTATAATGTGCGTAGCATGGGAGATATCGAGATTCTTGGTTGTTATGTTGACAATGAAAGTATACCGCTCAAAATGTTATTCAATCTCTATTTAAAAATTGAGCTCTGGCACCTCTACAAATCCCTGCTTCCCTCTGCGAAGGGCCTATCTATTTACTTCTATGCAGAGTCATCATCCTCTTATCAAAGAGAACCAGTAGGAGAGCACCTCTGTCGTTGCATGTATTATTATTAATTTGCATTGAGTATGATCATGACTGGATCTCTTTTACCATGAATTACAATGTCTAGTCAGTCCTTAATCTTTAAAGGTGCTCTGCATTTATGTTTTGTGGTCTCAGAAAGGGCTAGCGAGATACCATCTTGTTATATCATATCATGATTGTTTTGAGAAGTGTTGTCATCCGGGGTTTATTATTATTGCTCGCTAGTTGATTATGCCATTGATGTGAGTAGTCTTGAGCCCTGAAAGTTATTGTGAATGTGGTTAGTTCATGATCTTGTTGAAAACCTGAATGCTAGCTTACATATTTACAACAACAAGAGCAAACAGAGTTTGTCAAAGTTTTTCTTTATCACTTTCAGTTCATCAACTGAATTGCTTGAGGACAAGGAAAGGTTTAAGCTTGGGGAAGTTGATACGTCTCCAACGTATCTACTTTTCCAAACCCTTTTGCCCTTGTCTTGGACTCTAACTTGCATGATTTGAATGGAACTAACCCGGACTGACGTTGTTTTCAGCAGAATTGCCATGATGTTGTTTTTGTGCAGAAATAAAAAGTTCTCGGAATCGCCTGAAAATCAACGGAGAATTATTTTGGAAAATATAAAAAATATCTACAAGAAGATCCTCACCGAGGGGGGCCACACCCTGTCCACAAGAGTGGGGGGCGCGCCTGTAATGCCCAAGATGGGACTATATCTCCTACGTGTCGAGGCACGACTTAAAGATATAAGCCCATCCTAGAATGATCTCAAGTTTGGTATCTTTTCACGACTCATGTAAAAGAGGGATTAAATTGCAAAAGGAGATAGTTGGCTTACACTCGCCACTTCACACAATACATTACATAAGCAAGACATCATTCAAACATCACAACCCGACTACGGGTGAAGATCAAAAGAAAGATACCAAAACAACATAAAGCCACAGGTCAGGATCGAATCCTAGTAGAAACCACTACTGATCGTCGAAACGTCACAAGCAAACGGCCGCACTCTTCATCGAGCTCCCAGTGAAGAACTGATCCAACTCCTGCGTCAAACTCGGCTGAACCTGCATCTGGTGTGGTGAAGTAACTGTGAGCCACAGAGGACTCAGCAATCCCGTTCCCGGGTAACAAGACTATTTAAGCCTTGGGTGAGGACAAGGCTGAAGAAAGAACGAGAGGTGAAGGAACAACAAGAGTCTGCAGTAGCAACTAGCACTACTTACGTAAAAGAGAGCGAGAAGAGAAGTGCCTCGGTCGAGAGATGATCACGAAGTGATCCTAACTAAAGCCGGTCAAACATAACCCCACCGTGTTCAACTCCCGAATCCCTATTCGGAAATTGACAGTCACGGTACACACGCTGGTAGTGTATTGAAACATTGCGTCAAGTTATCTACAACCGGATATTAACAAGCTCCCATCTGCCACATAACCGCGGGCACGACTTTCGAAAGTTCAAACCCTGCAGGGGTGTTCCAACTTGACCCATTACAAGCCCACGATCCGCGGAGTCGCAACTCCATAGGTGGGAAGACCCGAGTATTCTCGGAATCCCGTGCTCAAGTTAAACCGAACTAAGGTAAGGCTAATCCAGCAAATCCTCCCGGCGTGTCGACACCCTGATAGGTAGCCGCGCGTATCTAGTCTCAGGACACGACCGGATGGGCGATTCTACAGGTTTTTACCAAACCTTGAGTTTCCTCGAGGTGGCCCCGCAGAACCCCCCGTTTCGGACCAACACTCATGTGGAGCACTGGCCCGGGGTTGTACAATTAAAATAAAAGGGATAGCTAGTCCACATGCATGTTTTATTAGTTAGTTATTAGGCAAATAGTACCAAATGTTGGGACTTGCTGGAAAAGACTTAGCACTTAGCGGTTTATCAAGGGGGTCCCATACACCCCAACCGTGTTAGGAACGCATAATCAAGGAACATAACACCGGTTTATACAGTTCCTAACGGCATGAGTGGAACAAATCACCAAGCAAAAGGCTTAGCCTTCCACCCTTGCCAATATATAGATGATTTCATTTTAAGCATTTATATAGTGTGATATAACCCAACCAAACTTCAACATGAAGCAAGCATCTTCGATCTTCACCTGCAACTAGCAATGCTATAAGAGGGGTTGAGCGAAGCGTACTTAGCCAAGCAACGGTTTGCATAGGTAGGTTGGTTAAACAGGGCAATGGTTACAAGTAGGAGGCTGACAGGAAAGACATGGGCATCGAGGCAAAACTATAGATCGAGACTACTAGCAATAGGAAAAGATAGTAATGTTATCGGGGTTCGGTCATCTTGCCTGGGATTCCACAAGGAAGAAGAACGGATCCACGAAGTAGACGGAGCAACACAGACGAGAGAATCCTCACAACTCCGGAACGAAACCGAAGCTAACAAGAGAAGCAACCGGAAAGAAGCAAACAACACGGTAAACACACAATTCATAAACATGGCATACGATGCACAAACAAGTATGATGCATGTCCGGTTTAAATATGCAAGGCATGGCAAAGTGCACAAACAAAACTACAAGTTAAGTGGAGATCAATATGCAACGAGTTGCATATTGACGAAACACCACATTATAATTATTTAGTTGACTCTCGTTATTAACAAGACAAGATTAAATGTTTTGTTAACATGGAAAGAGGTGAAACAAAAGTAAAACTACACTATTTAGGCATTTTAAATGGGGCCGGAAATAACAACAACATATCCGAAAAATCCCCATGAGCATGTTTAGTAATTATAAAGCAACAACAAATAAACATTTTAGTGTTGTTAACATGATGCGGATGCCATGATTAAGTTTATGCAATTTTATTAGAAGGTTAACAAGAAGATGACATGAAGCATCGTCACCGTGGTGGAATGAAAAAAAGGTGCCACGGCAACGATCCGAAAATGATGCAACGGCATCATTTCGGTGTCGGAAACTCGTTGAGAGTCCGGTGCAAAAGGAAAGATGGCGTGAGCGAGTCAAACGAGATGAAGGTGGGGCGATCCCGTTGCCGGGTTCCCACGAGTCGGTGACGAGGCAACCGAGGAACATGACAAAAGGATGAAACGGGCACGAAGCACACACGGGAGCATTTCATACAACACAACAAGCATCCACGGGTCATCGTCTCGGGTTATACCTTCGAAACACTCGTTCTCGGAGCGGTTCGAGATCGTAGTGGAAGTAGTCGTTCACGGGGTGTAGTGGAAGTAGGTGTTCCGTTCGGAGAGGAAGTAGACGTTCTCATTTCTTCACCAAAGGTAGTCGTTCTCGTAGCGGTAGTTGAACTCGGGCGACGGTAGTGGTACTCACGGTCATCGAGCGACGGTAGTGGTACACGCCGTAGAGGGAAGTAGTTGTTCTCGTTTCGTAGTCGTTCGGGTCGTAGATGTACTTGACAAACTCGGTTCTCGCGACGATCTTGCCGGTCTTGGCGACGGTGGTAGTAGAGGAAGTAGTGGTTCATGACGTTTCGGAGACCGGTCTTGCCTGCGGTGCACTTGACGAAAAAAAACAACAACAGCACACAAAACAAAACACAGTAGCAGGTAAACGCGCAGGCGCGCGCGAGACAGAGGGCGTCGAGGCGCTGCTGGTCGCTGCTGGACGAAGGTGCGGCGCTGGAGTCGCAGCTCCTGGCGACGGAGAGGCGGCTTGACGCTGGAGGGTCGAGCGGGACGGAGCCCCGGTGGTGCTCGCGAGAGGAACGAGGCGGAGGACGGGCCTTGGCGCTGGAGAGGGCCCGCGGTCCATCTGCGAGGAGGGAGTCCGGAGGACGAGCTTCGAGCGCCTCGAGCAGCAGCTCGGCCTCGACGCGGGGCGGCATCCTGGCGGCATCTGGACGAAGTCCCTGGCGCGGAGGGACGAAGGGGAGGCCAGAGGGCCTTGCCGGCGGGGCGGCTCCCCTGGCCGGCACTGGAGAGGAGGGCGCCTCCTGGGGCAGGGGCCAGAGCGGTGAGGCGCTCGGGCTTGAGGCAGGGCAGGCGCTGCGAGAGGAGAAAGGTGCGGGCCGGAGGGGATCGGGCTGAGGGAATCGGGCGTCGCTAGCGAGGGAGAGAAAGAGAGATCGAGAGGATGAGGGAAACGGAGTGGCGGCGGACGAGGGATCGAGAGGGGAGAGCGCTAGGGTTCGGGATTGATGGGTCAGAAGGCTGAAGCGGTTGGGCCTATAGGCAGAGATGGGCCTGGGAGGTCTGGGAGGTGGCCTGGGCCGGAGTGGGCCTAGGAGGGAAGTGTGCGGCTGGCCTCTTCATCATATTTCCCAAAACAGAAAAAAACAAAGAAGAAAAGGAGGAGAAAGGAAGGTAGAGATAGAATGGGGCAAGCGGCTATTTTTCTCGGACACGTAAAAATGAGCACGACCGGAGAAAAATACAAAAGGCCAGATCGGAAAATAATTCAAACATATTTGAATTTAATTCAAATAGGTTTGAACTAAGACGTGATTATTGAAGTGTCCAAAAATGTTCGAATTTTCGGAGGAACCTCGATAAATAGGAAAAGAATTATAGGGAGGGTTTTTGTAGGAGAACTCGAAGTGGAAAAGACATGGGGAAAATTGCAAGTGTGTTACGGTGATCCCAAACAATGGAATATTTTAATATAGCTCCCTAAATATTGAGAGGCTTTTATATGTTATAAAGAGAAGACATCTTCCCCCGATTTAAATGGACCGAAGGCCCACACGGATTATTAAGTTGAGATGCAAAAATAAATGACATGATGGCATGATGACATGATGCAATGCAAAAGAATAAATAACACAAGCACAAAAGAACACACGGGCAACCCGGAACATCTGGAATCTTCTGGAATCTTCTGGTACCTTCTGGGACGTCGATCTCGGGCGTCACAGCGCCCCCCCTGCCTCGTGGGCTCCCCCATGCTCCACCGACGTATCCCCAGATCCTATATCTTCCGTTTCGGGGAGAAAAAATAAGAGAGAAGGAATTATCGCGTTTCACGAGACGGAGCCGCCGCCAAGCCCTAATCTCCTCGGGAGGGCTGATCTGGAGTCCGTTCGGGGCTCCGGAGAGTGGAGATTGTCGCCATCGTCATCATCAACCTTCCTCCATCACCAATTCCGTGATGCTCACCGCCGTGTGTGAGTAATTCCATCGTAGGCTTGCTGGACGGTGATGGGTTGGATGGGATTTATCATGTAATCGAGTTAGTTTTGTTAGGGTTTGATCCCTAGTATCCACTATGTTCTGAGATTGATGTTGCTATGACTTTGCTATGCTTAATGCTTGTCACTAGGGCCCGAGTGGCATGATTTCAGATCGGAACTTATTATGTTTTCATGAATATATGTGTGTTCTTGATCCTATCTTGCAAGTCTATAGTCACCTACTATGTGTTATCATTCGGCAACCCCGAAGTGACAATAATCAGGACCACTCCCGGTGATGACCATAGTTTGAGGAGTTCATGTATTCACTATGTGTTAATGCTTTGGTCTGGTACTCTATTAAAAGGAGGCCTTAATATCTCTTAGTTTCCAATAGGACCCCACTGCCACGGGAGGGTAGGACAAAATATGTCATGCAAGTTCTTTTCCATAAGCACGTATGACTATATTCGGAATACATACCTACATTGCATTGATGAACTGGAGCTAGTTCCGTGTCACCCTAGGTTATAACTTCTACATGATAAATTGCATCTGACGTAATTTCCCATCACCGATCCAATGCCTACGAGCTTTACCTATATTGCTTGTCTCTTATTTACTTTTTCGTTGCTTCTATCACAAAAACTACAAAAAACACTATCGTTACTTTTATTGCCGCTACCGCCACTATCATATTACTTTGCTACTAAACTATCTTGCTGCAGATACTAAGTTCCCAGGTGTGGTTGAATTGATAACTCATCTGCTAATACTTAAGAGTATTCTTTGGCTCCCCTTGTGTCGAATCAACAAATTTGGGTTGAATACTTTACCCTCTAAAACTGTTGCGATCCCCTACACTTGTGGGTTATCAGACCCGTACACCTACTTTCCCCTACATCAGCTACTCCAGCACTGAAAGAGCTCACACAACTTACTCATACTATGCCAGAGCCCATAATGGCATTGTGGCTGCACACGGAAGTTTCTAGCATGAATAGTTTTATGATCCCTTTGAGCCTGGGTGGCATTCCATAGGATAATCACACGGTTCCTCCGGGATTTCCTAGGACAACACTGGATTCTCCAGGTGCCCTGCAACTAATCCACCCAGATGTGTATTAAAGTAGCCACCTTAAGTTGAACCCTTAATTAACAACTCACATCTGTCATGGATACTCTCAAACCCAAACCATGTCTAGGAGCATAGCATGGCAACCTAAGCATAACGTAGAAGTAACTCCCAAGGGTTTGAAAATAATGCAGGTAATAGGTTCTACCTCAATCTACTTCCCAGACCCACAAGTTAAGAGATCCTACTCATGCAATGTGTGAGGGTTTGATCTAATGCATAAAAACTGGGTAATAAAGGTATGATCAAAGTTTTACTTGCCTTGCTGATGATTCGCAAAACCTAGGGACTCGTAGTAGCACGCTTCGCACTCCAGGAATTCTATCGCAAGCAAACAATAGCATACATAATCAATCAAGCAAAGATGCACAGGTAAACTCCAAATAAGAAGATCTAACCAGAAAGTTCAACTTAAGAACTCTGGTTTGCAAAAAGAATCAAATCAAACGGAGCAACGAAACTCAAACTGCGAAAGAAACAAGATCCGTTTACTAGTTGATCTAAAGTCAAAATTTTACAGGAGCCAAAACCTTGTTCAAGTGGGTTAAACGGAAAGAGGGCTTCGAGACGAAGATCTGGGCGCTTCAATCGCCTGATTCCGACTCTCGAGCGAAAAGAAAAACTAAAACAAGATCAGGGCAGAAATCGCGATCGGGAATAATTGCGGAAAAAGCCCTGAAAAGAAAACTGACGAACAGGCTAACGAACGAACGTTCGTTGTCTGCGACTAACGGGCGAACAACGTTCGTTAAGACGAACGTATGGACGAACGTCCGCTAAACAACTAAACCGAAAAAACCCGAACTGGTCTATTTTAAAAAATTAGATCTAGGGTTTCTAAAAAAAATGAACAATATTAAAAAAACGGCGGCGGCTCGGGACGGCGGGCTCCGGCGGCGGTCGACTGCGGCGGCGAGGCGGCGGGGCGGCGAGTGCGGCGGCGGGGCGGCGAGCTCCGGCGCGGCGGCGGCTGGCGGCTGCGGCGGCGGTGGCTGGCGGCGAAAGAGGGGGGTGCCTTATAAAGGGCCAGGGGGCGGCTGGCTTGGGGGAGGGGCAAGCGGCGGAGGCGGTGGCCGGCTCGGCCACGGCTGGCGTCGGGCGCGGGGAGGACTCCCGACCGGAGTCCGAGTCGGCGGCGGCGCTGGGCCGGCTGGGCTTCGGCCCAGTCGGTCCGAACCACTTTTTTTTAAAAAAAAATCCTGACGCAGAAAAACACAAAAATAAAATACTAAACGGAGGTGAAAAATTTCGAATTAAATTTTCACCGTCCTCTAATAATAATTATGACAAAGTGAACATTTTTCC
Source organism: Secale cereale (assembly GCA_902687465.1). NCBI lineage: Eukaryota > Viridiplantae > Streptophyta > Magnoliopsida > Poales > Poaceae > Secale > Secale cereale. Next base: position 362,977,367 of record LR738713.1, on the reverse strand, counting down.
CGGACCTAAATGCAATTTTGAAAAATGCACATTTTTCCTATGCAAATAAATCGCAAATAAAAATCCAAGTAAAAATCCAGAAGTGATTTTAATATTTTTCCTCCAATATTTCTTTTATTTTGGAGAAGTCATATTATCTCCGCTCATATATTTCATTGGGAAGTATTATTAGGAGAGAAAAACTATTAAAACCAAAGTGATCCCCGTACCGGTATTTGAGAAAACTCAAATACGAAAACGGTAGAATTCCCAACTCTCTCCGTAGGTCCTTGAGTTGCTTAGAATTTTCGAGGATCGCAACGCACAAATGCAATGAAATATGTTATGCAATATGATCTATGTATAACATTCCAAATTGAAAATTTGGGATGTTACACTACAACAAGTCTACCAAGTACCCATCATAAACTCTCATCTCTTGCATTACATTATTCGCCATCGACTCTCGTTTTCCTCTCCCCCACTTCTAAAATATTTTCAGAAAAACAGAAAGAGATTTGCCTTTTTATTCGTCCTTCTTTCGTTCGTCTTTTCGTTTGCCCTTATGTCTTACTTGGTTTGTTTGCTCGTTTGCTTGGCATAATTTTGTTTATTGGAATTCAGAAGCAAAGAGAATTATGGATCCTCATCCACTTGCTAATCTATTTAAGAGATCCTATGATGAACCAATTGCCAGTGAGTTTAGTGCACTAGATTATCTTTATGAGGTTTTGCTTGAAATTCGTAAATCTGAAAATTGTGATGAAGTGTTGAAAGAAGAATTTTATAAAGTGATTCATGATAGCTCCTTGATTGAAAAGCATGATTGCAATGATGTTATTATAAATTCTATTAATGTCGATTGTGTTAATTATATGCAAAACCCTAAGCTTGAGGATGCTAATTTTGCAATGTCCACTACTTGTTGCAGTGATCATGATTGGGGTGTTTCTTCTTATGATCTTGAAAATTTATTTAAGCCCCATGTTGAATATGAGATTGATAATAATGTTTGCAATAATATTGAGTGGGTTTGGAAGAGTGTCAAGTTTAGATCCCACATATTTGGAGAATGTTCAATCTTATGATTTTTTTATGAAAGTGGGTTTGGAAAGGTCATGACTTTATTTGATGATAATCCCACTATTTTGGAAGATGTCAACTTTGCATGCATATGGATCATGTAGAGAATATGTTATGTGATAGCTATATTGTTGAGTTTGAATATGATCCTACATGCAACTGTTATGAGAGAGGAAAATATGGTTGTAGAAATCTTCATGTTACTAAATTACCTCTCTTCATGTTGAGTTTGATCTTGTTTTATTCTTCTTCCATGCATATGCTAGTTTTTGCTTGCCTTGATAATTTGTTTGCTTATAAAATGCCTATGCATAGGAAGTATGTTAGACTTAGATTTGTTTGTCGCATATTTTATGATGCTCTCTTTGTGTTTCAATTCTTGTCTTTCATGTGAGCATCATTGAAATATCAATGCCTAGCTAAAAGGCTTTAAAGAAAAGCACTTATTGGGGGACAACCCAATGTTTTTATTTTCTATTTTTCAATAAATATACATTATTACTTCTATAGTAATTGTGTTTTGGTGTTTTAATTAGTGTTTGTGCCAAGTAAGACCTTTGGGATGATTTGGAAGATAGTAGATTGGTTTTGCTGAAAAAACAGAAACATTTCCGTCCAGTATTAGAATTGTTTCTGGTTATTGGAGCGCAATAAATTCTTGAATTTCATTACACATTTCTGATCTACAAATTTCCCATGTTGTCCTAATTTTTCGGAATTTTTAGGGTTACAGAAGTTTTACATCAATTCGCATCTTTACAGACTGTTATGTTTTTGATAGATTTTGTTTTCTTTGTGTTGTTTGCCTATTTTGATGAATCTATGGCTAGTATAGGGGGGTATGAACCATGGAAAAGTTGGAATACAGTAGATATTGCACCAATATAAAATAAGAGTGAGTTCACAACAGTGTCTAGAAGTAAGGATTGAATTTGTTTTACTAACGGATCTCATGAGTTTTTCTGTTGAGTTTTGTGTTGTGAAGTTTTCAAGTTTTGGGTAAGGATTTGATGGACTATGGAATAAGGAGTGGCAAGAGCCTAAGCTTGGGGATGCCCAAGGCACCCCAAGGTAATATTCAAGGACAACCAAGAGCCTAAGCTTGGGGATGCCCCGGGAAGGCATCCCTCTTTCGTCTTCGTCTATTGGTAACTTTACTTGAGGCTATATTTTTATTCACCACATGATATGTGTTTTGCTTGGAGTGTCTTGTATGATATGAGTATTTGCTTTTTAGTTTGCCACAATCATCCTTGTTGTACACACCTTTTGAGAGGGACATGCTTGAATCATGATTTATTAGAATACTCTATGTGCTTCACTTATATATTTTGAGCTAGGCAATTTTGCTCTAGTGCTTCACTTATATCTTTTTAGAGAACGACGGTGGCCTTGTTTTATAGAAATTGTTGAACTCTCTTGCTTCACTTGTATTATTTTGAGAGTTTATAAATAGCATGGTAAATTGCTTAGGTTATGAATTTAGTCCTAATATGATGGACATCCAAGGGAGATATAATAAGAACTTTCATATATAGAGCATTGAATACTATGTGAAGTTTGATTCGTTATGATTGTTTTGAGATATGAAGATGGTGATATTAGAGTCATGCTAGTGAGTAATTGTGGATTGGTAGAAATACTTGTGTTAAATTTTGTGATTCTCGTAGGATGCACGTATGGTGAACCGTTATGTGATGAAGTCGGAGCATGATTTATTTATTGATTGTCATCCTTTGTGTAAAGGTCGGGATCACGCGATGGTTAACTCCTACCAACCCTTCCCCTAGGAGCATGCGTCTAATGCTTTGTTTCGATAGCTAATAATTTTTTGCAATAAGTATGTGAGTTCTTTATGACTAATGTTGAGTCCATGGATTATAAGCACTCTCACCCTTCCACCATTGCTAGCCACTCTAGTACCGCGCAACTCTCGCCGGTGCATTCAACCACCTTACACCCTTCCTCAAAACAGCCACCATACCTACCTATTATGGCATTTTCATAGCCATTCCGAGATATATTGCCATGCAACTTCCACCGTTTCGTCATATGAGTTTTTACCCTGAGTTGTAATTTTTGAGTTGTAAGTAAATAAAAGTGTGATGAGCATCATTATTAGAACATTGCCCCATGTGAGGTTATCAAAATAAAAGAGGCCAAAGAAGCCCACCAAAATAAAATAAAAAAAGAAAGAAAAAGAGAGAACGAACAATGTTACTATCTTTTTCCACACTTGTGCTTCAAAGTAGCACCATGTTTTTCATGATAGAGAGTATCCTATGTTATCACTTTCATATACTAGTGGGAATTTTACATTATATAACTTGGTTTGCATATTCCAATGATGGGTTTCCTCAAATTGCCCTAGTTCTTCGTGAGCAAGCAAGTTGGATGCACACCCACTTAGTTTCTTTTTTGAGCTTTCGTAAACTTACAGCTCTAGTGCATCCGTTGCATGGCAATCCCTACTCACTCACATTGATATCTATTGATGGGCACCTTCATAGCCCGCTGATACGCCTAGTTGATGTGAGAATATCTCCTTCTTTTTGTCTTCTCCACAACCACCATATTATATTCCACCTATAGTGATATGTCCATGGCTCACGCTCATGTATTGCGTGAAAGTTGAAAAAGTTTGGGATACTAAAGTGTGAAACAATTGCTTGACTAATACCGGGTTTGTGCATTATTTAATACTTTGTGTGATGAAGATGGAGCATAGCCAGACTATATGATTTTGTAGGGATAACTTTCTTTGACCATGTTATTTCGAGAAGACATGATTGCTTTATTAGTATGCTTGAAGTATTATTGTTTTTATGTCAATATTAAAGTTTTGTTTTGAATCATACGAATCTGAATATTCATACCACAATAAAGAGATTGCATTGATAAATATGTTAGGTAGCATTCCACATCAAAAATTCTATTTTTATCATTTACCTACTTGAGGAAGAGCGGGAATTAAGCTTGGGGATGATTGATACGCCTCCAACGTATCTATAATTTTTTATTATTCCATGCTATTATATTATATGTTTTGGATGTTTTATATGCATTAATATGCTATTTTATATATTTTTTGGGACTAACTTATTAACCTAGAGCCCAGTGCAAGTTTATGTTTTTTCCTTGTTTTTGAGTTTCGCAAAAAAGAAATACCAAACGAAGTCCAAATAGAATAAAACCTCCGCGATGATTTTTCTTGGACCAGAAGACACATAGGGGACTTGGAGCCCAAGTCAGAGGAGCCACGAGGCGGCCACAAGGGTGGAGGGCACACCCCCTACCTTGTGGGCCCCTCGCGACCCCCCTGACCTATTTCTTCCTCATATATATTCTCAAATATTTCGAAACCCTCAGAAAAAGCCACAAAACCACTCTTTTGCCGCCGCAACCTTCTATACCCGTGAGATCCCAGCTGGAGGCCTTTTCCGGTGCTCTGTCGAAGGGGGATTGGACCACGGAGGGCGTCTACATCAACACCATTGCCCTTCCAATGAAGCGTGAGTAGTTTACCACATACATACGGGTCCATAGTTAGTAGTTAGATGGCTTATTCTCTCTCTTTGATTCTCAGTACCATGTTCTCCTCGATGTTCTTGGAGATCTATCCGATGTAATCTTCTTTTGCGGTGTGTTTGTCGAGATCCGATGAATGTTGGATTTATGACCAGCTTATCTACGAATATTATTTGAATCTTCTCTGAATTCTTATATGCATGATTTGGTATCTTAGTAATTCTCTTCGAACTATCAGTTTGGTTTGGCCAACTAGATTGGTTTTTCTTGCAATGGGAGAAGTGCTATGCTTTGGGTTCAATCTTGCGGTGTCCTCACCAAGTGATAAAGTAGTAGCGAGGCACGTATTGTATTGTTGCCATCGAGGATAAAAAGATGGGGTTTTTCATCATATTGCTTGAGTTAATTCCTCTACATCATGTCACCTTACTTAAGGCGTTACTCTGTTCTACATGAACTTAATACTCTAGATGCAAAATCATTTTGGTCGATGTGTGGAGTAATAATAGTAGATGCAGAATCGTTTCGGTCTACTTGACACGGACGTGATGCCTATATTGCATAATCATTGCCTTAGATATCGTCATAACTTTGCGCATTTCTATCAATTGCTCGACAGTAATGTTCACCTACCGTATTATTTGCCTTCAAGAGAGAAGCCTCTAGTGAAACCTATGCCCCCGGTCTATTTTCCATCATACTAGTTTTCGATCTACTATTTTGCAATCTTTTACTTTCCAATCTATAAACCAAAAACCTAAGAATATTTTATCTTTTGTTTATCTATCTCTATCAGATCTCACTTTTGCAAGTGAACATGAAGGGATTGACAACCCCTTTATCGCGTTGGGTGCAAGTTGTTTGATTGTTTGTGAAGTTATTGGTCATTTGTGCGTTCAGCTCCTACTGGATTGATACATTGGTCCTCAAACTGAGGGAAATACTTATCTCTACTTTGCTGCATCACCCTTTCCTCTTCAAGGGAAAAAACAACGCAAGCTCAAGAAGTAGCACTACATGCTCGTTCGCGTGGTGTACGTGGTGTGTTGGTTCCTGTAAAATAAAAAATGAGCCTTCCACAACTAATTAAAGCCCACAGAGTCTAGCCGTCTAGGCTTATCTTTTCTTTCTTCTTCCTCAAGAACATAACAGTTCGATAGAAACAGATCTCATCGTCAATGGCGATGCTCCCCTTCGACTAAAATATAAAGGGGCTGAACTTGGGTACCCTGCTTCGCACCAGGAGAGCCGGGACGGCCGCCCCTGCTCGCCCCAATGGTAGGTCCGCCACTGGGCACAATCATCGTGTGACAACGGTCTACACCAACAACTCCGTCATCTTCATAAAACCCCCCATCACCTTCCCTCATCTATATTCAGCGAGCCATTTTCCCACAACCCGATGTACCCCTACTTGAACATGGTGCTTTATGCTTCATATTATTATCCAATGATGTGTTGCCATCCTATGATGTTTCAGTAGATTTTTGTTGTCCTATGGCTAATCTGTGAATTGCTATGATTGGTTTATATTGCTTGTGGTTATGTTCTTGTCCTTTGGTGCCCATCATATGAGCGCACGTGTGGATCACACCTTAGGGTTATTTGTATGTTAACAGGACTATGCATTGGAGGGCAAGAGTGACTGAAGCTTCTTCCTAACATAGAAATTGATTCATACGAGATTGAAGGGGGACCAATATATCTTAATGCTATCGTTGGGTTTTACCTTTATGAACTTTAGTGGTTGCGGATGTTTGATAATTGTTACAATCATAAGTGCATAGAATTCCATGTAAGGGATGACATGCTAGCAGCGGCCTCTCCCACATAAAATCTTGCTATCAACCTAGTAACTTAGCCAATTGCTTAGGGACATTCGCAAATCCTACCACCACTTTTTCCACACTCTCTATACTAACCTAATTGTTTTTTTAGTAAAACAACACCTAAATTTTATTTTCACGTTCTTTATTATCTTGCAAACCTATCCCTTTACACCTACAAAGCACTTCTAGTTTTATTCCTGTTATACGTAAAGCAAACATTAAATATGCGTAGAGTTGTATCGGTGGTCGTTAAAACTTGAAGGGAATATTAATTCCACCTTTAGCTCCTCGTTGGGTTTCAACATTCTTACTTATCGAAAAAGGATACAGTTGATCCCCTGTACTTGTGGGCTATCAAATACCAACTTCACATGAGTACCTATAACAACACCTCCCCAATATCCTCCAGAACAAAATTAACTACTCACAAATCATATTCATGTTCAAGATCAGAGGTGTATTGAATATGCTTAAGGACATGAACATATAATCTTCCACCAAATAAACCAACTAGCTAGCATCAACTACAATATGTAATCCACCCTGCTAGCAACCCACATGTACCATTCTGAGGTTTGGGGCCAAATATTGAATAACAGATGAACTAGAGTTTGAGATGAGACGGTGCTGGCGAAGATTGGTCCTCCCACGATGAGAGGAACACTGGTGATGTCAATGGCTTCGATTTCCGCCTTCTGGAGGGAAGTTTTCCCGGCATAATCGCTCCTTCGGAAAGTAAAAGTGCTCCCGCCCAGGTTCCGCCTCGAGACGGTGACGCTTCGTCCCGAAAGTCTTCTCTCATTTTTAGGGCAGAAGACCTCATATAGCTGAAGATGGACACCAGAGGACACTTGTGGGCCCCATAAGGCATCAAGGTGTGCCATGGGGGGTAGACGCGCCCTGTTGCCGTGTGAGCAACAGGTGCCCCCCTCTAGTGGTTCTTCGTTCCATTTTTTATATTCAATAAAAATTCTCTGTGAAGTTTGAAGTCATCTGGAGCTTCGTAGAATACCTATATATGTTGTAGCTCTTTTAGGTCCAGAATTCCAGTTGCCGGTAAATTCCCTCTCCATGTAGATCTTGCAAATTAAGAGAGAAAAATATTAGAATTGCATCATAAAGTGAAATAATGACCAAAACATTATAAATAACAGTAGAAAAATATGATGCAAAATGGATGTATCAGGGGGAGGCATACGTCAAGCGCTTGGACATCAAGGAGGGAAAAAAGGCGGAGAGGTTCAAATTGTTGGTGGAGGCCACCGAGAAGAGGGTCATGGTCGAAGAGAAGAAGGCCATGCTTGAGAAGAAGAAGGCGATGCTCGAAGAAAAGAAGGTGAAGATCGCAACCGATGCGGAGGACGCCAATATGTTCTCCTTGAATTTGGAGTCTTTGGACGCCGACGCAAGAATGATTGTGCAAGCCGTCCGCTACAAGATGTTGCAGTGGCAAAAAAAATGAGTTGGAGCGGCGGACAAGGAGGAGGATGAGGAGGAGGAGGAGGAGGAGGAGAAGGTTGCAGAGAAGAAGGCGGAGGCTGCCTACGCGACGACGACACCTTGAGCGTGGAGGCTTAGATTGTCGGACTGATATTATTTTGTGGCCGGGCATGTAAAAACCTAAGCATACTTGACGCTTTTTGGTTGTGATCAGGAATGTGATATGGCGCACGCTATGATCGAACTTTATTTGAATTTCAAATTGTCATTTACCAACAAACATATATATGATATCAATGAATGGTTGTCTCCCGCATCCATGTTCGCGGATTACCCCCTGTCTCGAGACAGATGGAGGAGCAAATTTGCGGATCAACATTGGAGATGCCCTAAAAGCAATGGGGGGGGGGGAGGGGGCTAGGCCACAAGTAACTCGTCATGTCCATGGAAAAAGGTTCACAATTTTTTAAAGTTATTTTTTTGAAAAAGTCCATGCAGTTTTTTAAAAAAGTTCACAAATTTGAGAAAAGGTCAAGACTGGGAAAAGTTCATAATTTGGAAGAAGTTCATGAATTTGTAAATTCGTTCACAAAAGATTTGATTTTTTATAAAAAGTTCATGAAATTCGAGAAAAGGTTCACGGGTTTAAAAATTCAGCCGCATGGTCCTACTCGGGGGATCTATAGGTCCTTGCGGTCTCACAATTTTTTTCTCGAGAATCTCAAAATCCTTTTTTAGGGGGTATGTAGTCTCACAATCATACGCTCGACCTGAGCCCATAAAAGTCTCTCGAATAGATGCTGGACCTGAGCCCATGCGGCCTCGCAATTAGGTCAGAGCCAGCCCAGCTACCCACCAGTAGTAGTGACGATTATGCATCACTGGAGATTTGTCTCAGAAAAAAAACGCATCACTGGAGAACCCACCGGAATGTTTCTTCCCTATGACAAGCACGCCCCACTGGAATGTGGTCCCGCGTGGCACAGGTGACTCTGCTCCAGTGACGAGCCGGAACGGGGATTCCTATCCCCAAAAGCCGAAAATTTGGAGTTCGAAAACCGAAAGACGCGAGCCGTTCCCTCCCAAAACCAAAATTCCGAAATCCTCCCGCGCTCGCCGCTCCCACAAAGCGCCCCCAATCCAAACTCCATTCCCAGATCTCGAGCATTCCTCTCATCCCCTCCCACCTCCACCCAAAATTCTCGATCTCGATCCCCCTCGTTGATGCGCCAATGGTGCGGGAGCTCCGTGCCGACTCCTTCTACTCCCGCCTCCGCGCTGCCGCCGCCGAGGCCGCGGCGGCCGCCTCCTCCCCGCTGCTGATCCTCCCTTCGGCCGCCGACGCCGACTCCCTCTGCGCGCTCAAGGCGCTCGCCCACGTCCTCTCCGCCGACTCCATCCGCTTCTCCATCTACCCCGTCGCCTCCGCCGCCGCCGCCGCCACCCTCCTCGCCTCCTTCTCCGCGTCCCAGCCGCTCTGCTTGCTCCTCATCAACTGGGGCGCGCACCGCGACCTCCGCGCCATCCTGCCCCCCGCCTCCACCGCGTTCGTCGTCGACTCCCATCGCCCCGTCCACCTCCACAACCTCGCCGCGGCCAACGACCGCGTCGTCGTGCTGTTCACCACCGACGACGAGCACACCGCCGATCTCTCCTATGATTTCGACGTTTCCTCCCTCGCCAACGCCTCCGACCTCACCGCCGACGGGGACGCCGACGAGCACCTCCGTGTCTCGGAGGAGGACGAGGACTCTGACGCCTCTGACTCCGATTCCGACGCCGAGGGAGGGAGGAGGAAGAGGCGGCGGCTCTCGGACGATGGGGAGGCGGACGGCGACCCGGAGAGGCTGTTCGGCAAGCTGCGGAGGGAGTATTACCGCCTCGGCACCTTCCACGGGAAGCCGTCGGGGTGCCTCATGTACGAGCTCGCCCACACGCTCCGCAGGAACACCAACGAGCTCCTCTGGCTCGCCTGCGTCTCCCTCACCGACCAGTTCGTCCACGAGCGCATCACCAACGAGCGCTACCAGGCCGCCGTCATGGAGCTCGAGCAGCACATCAACGGATCCGGCAACCTCGACCCGTCCGGCCTCGGGTCGGTGGTGACTCTGAAGGATGGAACCAAGATCCGGGCGCCGGAGGCCTCCCGCATCGCCTATGAGGACGAGCCAAGGCTGATGCTGCTGCGGGAGTGGAGTTTGTTCGACTCCATGCTCTGCTCCTCATATGTCGCCACCAAACTCAAGACCTGGAGCGACAATGGGCTGAAGAAGCTGAAGCTGCTCCTGGCGAGGATGGGGTTCCCGCTCGCCGACTGCCAGAAGAGGTTCCAGTACATGAGCATGGAGGTCAAGCGCAAGATGCGCGATGAGTTTGATCGCTTCCTGCCTGAGTATGGGCTCACTGAGTTCTACTACCGGAGCTTCCTGAGGGTGCATGGTTACAGGTCCAAGGTGTCTGCTGCGGATGTTGTGTATGGCGTCACAGCTTTGCTTGAATCCCTGAATGCCGAGTCCAAGGACTCAAAGGAGTGTTGTGCTGCTGAGCAATTTTGGGTTGCATACTCTGCGTTGTCGCTGAGCAATGTGGATCAGCTGCGAAAGGGAATGCAATCTGCAATTGAGATACAGATGGCGATACTGAGGCAGGGAAGCTCAGCCATCACCAAGAGTGGATTCATCCGGAGTGCGAAGAAGTTCCGGTGGGTGAAGCTTGATGATCCAGTGGACACTGCTAAGCTGTGCCACCCGCAGGCGCTTACCAAGTTCTGTTTCTTCCTGATGGATGCACTGAAGGAGAGGGGTGCAAGGATGAAGCCTCTAATCTGTGCCTGCCTAGCAAGGGAGCCTGATAAGGTGTTAGTCATTGGTGTATGTGGGAAGCCAAGGCTCGGGGCAGTTCAGGGCAACGCGTTCGGTAACGCATTTAGGTCAGCGGCAGAGGAGATTGGTGCTGATTATTTCCATGACATGTTTGAGTCATCATGGATTGTTCTTGATGTTGTAGCTGTCAGTTCTTTCATGATTCGGTTAACAGAGAAGCTTTGATGCCATGTGCTCGCCCCATGCTGATGATTCTTTCATTCCCAAGATGGGAAACCTGAGCCTTGTTCTCTCTAAAATAAAGGATGTTGACTGGTTGAGGATGGTGGTGCAGGCCATGTTGTCCACCTGATATTTTCACCAAATTACAAATAGCAGCCTGACAAACATTGTAATCTGCAACATCCGAGTTGCTTGGCGATCATGTTTTTAGTGATGAAGGAGAGGCTGTCCTACCCTCCAACTGCCCCATTAGCAAAGGATAGTCCAACAGATTCAGATGTCAACCTGATTCTGACATACAAGGGGCAAGGTACACTTGCTTACTGGTTTCTCTACCTGATATAATGGATGTTTGTATCTGTACTTGCATAAGCATGCAGCTTTATTGTAGGATAATGTTGTATTCGTTTCTGTATCAATAAAGTTGTTTCAAGTTTTTAGTGTGCAAACTAACATGCATTACTCTACTCTATGTTGCCATTCTTTACCTGGCAGAATGTTTGTAAACAGTTTTTAGCTTAGCTACTTGAAATCATTCTTAAAAGTTCCATACCATTCTTACAATGAGAGCAAGCAATTTTAAAACACAGGACTTCTGTTACACAGGGCCAATTTATCATGTCGTTCACAAGGCTATGGACAAACTGTTATTTTTCTGCCCAAATGTTCTGAACATGTAAATAGTCTGAACCCTTAGCAAGTGTCATAGAGTACTTTACAAGACATCTAAGTTGCAATTTGGATGATTCAGAGGCCCTGTTGGCTGATTTGTGATATTTTTACAGTGATTTGACTCATTCATGTGCTTGTATACTGCTGAAATCCATAGCGTGTTGTCAGAAAATCATGGTTTTATCTTGAACCAGACAAACTCATAGATCTTTGATGAGTGTGCTGAGATGTTAACACACGGTGTTTGTCAGTGATCTTTCATCTACTAAGTTAGTACTCCCTCCGTCCGGAAATACTTGTCATCAAAATGAATGAAAGGGGATGTATCTAGATGTATTTTAGTTCTAGATACATCCCTTTTTGTCCATTTTGATGACAAGTATTTCTGGACGGATGGAGTATAAGGAAACTGTTTGTGCACAGATCAAAACGATTCTATCTATGAACATTCTATAGTGTTCTATGCTTGACATTTGTTTGTGGTAGATCATCAGGACTAATCACTGCTATTCCTCTGTTCCTGTCCCACCTTTTCTTGTCCACATCATAGTGGCCAGTTCAGGGACGCCTCCCCGGGGCTCCTTTGATTCATAGGAATTGCATAGGATTTTTGCAGGATTAGAATCCTTGAGACTTTTTCCTATATTGGTCGTTTTATTCGTAGAATTGAATCCTATAGGATTTTTCCTAAGGAATCATTTGTACTACATTCCTTGTTGCAGGTAGGTTCTGCTACTTTACACTTTGGCAGTTCTACATACTGTTCCCACCATAATTTAATGAGATATAATTCCTTGAGGATACCGTTGATTGCATTGTATAATGCAGTCATGGTGGGCCACCAAAGATTGCATCACTCGGGGGCCAATTCACTGAGCGGGATTGCAAACCTGATAAACAGGCCCATATTTCTCTACCCCCCATAGTTTAATGTAAGGGCTTGTTTGGGACTGCTCCGCTTCACGAAAATCAGTTTCACTTCACCAAATTCACTTTGAAGCAGTTTCATATAGAAGTTGTAGCACTATCAAAGAGAATGTTTGGCTTCCATGTAGCTCCAGCTTCAAGAATGAGAAATTTGGTGGAAAGAATCTATTTGATTGGATGAGAGAGGAAAAACAAAGGGGTATCCACTTACTGGTGGCAGTGGTGGGTAATTTTCTCCCAACTCCAGCTTCTAGAGTTTTTTTGGAGCACCCCCTCACGAGCTTCATAAAAAACTGAGAGTTGTACCCCGGATTCTAGTTTTTTTGTGGAGCTACCCCGTTTGGCTTGTGTTTTCTGGAGCGGAGCTGAATTTTAAGGAGCAGAGCAGTCCCAAACAGGCTCTAAGTTTGTCTTCTTTCCACACAGCTGCTCCGTCTTGGTTTGTTATAGAAGCGAAATATTTCATCCAAACCATCACTGCACAGTCCTCAAATCAATCACGGCACATTTCTTTCCAAATCATCAGTACACAATGGCATCATAAATTTTACAGGGCAGCATATTGTTAGGTGGATTTGATACTTCTATTTACAGTTTTCTCGGCACAAAAGTGCCCCCTCCCAAGAATTTTCTCTTCGCATTTTCCTGTTCTAGGTCTACTGAGAATAGGAAACCAAGTCTTGCTGAAGGGTGATGGATGTTGCCAACCACTTAGCTAAGTTTGATGAGTACACATGCCACAGATGGAGAGTTGAAGTCCTGACTGACAAAGACATCAAACGATGTTCTGTGTGCTGTTACCATCTGATTGGAAACGGTGAACAGTCTTAGACCACATCTTGAAGAGAGATTTGTACTGTCTGTGCTACTTAGTTTGCATCAATCAGAAAAGTCTGTTTCGACAAAATATATCCACATGTTGCAGGCTGCCTTTTTTGTGTTGTTTGACATGCTGGGCTTCTTCAGGTTAAGCTGGTCGTTCTCAATCACTGAACCACACAATTCATTGTGCAACTTGGTACTTTTATCAATTTTGTGGAATTACAATCAAGTGGTGGACCCATCCCAATTCCTTGCAACTGGAATAGTTATTAGTGTGATGCTACCCTTTTAAATTTTGATTGATGGGTTACATATTGCTGCAAATAAGTCATGATCACGCTGGCATTGCAATGTTAGCCCATACTGCCTACCTTTTTCTGGAGCGAAATGTACCTCATCAAGTATTAACCTTGATTTCTAGACGTATAGAAGTACAGATTGATGGTTAAATTTAAAGAGCAACTAGTCTGAGCATAAAACAACTTCGTCTTGGCTTTCAGAGTGCAATGGTTAACTTAAAATCATACATCAGAAGTCTTAATGGAGTTCTCCATTGGCTGTTAGTCTACAACAGAAGTCAACTCCATCTTGATAAATGAATCAATCAATAATCAAACCAATCAGTTAGAACATTTATGGCACTAACTTTGCTTATGTTGGTTAAAAACAGTTCTCGAGTTACTATTTTTTTCGTTACTCTCTGTGCTGATGTTTCCAATGCTTTCCAGTTCCCCTCTTTTCACTGTTAGATGGAAAAATGATCTTAACATCTGTTTAAACCCCAGGCACACTCTATCAAGTGTTCACCTAAAACTAATTTCAATTCAAGTTGATGGCATTCTGAGATTGCTTGTTCAGTTCTTGAAAAGTGAATGTGCTGAAGGTTCCCAGACAAGCAAGGTGTGCCTTTTTGTGAGAACGACGTGTAAAATAACCAGTTTTGGTTTGCACTGGCTATTCTTGTAAATCAAAGGAATATTGACTTTCTTATCCTTAACCTCATAGAGAAGTCTGGGAAGTGGGAACAGATGTTACTACCGCTCCGTGACAGCTTTTGAGACTCATCATAACTCGCAGATGATAGCCACACACCCCAGACTTCTTATTTCTCAAAATATACAATCAACTAATGGGTCTGCAATGATGAATTCATATTAATGTTTCCAACAGGCTGATAGTGCTACTCTTTTTTAGCTTGAATTCACACGCTAATTTGTGGCAAGTGGGTCGATATCTAAGTCTAGTTCTTTGCTATGGCATAGGACCTTGACTCGTCAGCTGGAACCGATAGCAGGCAATGTGGCATGTTTCATAGCCTCTTAAACACCATATCCAGGCTATCGATAGCATGCTGGTTGGGAAAATCTGCATTGAGTAGGTGGTTACAAAATTGTCTACAATAGACGTAGATGTGCCTATGACGGGACACATAAAATAAGATTACGAGGATGATATTATTTTATTTTGATTTGTCGTTTAAACATATTCTTGCTGAGTTACCTAATTACATTTCTAAAATAGAACCATCATGTACTGGGCACAATATGTAGGCGAAATTTTTACAATGAGCATCTAATGACTGAAGCAAATGCAATATTAGTAGGTTAACAGAAAGCCACAAATTTTCTGCAAATTGTAATGCCTTTTTGAGCTAAATGCTGATCCTAACTAGTAACTACTAAGAAGCAAGTGCGCCATATGTTCTACATATTCATTAGTTTGGTTAGTAGTCCTGAAATGCATACATGCCTATCATAGTGGTTGCAGATTCCATTTGTATCTATCTTCCTTTTAAAGGATCTTTATGGTTATCTTCAACCTGCATATATTTTTAACTTTTGTCGTTTCTTGCACACACGAGATCCTGCAACTACAGACACAATGGTTGCTTTCTGTAATTTTGCAGATTTGCTAGTTCCATCGGGTAGGTGAATTATCTAAATGCACTGGTATGTGGAGCCCATTGCACTTCATGGATGTACGTTGAGCTTGATTACATTTACTGAAACGAAGGGCATCTATAACACGTTCTCATAAGTCATAACAGTAAGGTGGTATTAGCATGATTATTAAAGATTCAACTGGAAGCAGTTCATCTGTGATGCTCTTGCTACAAAGGAAAACAATTGGATGGCTGAGGTGGTCCTTTCAGTGCTGCTTTGGTTAGTAGTTGGGAGGTAAGCTACTAACTCTTTGTGATGATTATGTGGAAGACTAGTACTTTCATGTGAACTAAGATATGAGCAAGTTAAAGCACTACCCAAGGGTGTCCTTGTTGAGGCAACCTTTCGACCTAAAACACTGCAGGCTGTTCTCTTGTCATTTGTATCCCATGCTCTTTTCATTTATATCAGCAACTGCATCTGTATTTTGTTTTAGAGTACTCTTGTTTGGCATGATTCGTCTTAGTTGGTCCATGTGCTTGATCTCC
>LR738713.1:362827949-362958326 GCA_902687465.1 Secale cereale | reverse complement strand
CCCCCCCCCCCCCTCTAGCTTTTTTTCTACTAACAAGTTTGGGTACCATTCATGTCACACCGTACATGATCAGGAAAAAGTACAAGTCGTTGCAGAATCAAGACAAAAACAGAAGGCTTCACTAACTTATATTCATACTCCGTACAATTCAACACCGGGTAAGCTAAGCTGAAACACTTACAGCTAGCTTGTACTCCTTCTGTAAAGAAATATAAGAGTGTTTACATCGTTTAGATCAGTGATCTAAATGCTCTTATATTTCTTCACAGAGGGAGTACTAAGTCTATGACCCAGAAACAAAAATAAATTTCCCCACAAAAAACTACATTCATGAACTGACATGACAGCCCTTAGTCGCATCATGCTTGCAGATCATACATCACGTCGCGCCTGTTATTGAATTCCTGTTACTGTCTTGTTTTTTCTGGCCACCTGGCCTTCTTCTCATCATCCCATCCCAGTGTAATATGCACCATTAGTAAACGTCTCTCTAATTAACTTTCCTTTTTTCTCTCTCTAGTTAACTTGATGGTGTCATCATAGCGATCTCCAAGAAGCTAGCTAGAACATGTAATTAACAGAAATTACTTAGCCTCTCTATTACATATGTATGGATGTGCATGCATGTAATTGACTGCAGAAACGATTAACTATGCATTTGGAAAGTGACATGGATCGTTGGTTTCCCTTTTCCAGAGTACTGGCTACTGGCTAGTACAGCAATGGCAGGGAGGAGCAGCCGCCCTCGGAGAGCTCCATCAGGTCAGCGACCTGCTCCGCCGCCTCGTCGAGAAGCCACTTCTCGATCGAACACAGTGGCAGCTGATGATGGAGCTGCTGCTGTCCGGTGGCCTCGTCATCATAGCTCATGCCCCCCATTAACGCTGGCTGCTGCTGCTGAACGCCAGGGACGAAAGCCAGCTCGGTGCCGGTGCCGGATATGCGGTCGAAGGACATGAAAGGGTCGCCGACCACGGCCATGTTGGGTTTGACGTCGGTGGCGGTGGGCGGGGAGCTCTTCATGAAGCCGTCGAGGAGCCTGGATATGTTGTCCATGCTGGAGGCGTAGGACGACGAGGAGCAGTCGGTGGCGACGTCGGCGAATGGCGAGCGGCGCATGGTGATCGTCGTCTGCTGGGTGACCTCCGGGTTGCTGCACGCCGCGTAGCAGCTGTGGCCGACCGTGGAGCTGGAGGCGGCGATCGCGTCATGGTGGTATCGGTGGTGGTGGTTGTCGAGATGGACGGCGTTGGGGAGGTTGGCAGCTGTCTCGGCGGAGCTGGAGGGTGGCGGCGGCGGCGCGAAGATGGCGCCCATGGCCTGCTGCTTCTTGAGCTTCTTCTTGAGGTGCGTGTTCCAGTAGTTCTTGATGTCGTTGTCCGTCCTCTGTGGCAGGTAGGACGCGATCGCGGCCCATCTGCATTCCCCCCCAATGCAAAGAGTCGTAGTTAGATCATGTATATCGCCATGCACGGGGCGGCCACCATGGCCAACGACGACGATCGATCGCTGGGTGGCCTAGTTAGTTACCTGTTGCCCAGGAGGGACTGGAGGTGGACGATGATGCCTTCCTCGTGCGTGGTGAAGTTGCCGCGGCGGATGCCGGGGCGGAGGTAGTTGGTCCAGCGGAGGCGGCAGCTCTTGCTGCAGCGCATGAGGCCGGTGTTGATGGGCACGGCCCGCCAGTTCCCCGGGCCGTTCTCCTGGATGTAGGACACCAGGATGATGTCCTCCTCCGGCGTCCACGGCCCCTTCTTCACGCCCACCTTGTCGCAGCACGGCGGCCTCCCCATGATCGACCGATCACCTTCCCTCCTCCCGGCCTCTCTTCTCCTTTTGGCAGCTCGATCGTCTTCCTCACTCGTGCGTGCAGCTGGCTTCTGGCAGCACACGGTCTGATGATCTCTCACTCTCTCTCTCTCTCTCTCTCTCTCTCTCTCCGTATATATAGGAGGGAGATGATGAGGGGGAGTGAGCTCCTTTTCACTTGCTATCTATCGTCTAACTCTATAGCTCTCTGATGCTGATGATTTACTTTCACTTTCTGTAGCTCCAGTCGATCTACATGCAATGCTTGCTTTCCCTTTCTGTCAACGACATCACATGAATCATAGAAACCGACCCGCCCCACCACGCCTTAAAGGAAGGACGAGCTAGAGGTGTACGTACTGCTGCATCCTAGCGCTACTGTGTGGGATTTTAATTGGATCCTTGGCTAGACTTCTGCATGCAAGCCACCACACCAATGACTCGTCAAGCTTACATAACTAGTCAAGGCATTTCACTCCGTGGTACTCTACTATGTGTAGGAAGCAAAACGGTAAAGTGTACCTAAATTTCGTTACCTATGCCATGGCGACTCTTATCCTCAAGGAAAACCAGCTGCAACAACCATGAAATTTAGGCCTATTAGCCTTCCAATAAAATTGTGTTTTAAAGTTTTTTTACTAAAGTTCAGACCAATAGATTTAGCGTTAGTTTGGTTGGAGACCTGGCCAACACGCCTGGAGAAAAATGCTGCCTGGATATTGCCTGAGAAGTTAAACAATTCTGCCTGCCCAGGCTTGCCTGAATCATATGCGTTTGGTTCATGTCCTAGGCAGCCGATGCGCTAGAGCACAATTTGATGCGTAAAGATCTGCACACCGATCACCATCATGGAAAAGAAATAATAAAATATTGCCAGGCAGATAAAGGAGTCCATCAGGTGTAATGTACTGGATGCCTGGCCGAGGCTAATGACGATGCCTGGCTATCCTAGTCAGGCTAATGACTTTAAGAGGTTTCCATGCCAGGCTAGAATAAGATAGTTGAGGACTTCAACCAAACAAAACCCAGGCATATCTCAGGCAAGCTTGTGGCCAGGCAAGCTTGCTTCAGGGCAGCATCCAAACTGACCCTTAAAGTCTTAAACAAACTTATCTCTAACAACCAGTATGCCTTCATAAAAGGTAAGATATATTCTTGAGAGCGTGGTCACAATACATGAAGTCATTCACTCCCTAGTTAAATCCGAGGAGAAATGAGTAGTGCTTAAACTTGATTATGAAAAGTAAAGCTTTTGATACGGTAGACTTTTGTTTGAACAAACCTCTTCAACTTAGAGGATCTTCAACTTAGAGGATTCAATAAAAGATGGTTGGACTTGGTGTGGAAACCACTTACAGTGGTTTTGTATGTGTCAAACTGATCAATGTAGAGAGTGAGTTCTTCCTTAATGGCAAGGGCTTGAGGCAGGGTGATCCTCTGCACCCCGGCTGTTCAACATAGTTGTTGATGTCTGACGAGGTTACAGACCTAGGGTAGGGTCACAGGCCTGACCAAGGTACCCCACCCGAGGTCACTACCCCAGAAGATTAAAAGACAAAACCGATGACGATAAGGACAGTCGACTGAGACAGCCCAAGAGGACATCCCACTCGACTGAACATCACCTACCAGACGACTCAACTTCACTCGACCCGTCCAAGGCACTCGACCCCCGAAGGTCAAAGGTCCCTTAGGACAGCAACGGTCTGGGATTTACTCACCGTAGTGAATGCCTTTATTGCTCTTTACTGCAGACGTTATCAATAACGCCCGCCTTAATGTACATTGAACCCTTAGTAACGTGGAGCATGGTCGGGGTCCTGGCGCACTATATAACCCACCCCTCCTCCTGTACAAGGGTTCGCATCCCTGTAACTCACACCTATACACACTTCAGTCGACCGCCTCCGGGCATCGAGACGTAGGGCTGTTACTTCCTCCGAGAAGGGACTGAACTCGCTAAACACCTTGTGTACTACTTCACCATAGCTAGGGCCTTGCCTCTGTTGGGGAACGTAGTATTTTAAAATTTTCCTACGATCACGCAAGATCTATCTACCAGATGCATAGCAACGAGAGGGGAGAGTGAGTCTACGTACCCTCGTAGACCGAAAGCGGAAGCGTTAGAACAACGCGGTTGATGTAGTCGTACGTCTTCACGGCCCGACCGAACAAGCACCGAAACTACGGCACCTCCGAGTTCTAGCACACGTTCAGCTCGATGACGTCCCTCGAACTCCGATCCAGCCGAGTGTCGAGGGAGAGTTCCGTTAGCACGACGGCGTGGTGACGATCTTGATGTTCTACCGTCGCAGGGCTTCGCCTAAGCACCACTACAATATTTATCGAGGAGAACTATGGTGGAGGGGGGCACCGCACACGGCTAAGAGATCAAGAGATCAATTGTTGTGTCTAGAGGTGCCCCCTGCCCCCGTATATAAAGGAGGGAGGAAGAGGCCGGCCCTAGAGGGGGCGCACCAAGTGTGGGGAGTCCTACTAGGACTCCCAAGTCCTAGTAGGATTCCTCTTTCCTTTCCGGAGTAGGAGAGAAGGAAAGAGGGGGAGAGGGAGAAGGAAAAGGGGGCTGCACCCCTTGTCCAATTCGGACCAGAAGGGGGGAGCACGCCTCCTTCTTTTGGCCTCTCTCCTCTATTCCCGTAACTCCCCGGTACTCCGAAAATACCCGAATCACTCGGAACCTTTCCGATGTCCGAATATAGTCGTCCAATATATCGATTTTTACGTCTCGACCATTTTGAGACTCCTCGTCATGTCCCCGATCTCATCCGGGACTCCAAACTCCTTCGGTACATCAAAACTCATAAACTCATAATAAAACTATCATCGAAACCTTAAGCGTGCGGACCCTATGGGTTCGAGAACTATGTAGACATGACCGAGACACGTCTCCGGTCAATAACCAATAGCGGAACCTGGATGCTCATATTGGCTCCCACATATTCTACGAAGATCTTTATCGGTCAAACCGCATAACAACATACATTGTTCCCTTTGTCATCGGTATGTTACATGCCCGAGATTCGATCGTCGGTATCTCAATACCTAGTTCAATCTCGTTACCAACAAGTCTCTTTACTCGTTCCGTAATACATCATCCCGCAACTAACTCATTAGCTGCAATGCTTGCAAGGCTTATAGTGATGTGCATTACCGAGTGGGCCCAGAGATACCTCTCCGACAATCGGAGTGACAAATCCTAATCTCGAAATACGCCAACCCAACAAGTACCTTCGGAGACACCTGTAGAGTACCTTTATAATCACCCAGTTACGTTGTGACGTTTGGTAGCATACAAAGTGTTCCTCCGGTATTCGGGAGTTGCATAATCTCATAGTCATACGAACATGTATAAGTCATGAAGAAAGCAATAGCAGTAAAACTTAAACGATCATAGTGCTAAGCTAACGGATGGGTCTTGTCCATCAGATCATTCTCCTAATGATGTGATCCCGTTGATCAAATGACAACTCATGTCTATGGCTAGGAAACATAACCATCTTTGATTAATGAGCTAGTCTAGTAGAGGCATACTAGGGACACTCTGTTTTGTCTATGTATTCACACATGTATTAAGTTTCCGGTTAATACAATTCTAGCATGAATAATAAACATTTATCATGATATAAGGAAATAAATAATAACTTTATTATTGCCTCTAGGGCATATTTCCTTCAGTCTCCCACTTGCACTAGAGTCAATAATCTAGTTTACATCGCCATGTGATTTAACACCGATTGTTCACATCGTCATGTGATTAACACCCAAAGGGTTTACTAGAGTCAATAATCTAGTTCACATCGCTATGTGATTAACACCCAAAGAGTACTAAGGTGTGATCATGTTTTGCTTCGTGAGAGAAGTTTAGTCAACGGGTCTGTCACATTCAGATCCGTATGTATTTCGCAAATGTCTATGTGTCTACAATGCTCTGCATGGAGCTACTCTAGCTAATTGCTCCCACTTTCAATACGCATCCAGATTGATACTTAGAGTCAGCTGGATTTAGTGTCAAAGCTTGCATCGGCGTAACCCTTTACGACGAACTCTTTATCACCTCCATAATCGAGAAACATTTCCTTAGTCATCCAGTTACTAAGGATAATTTTGACCGCTGTACAGTGATCTACTCCTGGATCACTATTGTACCCTCTTGACAAACTCATGGCAAGGTACACAACATGTTTGGTACACAGCATGGCATACTTTATAGAACCTATGGCTGAGGCATAGGGAATGACTTTCATTCTCTCTATATTTTTCTGCCGTGGTCTGGCTTTGAGTCTTACTCAACTTCACACCTTACAAGTCAGGTAAGAACTCCTTCTTTGACTGATCCATTTTGAACTACTTCAAAATCATATCAAGGTATGTACTCATCGAAAGTCTTATCAAGCGTCTTGATCTATCTCTATAGATCTTGTTGCCCAATATGAAAGCAGCTTCACCAAGGTCTTTCTTTGAAAAACTCCTTTCAAACACTCCTTTATGCTTTCCAGAAAATTCTACATCATTTCCGATCGACAATATGTCATTCACATATACTTATCGGAAAGGTTGTAGTGCTCCCACTCACTTCTTGTAAATACAGGCTTCACCGCAAGTCTGTATAAATCTATATGCTTTGATCAACTTATCAAAGCGTATATTCCAACTCCGAGATGCTTGCACCAGTCCATAGATGGATCGCTGGAGCTTGCACATTTTGTTAGCACCTTTAGGATTGACAAAACCTTCTGGTTGCATCATATACAAGTCTTCTTTAATAAATCCATTAAAGAATGCAGTTTTGTTATCCATTTGCCAGATTTCATAAAATGCGGCAATTGCTAACATGATTCGGACAGACTTAAGCATCGCTACGGGTGAGAAAGTCTCATCGTAGTCAACTCCTTGAACTTGTTGAAAAACTTTCGCAACAAGTCGAGCTTTGTAAATAGTAACATTACTGTCAGCGTAAGTCTTCCTCTTGAAGATCCATTTATTTTCGATGGCTTGCCGACCATCGGGCAAGTCAACCAAAGTCCACACTTTGTTCTCATACATGGATCCCATCTCAGATTTCATGGTCTCAAGCCATTTTGCGGAATCTGGGCTCATCATCGCTTCCTCATAGTTCGTAGGTTCATCATGGTCTAGTAACATGACTTCCAGAACCGGGTTGCCGTACCACTCTGGTGCGGAACGTACTCTGGTTGATCTACGAAGTTCAGCAGTAACTTGATCCGAAGTTTCATGATCATCATCATTAGCTTCCTCACTAATTGGTGTAGGAATCACTGGAACCAGTTTCTGTGATGTACTACTATCCAATTCGGGAGAAGGTACAATTACCTCATCAAGTTCCACTTTCCTCCCACTCACTTCTTTCGAGAGAAACTCCTTCTCTAGAAAGGATCCACTCTTAGCAACAAAGACCTTGCCTTCGGATCTGTGATAGAAGGTGTACCCAATAGTTTCTTTTGGGTATCCTATGAAGATTTACTTCTCCAATTTGGGTTCGAGCTTATCATGTTGAAACTTTTTCACATAAGCATCGCAGTCCCAAACTTAAAGAAATGACAGCTTAGGTTTCTCGTCAAACCACAGTTCATACGGTGTCATCTCCACGGATTTAGATGGTGCCCTATTTAACGTGAATGTATCTGTCTCTAATGCATAACCCCAAAAGCGATAGTGGTAGATCGGTAAGAGACATCATCGATCGCACCATATCTAATAAAGTACGGTTATGACGTTCGGACACACCATTACACTATGGTGTTCCAGGTGGCGTGAGTAGTGAAACTATTTCACATTGTTTTTACTGAAGGCCAAACTCGCTAACTCAAATATTTTACCTCTACGATCATATCGTAGAAACTCTTATTTTCTTGTTACGATGATTCTCCACTTCACTCTGAAATTCTTTGAACTTTTCAAATGTTTTAGACTTGTGCTTCATTAAGTAGATATACCCATATCTTCTCAAGTCATCAGTGAAGGTCAGAAAATAACGATACCCGCCGCGAGCTTCAACACTCATTGGTCCACATACATCTGTATGTATGATCTCCAACAAATCTGTTGCTCGCTCCATTGTTCCGGAGAACGGAGTTTTAGTCATCTTGCTCATGAGGCATGGTTCGCAAGCACCAAGTGATTCATAATCAAGTGATTCCAAAAGTCCATCACTATGGAGTTTCTTCATGCGCTTTACACCATTATGACCTAAACAGAAGTGCCACAAATAAGTTGCACTATCATTATTAACCTTGCATCTTTTGGCTTCAATATTATGAATATGTGTATCACCACGATCGAGATCCAACAAACTATTTTCATTGGGTGTATGACCATCGAAGGTTTTATTCATGTAAACAGAATAACAATTATTCTATGACTTTAAATGAATAACCGTATTGCAACAAATATGATCAAATCATATTCATGCTCAACGGAAATGCCAAATACTCCCTCTGTAAATAAATATAAGAGTGTTTAGATCACTATTTTAGTTATCTAAACGCTCTTATATTTGTTTACGGAGGGAGTAACATTTATTTAGGTTTTACACTAATCCCGAAAGTATAGGGAGTGGGCGATGATGATCATATCAATCTTGGAACCACTTCCAACACACATCGTCACTTCACCTTTAACTAGTCTCTGTTCATTCTGCAATTCTCGTTTCGAGTTACTAATTTTAGCAACTGAACCGGTATCAAATACCCAGGGGTTGCTATGAACACTAGTAAAGTACACATCAATAATCTGTATATCAAAATATACCTTTGTTCACTTTGCCATCCTTCTTATCCGCCAAGTATCTAGGGCAGTTCCACTTCCAGTGACCATTTCCTTTGCAGTAGAAGCACTTAGTTTCAGGCTTGAGTTTTAGCTTTGGGTTTCTTCACGGGAGTGACAACTTGCTTGTCATTCTTCTTGAAGTTCCCCTTCTATCCCTTTGCCCTTTACTTGAAACAAGTGGTCTTGTTAACCATCAACACTTGATGCTTTTTCATGATTTCTACCTTCGCCGACTTCAGCATTGCGAAGAGCTCGGGAATTCCTTTCGTCATCCCTTGCATATTATAGTTCATCACGAAGTTCTACTAACTTGGTGATAGTGACTAGAGAACTTTGTCAATTACTATCTTATCTGGAAGATTAACTCCCACTTGATTCAAGTAATTGTAGTACCCAGACAATCTGAGCACATGCTCACTGGTTAAGCTATTCTCCTCCATCTTGTAGGCAAAGTACTGTCAGAAGTCTTATACCTCTCGACACGGGCATGAGTATGAAATACTAATTTCAACTCTTGGAACATCTTATATGCTCCGTGGCGTTCAAAACGTTTTTGAAGTCCCGGTTCTAAGCCATAAAGCATGGTGCACTTAAACTATCAAGTAGTCATCATACCGAGCTTTTGTCAAAACGTTCATAACGTCTACATCTGCTCCTGCAATAGGTATGTCACCTAGCGGTGCATCAAGGACATAATTCTCTGTGCAGCAATGAGGATAATCCTCAGATCACGGAACAATTCCGCATCATTGCTACTAACATCTTTCAACTTAGTTTTCTCTAGGAACATATAAAAAATAAACGGGGAGCAACATCGCGAGCTATTGATCTACAACATAGATATGCTAATACTATGAGGACTAAGTTCATGATAAATTAAAGTTCAATTTAATCATATTACTTAAGAACTCCCACTTAGATAGACATCCCTCTAGTCATCTAAATGATCACGTGATCCAAATCAACTAAACCATGTCCGATCATCACGTGAGATGGAGTAGTTTCAATGGTGAACATCTTATGTTGATCATATCTACTATATGATTCACGCTCGACCTTTCGGTCTCCAGTGTTCCGAGGCCATATCTGCATATGCTAGGCTCATCAAGTTTAACCCGAGTATTATGCGTGTGCAAAACTGGCTTACACCCGTTGTATTTGAACGTAGAGCTTATCACACCCGATCATCACGTGGTGTCTCGGCACGACGAACTTTCGCAACGGTGCATACTCAGGGAGAACACTTATACCTTGAAATTTAGTAAGGGATCATCTTATAATGCTACCGTCGAACTAAGCAAAATAAGAAGCATAATAAGATAAACATCACATGCAATCAAAATATGTGACATGATATGGCCATCATCATCTTGTGCTTTTGATCTCCATCTCCAAAGCACCGTCATGATCACCTTCGTCACCGGCGCGACACCTTGATCTCCATCGTAGCATCGTTGTCGTCTCGCCAACTATTGCTTCTACGACTATCGCCACCGCTTAGTGATAAAGTAAAGCAATTACATGGCGATTGCATTTCATACAATAAAGCGACAACCATATGGCTCCTGCCAGTTGCCGATAACTTTACAAAACATGATCATTTCATACAAAACCGTATAACTCATCATGTCTTGACCATATCACATCACAACATGCCCGGCAAAAACAAGTTAGACGTCCTCTACTTTGTTGTTGCAAGTTTTACGTGGCTGCTACGGGCTTAGCAAGAACCGTTCTTACCTACGCATACAAAACCACAACGATATTTCGTCAAGTATGTGCTGTTTTAACCTTCACAAGGACCGGGCGTAGCCACACTTGATTCAACTAAAGTTGGAGAAACTGACACCCGCCAGCCACCTGTGTGCGAAGCACGTCGGTAGAACCAGTCTCGCGT
Organism: Secale cereale; assembly: GCA_902687465.1. NCBI lineage: Eukaryota > Viridiplantae > Streptophyta > Magnoliopsida > Poales > Poaceae > Secale > Secale cereale. Next base: position 362,947,813 of record LR738713.1, on the reverse strand, counting down.
AAGCGTACACGTAATGTCGGCCCGGGCCGCTTCATCCAACAATACCGCCGAATCAAAGTATGACATGCTGGTAAGCAGTATGACTAGTACGTCCACAACTCACTTGTGTTCTACTCGTGCATATCATCTACGCATAGACCTGGCTCATGATGCCACTGTTGGGGAACGTAGTATTTTAAAATTTTCCTACGATCACGCAAGATCTATCTACCAGATGCATAGCAACGAGAGGGGAGAGTGAGTCTACGTACCCTCGTAGACCGAAAGCGGAAGCGTTAGAACAACGCGGTTGATGTAGTTGTACGTCTTCACGCCCCGACCGATCAAGCACCGAAACTACGGCACCTCCGAGTTCTAGCACACGTTCAGCTCGATGACGTCCCTCGAACTCCGATCCAGCCGAGTGTCAAGGGAGAGTTCCGTTAGCACGACGGCGTGGTGACGATCTTGATGTTCTACCGTCGCAGGGCTTCGCCTAAGCACCGCTACAATATTTATCGAGGAGAACTATGGTGGAGGGGGGCACCGCACACGGCTAAGAGATCAAGAGATCAATTGTTGTGTCTAGAGGTGCCCCCTGCCCCCGTATATAAAGGAGGGAGGGAGAGGCCAGCCCTAGAGGGGGCGCACCAAGTGTGGGGAGTCCTACTAGGACTCCCAAGTCCTAGTAGGATTCCTCTTTCCTTTCCGGAGTAGGAGAGAAGGAAAGAGGGGGAGAGAGAGAAGGAAAAGGGGGCTGCACCCCTTGTCCAATTCGGACCAGAAGGGGGGTGCACGCCTCCTTCCTTTTGGCCTCTCTCCTCTATTCCCGTAACTCCCCGGTACTCCGAAAATACCCGAATCACTCGGAACCTTTCCGATGTCCGAATATAGTCGTCCAATATATCGATTTTTACGTCTCGACCATTTTGAGACTCCTCGTCATGTCCCCGATCTCATCCGGGACTCCGAACTCCTTCGGTACATCAAAACTCATAAACTCATAATAAAACTATCATCGAAACCTTAAGCGTGCGGACCCTACGGGTTCGAGAACTATGTAGACATGACCGAGACACGTCTCCGGTCAATAACCAATAGCAGAACCTGGATGCTCATATTGGCTCCCACATATTCTACGAAGATCTTTATCGGTCAAACCGCATAACAACATACATTGTTCCCTTTGTCATCGGTATGTTACATGCCCGAGATTCGATCGTCGGTATCTCAATACCTAGTTCAATCTCGTTACCAACAAGTCTCTTTACTCGTTCCGTAATACATCATCCCGCAACTAACTCATTAGCTGCAATGCTTGCAAGGCTTATAGTGATGTGCATTACCGAGTGGGCCCAGAGATACCTCTCCGACAATCGGAGTGACAAATCCTAATCTCGAAATACGCCAACCCAACAAGTACCTTCGGAGACACCTGTAGAGTACCTTTATAATCACCCAGTTACGTTGTGACGTTTGTTAGCACACAAAGTGTTCCTCCGGTATTCGGGAGTTGCATAATCTCATAGTCATACGAACATGTATAAGTCATGAAGAAAGCAATAGCAGTAAAACTTAAACGATCATAGTGCTAAGCTAACGGATGGGTCTTGTCCATCAGATCATTCTCCTAATGATGTGATCCCGTTGATCAAATGACAACTCATGTCTATGGCTAGGAAACATAACCATCTTTGATTAATGAGCTAGTCTAGTAGAGGCATACTAGGGACACTCTGTTTTGTCTATGTATTCACACATGTATTAAGTTTCCGGTTAATACAATTATAGCATGAATAATAAACATTTATCATGATATAAGGAAATAAATAATAACTTTATTATTGCCTCTAGGGCATATTTCCTTCAGCCTCCTCATACGTACCCCCTACTCGTACTGTCAGACTTAGAACCACGACAATGTCCTCACTAGGATGCTTCCCAAAGCTGTAGATAACAACATGATCAAAGGCCGATGCCTATCTATCCACCTTGGAGGGATGGTTGGTTTGCAATATGTTCATGATACTATCATGTTTGTAGATAAGTGACCCTGGGTTAGCTACTAATCTCAAATGGATCCTTACTGATGCGGGGCTAACCCGATCTTTCACGATTGGATGGGATTCCCACGAGGAACACGAAGGACACGAGGGGAAATCACGAGGGGAACGAGAGAAAAACACTCGAATCAACAAGAAATAGTCACACGTATGGTAGATACGGGAACACATAGAGATACACGATCCAAAGTCAACTACAGACGATACAAGTGGCGACAGTCTTCTCCGTGAGGTCTTGATGATCTTCTCCCGGAGGGTGTCTTGAATCCGGTGTGGATCTTCTCCGTAGAGGCCGCAGTCTCTTGGTGGAGTAGAACCACTAGGGATGAGCAATGCTCTAGTCTAAGATGAACTAACACAATGCCAACCCTAACCAGGAGGAGGGGATAGAGTATATATAGTCTAGGGCCACGAAGGGGTAAGTGAGGGGTACATGGGCCTCGGCCCGATGCACTGTGCACAGACAAGCCTCACACATATTTTAGTTGCCGTTGATTACGTTACTAAGTGGGTAGAAGCTATTCCAACTAGTAGTGCTGATCATAACACCTCTATTAATATGCTTAAAGAAGTTACTTTTCCTAGGTTTGGAGTCCCTAGATATTTAATGACTGATGGTGGTTCACATTTTATTCATGGTGCTTTCTGTAAGATGCTTGCTAATATGATGTTAACCATAAAATTGCATCTCCATATCATCCCCAGTCTAGTGGTTAAGTAGAATTGAGTAATAGAGAGATTATATTGATTTTGCAAAAGATTGTTAATAGATCTAGAAATTATTGGTCTAAGAAACTTGATGATGCATAGTGGGCTTATAGAACTGCTTATAAAAACCCTATGGGTATGTCTCCGTATAAAATGGTGATGCGGAGCATCCTACGGCTATCTCCATGTACACCGTCATAGCACCTCAAGCCCCAAGTGAACCTACTAGACTTAAGGTGAACCCGCTCCTCTTCGAGATTTGCATGAATATCCTTTGGACTTGGTCACTACCTCACCTCGAAACTTTGTGCATTGTTAGGTACTTCGGAGATCGCCACGAGGAAGCACGGAGGAATCACCAAGTTCATTGGATGACCCAAGAAGGAGAAGAAGCGAAGGAGGACGTGGAGGTACTGGACACTCCGGGTGCCCGGCTCGTGCGTCCCCGGGTGCCCGGCCGCCGGTTGTGGCTGGACCTGGCCACCCCGGGTGCCCGGCCAGGAAGCCCCGGGTGCCCGGCCGCCCCAGCCTGGGCGCTGCTCGCCGCCCCGGGTGCCCGACCACCCCGCTGGGCGCTCGCCCTTGCCTCCGGGTGCCCGGCCTCGCCCCTGGGCTGCACCGCAGCCACCCCGGGTGCCCGGGCTGCCAACCCCCGGGTGCCCGGCCCCCTTCAGCCCACCCTCGGGTGGTGGCCCTGGTCTGTCCGGGTGCCCGGCCGGTTTAACCCCGGGTGCCCGGACCCCTCCGTATGCCTGCGTGCAAGTTGGGGCTTTTTCCCTTGTAACCCTTTTCCCCTCTTATTTCGCCCCTAGACTATAAGTACCTCCCACCTAGCTCATCTGTAAGGTCAGCAAATATGATAGCTCATTTGTATGTGAGCTTTGCTCCTACCTTTTCCTCTTGAGAGAGAGAGAGAGACTACTCCATTGGAGGCCAAGACCTCCATCTTGGAGAAGATCCCTAGTGGATTCAAGACCCCCATCTAGGGAAGGATCCCCATCATAGGATCATCAAGACCTCTCTCCTCATAGGATTGGGATGAACTTTACCATGTATCTTGTTTCCCTTTGATTGTTCTTGTACCTTGTGGATCTTATGTATTTGTGAGTCTAGTGGATGTGTGATTGGACTTGTTCTTGAGAGTTCCCCCTTGTGTTGTTCTTGTTCTTGAGGGATTCCCCTCCAATTCGTGAAAGATCTCCACCTAGGGTTCCACCCTACAACATCATGGTATCTAGAGCTATGGTTTCTCACGAAATTGGAGCCCCCTTCTTGTTTTCTAGCCTAATTTTGTTGTGTTCTTGCCCAATTTCGAAAATCCCCACAAAAATAGCCCCAAAAAATTTTCTTGCAATTTGTTGGTTCTTGAGAGATTTGTTGTGTTTGATCCACGATTTTGATGTTTGGCAACTAGATCTAGCTTTCCCCCATCCATCCCCACTCTCCCCACCACAAAATCCACCAATTTCTCACTTTTCTCGAAAAATTTCGACCAAATCCGACACCACCGGGTGCCCGCACCCCCGGCCAGTTTTCCCTGACCACCCCGGGTGCCCGCACCCCCAACCCCCAACCGCCGGGCACCCGCACCCCCCCGAATCAGCCCAACTACACTACGGTTTCGGCCATAACTTTCACTCCCGGAGTCCGATTTTTGTGTTCTTTAGCTCATTGAGTAGCTATTGACATCCCCCATCATCCTAGATAGGTTTACACACCATTTGAATCCATAAATTTTTTGGCCATTTTGACAAGTGTGTTTAGGCCATCCACCATATCATACACCATACCACCATAGCTTTCCGCAACCTAACCCCATTTCGACCCATATAACATTTACGGTTGTTTGAGTGGTGACTTGAGTCTCCTTAGGTGTTTCGGCTACTTAGGGACGAGTGCTTCTTCATCAACCACCACCACCACTTCTGCATTGTCATCTTCGACACCACCACCACCGCTTTCCGCTACCACCATTTGACTTTGTCCTTGAGATTTTGAGTTCGCGGTTTTTCCGTTTCCTAGGGTATTTCGGCTAACTAGGGACGGTTCTTCATCGACAACACCGCTTCTCATCATCATCATCGGACGGTAACTTCGACGACACCGTTGTATATTCCCCATGCAATTGCATTGTTAACCCTTAGCCCATTTTGCGTCACTTGCCCATCGAGACTAGCCATTTGAGTATTGCCGGGAACGTTACTTGTGCACATTAGTGGTCATCGATATACACCATCCATTGCATATATACCATATCATATTGGTATCATCTTGCTATCATAGTACCATCCCTCGTGTGCCACAAGATTGTTTCCGCATATACACAATTGTTATCTTGGTTTGTGCATTTCGCATAGTGGCCATTAAAAAAAAGCTTTTAAGCAAAAAGAGAGCAAAGAGCTTGTAAGCAATAGCCATAGCTTCACCACATTGCATATCATACAACAATACTGATCATCTTGGATCATTGTGTGTGAAACACCGGAACATCATACACATAGCATACTTGGGATAACAAGTTCATACATTTTCCATCTTATAGGTTGTGCACAAGTGCCGTATCCGCCTATTGAGAAATCGTGCTAGCGTCTCTCTTGAGTTGTGCAACACGAGTGTTTTCCGCGGATTCCACATTTTGTGCTCATTCCTTGGTTGCACGACCCCATTTATCTATCCATGTGTGTGTTTCTTGTGTCACCATAGCTATTGATCTATTTGCTTTACATTGCAATTTTATGAATCTTTCTCAACATTTTCGATATCTTGGACTAACATTTGCTTGAATTTTGTGCCACTTGTCCTAACCAAGCCACTCGATAAGCTTTAATTTGTAGGTGTGAGTGAACAAGTTAGGTACCAATTCCACTATTCTTTCATTTCACTTTGAGTGAAATGGGATACATCCTCAACTTTGGGAAATGGTATCTTGGTATTGTTTATCTCATTTCCTACTCACCCTCTACTCGAGTCTTGTGATGGATAGGCAAAGCACATCATCTCCGGTCTTCGACATCGACGGCGTGAACAACTACATCCACGCGCAAACCATCGGACTACATCGAGCAATGCAAGAGCACCTCGACAACATCGCCATCGACTTCCGACACATGGTGGCCGACATCAAGTCTTCTTCCGCTTCGTCATCTCCTCGGCGGCGACGTTCAAGTCACAAACATCATGTGCATGACGACTATGAGCGACATCTTCTACGAACTCGAGAACGACAACGACACCATCATCATGAAGATGCTCGACACGCGCAAAACTACAAGTCTGATCAAGCTCTACTTCACTCCAAGGCCAAACTTCAAGAGCACATAAGAAGACTGCGAGACAAGAACCATCAAGACGATGCTACGGCTACAACAACCACTTCGGCATTTTTGCCAAGTGCTATCAAGGCATCTTCGCCTTTGGACGTACGACATCTTCGCCTACTTCCCGTGAGTTCGCCTACATCGACATCTTGAACGACAAGGCGACCACCTACGAGCGAGGGCGACATTTTCATCTTCGGAAGCCACCCGCATAATATGAGCCTTCTACAGCAAGAAGGTGACAAGATGATCGAGCATGGGATTTTCCCTTCGGTCATGGACGAGAGTGATGTTGTGCCATCTTCGGCCTTCATCCACGACGACGACTACGAGATGGTTGAGCATGAGATTTTCTCTTCAACCACGGTGGCGTATGGTGATGAGTTGAGAGACTTGTGCCACCATACTGAGAGTGAGAGTGACTTCACCACTAGCCCCATATATGATGAGATGACCCATTGCACATGTGAGGAGAGCCACCACCACCACCACTTGAGTGAGATGAGTGACTCCACCATATGTGACTATGAGTGCACCTACCTTGAGGGAGTGAGTGAGCCACCAACACATAGAGAGAGTGAGATAGTTGATAGGTCATGTGAGGCCACTTTCAACACTAACGGCTTCACCTCTACCTCCATTGTGTCTTCTCATTTGGTGCTAGGTCCCATTTATGATGACGCGCCAATCCGCGACGAATTCATCCTTCCTATGGACAAGACAATGGCCATGGTGGACTATGATGCACCCCCACATGGTTCCATCAAGATGAAGATGATGACCACCATTTGGTCTTTCCCACCTCACCTACACCACATGAGTGGAATGCGAAAGGCAACAAAGGTGAAGGTGATGCTCTCGTCCCACTAGTGGACTATGTTAACATTGATTGCTTGCATGATGTTGATCCACCTATTTCCATGCTTCATGCTAGTTCGACTACCTCATGTGATGCATTACCCATTTATGATGAGTATGATGATTGCCATGTGGAGTCTATTAGTTGTGATGCCATGTTATATCTTCTTGTGACAATTCTCTTGGTCACATCTTGTTTGAAAATCCGCTTGACTTGTCATATGCTATGCATGAGATCACTCGTATGTCATATTTGCAATCTCATCGTAGTAACTATGCATATGCCATTAAGATAAACCCAATTTGCACTTATGGCATAGATGACAAGACCATGGTTATTGGCATTTGTTTTTCTTGTGATGATATTGACATGCTTCATTTGCATAATATCCATCATATGCCATGCCATGATTACCTAGCTTCGGACATGCATTGTTTTGGATGTTGTTCCACTTCTCCACATTATGCTTCCAATATTGCTAATGAGGAGACCCCTCATAGTTTCCTCATACATATTAGGAGATTTTGATAAATCCCATCCATTGCACGATTCCCATGTTTGTGTGCACAATATGCTCCCCATGAATGCCAATGCTATTGTTGTGCCACATGCTTGCTCTAATTTGTGTACCCATCGTGTTAAACATGACAACTACTCTTTCATGCTGGATGACCTATTTCTCTATCATGCATCAAATTTCTTTGAGCAATGCCTATTTTGTGCTAACCAACACTTACACATACACATCATGATGGATGATGTGTACATTTATCACGCACACACTTTCTTTGGCTTGTGTCTCTTTTGTGTAGGTACCCATACTTACTCGTCAACCTCGCAAGAGCATGAGTTGACGAAACGAGCTCTAGAGAGCAACAACGACTTGGGATCCCGTGGACTATCCTTACCGCCGTTCTCTTCGCGCAACCTCTACGCGCATCTCTTTTACTTGGCTCTCACACGACTATGGGCTATTTACCACTTGTCATCTTATACCCATTCTATCGTGTTCACTTTGCATGATATGCCTCTTGCTATGACTTTGCCATGCAATTGTGACCCTTGCTTGCATTTTCCCATGCTTCACCATTCTACTACTATTATGTGTATTTGCATGCTTGGAGGAGATACTAGTAGCTTTTGCCAAGATTTCTTTGTGCCCCATGCTATTGTTGATTCTTGTGTTGGGAGAGTCATGATGCACCATTGCCATTTACATAGGACCTCTTGCCAATACAATGATACTACTTTGCTCATTTCTCGCTTTCATGCTTGTGATATGCCATGTGCATTATTCATGCCTACTATTCGCACACATGACATGATTGCCATGATTACCTCTAGTATGTTGCATCTTCGCACTACTAGCTTGCTTGTCTTGATCACTATGATTGCTTGCTATATTGCATCACCCATGTTCCACTCTTACTTGCTTTCTTGGGTTGATGACATATATGTTCATGCATTTCACATGATATATCTTGATCATTGTCACTTGTCTCCAATAGTTTCATCTCTCATATTCACTTGTTGTGAGTGCAACCATGCTATACTTGTTGATCTCGGAGACTTGGACACCTTACTTGTGATGCATGCTTGCTTGTTTGAGCCTAATGTATTTGGTTGTTATCGCATCATATGCTTCCATACATTGCCATGTCCCCTTGTCCTTTGTTATGATAAGAATGGCGAAAATACTTGTTGGGTGACTCACCACACGAATAGGTTTTGCATCTTCGCTAACCTCATTTGTTTTTCTGAGTGTTTGTCATGTTCTTTCATTTTGAAGGATTCACAAGGCGGTACCATCACGAGGCATCTTGGACATGTGAAGGCATACACGTTGCGCGACACCAACACCTTCGAGAACATACATAAGGTGAATTCCTTCTTTGTGAGCCATCCTCACATATGCATATTGGATGGGCCATACTTTCATTGTTGTTTCCTTCTTGTTGTCTACATGATACATCTACGGGATGGAGGACCGACATTAAAGATGGACCCCATGGATACAACACCGGTCTACCACTCTTGCCACGACATTGAGCATGGGTATATCAACACTCCTTTGGCACATTGCACCCAAACCTTCATATTTGTTGATTGTGCACCCACATGCCATGCTCCATGGTCATATCATACCCATAACAAATTTGCATCTTATGCATGGATTGACTCACATTATGATTGCCTTGTTGCATCTTGTTTTCCCATGTCATCCATGATATATGAGCTTTTTCATTTCCTTAGCAAATTTGTTGTGATCTTTCTTGATGGACTCTTCATACATATTGATCACATTGCCAAGCATCAATTGCATGATCACATACTCACATTGAGCATCATTTACCATGTTCATGCTTTTGATACACAATCCCATTACGACATCACTTTGCACAATGGTAGCATTTGCAACTTCTTGCACAATGAGCTTGATCACATGAATGCATTGTATGCCATGATCTTTCATTTTGCTACAATTCATGATCATTGCCACTACCGATTTCATTGGACGGACTCATGCTTAAAGGATGGACACCTTGCGTCCGCTAACAATTGTATTTCCAAGTGTCCCTTGTGTTTGCTCTTTTTGCATGTCTACCATCCCGATGACATCTTGGAGTACTTTGATCGCGGCGTGACATACACTTCGTCCAACTACAAGTCCATCCATGTCTACCGTGTACATGACGATATGGTTTACGATCCGAGGACGGATCTTTTCCAAGGGGGAGGAGATGATGCGGAGCATCCTACGGCTATCTCCATGTACACCGCCATAGCACCTTAAGCCCTAAGTGAACCTACTAGACTTAAGGTGAACCCGCTCCTCTTCGAGATTTGCATGAATATCCTTTGGACTTGGTCACTATCTCACCTCGAAACTTTGTGCATTGTTAGGTACTTCGAAGGTCGCCACGAGGAAGCACGGAGGAATCACCAAGTTCATCGGATGACCCAAGAAGGAGAAGAAGCGAAGGAGGACGTGGAGGTCCTGGACACTCCGGGTGCCCGGCCCCTGCGTCCCCGGGTGCCTGGCTGCCGGCTGTGGCTGGACCTAGCCACCCCGGGTGCCCAGGCAGGAAGCCCCGGGTGCCCGGCCGCCCCAGCCTGGGTGCTGCCCGCCGCCCCGGGTGCCCGGCCAACTGGCCCCGGGTGCCGGGCCACCCCGCTGGGCGCTCGCCCTTGCCTCCGGGTGCCCGGACCGTGACCCCCGGGTGCCCGACCTCGCCCCTAGGCTGCACCGCAGCCACCCCGGGTGCCCGGGCTGCCAACCCCCGGGTGCCCGGCCCCCTTCAGCCCACCCTCGGGTGGTAGCCCTGACCGGTCCGGGTGCCCGGCCGGTTTTACCCTGGGTGCCCGGACCCCTCCGTATGCCTGCGTGCAAGTTGGGGCTTTTTCCCTTGTAACCCTCTTCCCCTCTTATTTTGCCCCTAGACTATAAGTACCTCCCACCTAGCTCATTTGTAAGGTCAGCAAATATGATAGCTCATTTGTATGTGAGCTTTGCTCCTACCTTCTCCTCTTGAGAGAGAGAGATTACTCCATTGGAGGCCAAGACCTCCATCTTGGAGAAGATCCCTAGTGGATTCAAGACCCCCATCTAGGGAAGGATCCCCATCATAGGATCATCAAGACCTCTCTCCTCATAGGATTGGGATGAACTTTACCATGTATCTTGTTTCCCTTTGATTGTTCTTGTACCTTATGGATCTTATGTATTTGTGAGTCTAGTGGATGTGTGATTGGACTTGTTCTCGAGAGTTCCCCCCTTGTGTTGTTCTTGTTCTTGAGGGATTCCCCTCCAATTCGTGAAAGATCTCCACCTAGGGTTCCACCCTACAACATCATGGTATCTAGAGCTATGGTTTCTCACGAAATTGGAGCCCCCCTTCTTGTTTTCTAGCCTAATTTTGTTGTGTTCTTGCCCAATTTCAAAAATCCCAACAAAAATAGCCCCAAAATTTTTTCTTGCAATTTGTTGGTTCTTGAGAGATTTGTTGTGTTTAATCCACTATTTTGATGTTTGGCAACTAGATCTAGCTTTCCCCCATCCACCCCCACTCTTCCCACCACAAAATCCACAAATTTCTCACTTTTCCCCCGTGACACCAGAGGAGTACATAAGAGACACTTTCCATAATGCTTCAGACTGCAAAAAGGAATAGGTACGTGGTACGGTAAGTAAACCGACTCCAAAATGTTTCCAATGATGAATTTTCTCCATTTTGGATTTTTTTTAAAAATTAGGAAAATTAAAACTAGTCCAAAAGAGACATGGGGCCACCACACGGGTGGAGGGCGCGCCCTACCCCCTGGGCGTGCCCCCTACCTTGTGGCCACCCCGTGTGTCCTCTAGACTCCGATTTCTTACACGAGACTTCTTTCGGTCGGTAAAAAAATCATTATATAATCTCTCGAAGGTTTTGACCACCGTACCTCGACATAATCCTCTATTTTCATTTTGAGTTGTTTTTGCAGCAGATTTAGAGCAAGATGTCGTCTCAAGAGTCGGTCGGGGAGAGTCGTGTATCTCATCGGACACCGAAGCACTTTGGGCCATCAACAGAAGAGGAGATGGAGGCTGACTTGAAGCAGATAGATGCCATGGAGGAGGATCAAGAAGTTACCTCTCGTCTCCAAACTAGATTCATGATGGAGGAACTTCAAATCTCGGTAATTCCAAATTCGGTCATCCCTACCAATGCTAGATTTCTCTCTTATGAAAATATGAAAAAAAGTGTTGAATTTTCTCCCATAGCTATGAAACATCCATGGGTAAGTGGAACTCTAGCTGTCACAGGCAAACTTCGCAAGGAAATAATGGATCTTAAGCAGCTAATCAATAAGTTGGAGGAAAAGAATCGCATCTTGAGGGGCATCATCGCCAAGAACATCACATCACCACCCCCGAAGAAGGAACCATAAGTACATGGTTATGGGCACTCCCCTTGGCAACTGCCAAGCTTGGGGGAGGTGCCCCGGTATCGTATCACCATCACACATTTTTCTTTATCGCTTTTCCTAGTTTGATCCTTTTGGTTATATCTTCATCTAGTAGAATAAAGTTTTTAGTATGATCTACCTTTGAGTTTTGTTTTGATCTCTATCTATGTAATTGAGTCATTGAGTTATATATAATAAAGAGTAGTTTTAAGTTGAGGGCTTTGCTATGTTGCTATGATCTTGCGGGAATAATAAAATAAAGAAAAGAAGATAATAAAAAGAAATAAATAAAGATCATATGATGATCTTATGGGAAGTAACGACTTCACATATAAAGAGTATGGAGTGAAGGAAATATGCCCTAGAGGCAATAATAAAGATGTTATTTGTATTTCCTTATACCATGATAAATGTCTTTTATTCATGCTAGAATTGTATTAACCGGAAACTTACTACATGTGTGAATACATAGACAAAACAGTATGTCCCTAGTATGCCTCTACTAGACTAGCTCATTGATCAAAGATGGTTATGTTTCCTAGCCATAGACATGAGTTGTCATTTGATCAACAAGATCACATCATTAGGAGAATGATGTGATGGACAAGACCCATCCGTTAGCTTAGCACTATGATCGTTTAGTTTTACTGCTATTGCTTTCTTCATGACTTATATGTTCCTATGACTATGAGATTATGCAACTCCCGAATACCGGAGGAACACCTTGTGTGCTATAAAACGTCACAACGTAACTGGGTGATTATAAAGATGCTCTACAGGTGTCTCCGAAAGTGTTCGTGGTGTTGGCATAGATCAAGAATAGGATTTGTCACTCCGAGTGTCGGAGAGGTATCTCTGGGCCCTCTCGGTAATGCACATCATAATAAGCCTTGCAAGCAAATGACTAATGAGTTAGTCACGAGATGGTGTATTACGGAACGAGTAAAGAGACTTACCGGTAACAAGATTGAACTAGGTATTGAGATACTGACGATCGAATCTCAGGCAAGTAACATACCGATGACAAAGGGAACAACATATGTTGTTATGTGGTTTGACCGATAAAGATCTTCGTAGAATATGTAGGAGCCAATATGAGCATCCAGGTTATGCTATTGGTTATTGACCGGCGATAAGTATTGGTCATGTCTACATAGTTCTCGAACCCGTAGGGTCCGCACGCTTAATGTTTGATGACAGCCGATATTATGAGTTTATGAGTTTTGATGTACTGAAGGTAGTTTGGAGTCCCGGATGTGATCACAGACATGACGAGGAGTCTCGGAATGTCCGTGACATAAAGATCGATATATTGGACGACTATGTTTGGACACCGGAAGGGTTCCGGAAGGTTTCGGGCATATACCGGAGTACCGGGGGGTTACCGGAACCCCCCGAGGAGTTAACGGGCCTTAATGGGCCATAGTGGAAAGAGAGAGGAGGCAGCCAAGGTGGGGGCACGCCCCCACCAGCCCAATCCGAATTGGGAGGGGGGCCGGCCCCCCTTTCCTTCTTCTCCCTCTCCTCCTTCCTTCCTCTCCTACTCCTACTAGGGAAGGGGGGGGGGGAATCCTACTCCCGGTGGGAGTAGGACTTCCTAGGGCGCGCCATAGAGAGGGCCGGCCCCTCCCCTCCCCCTCTCCTTTATATACGGGGGTAGAGGCACTCTATAGACACAAGTTGATCAGTTGATCTCTCCCAACCGTGTGCGGTGCCCCTCTCCACAGAAACACACCTCGGTCATACCGTTGCAGTGCTTAGGCGAAGCCCTGCGCCGGTAGCTTCACCATCTCCGTCACCACGCCGTCATGCTGACGTAACTCACCCGTGAAGCTCTACTGGATCAAGAGCTCGTGGGATGTCATCAAGCTGAACGTGTGCTGAACGCGGAGGCTCCGTACGTTCGGTGCTTGATCGGTTGGATCGTGAAGAAGTTCGACTACATCAACCTTGTCACTAGACGCTTCCGCTCCCGGTCTACGAGGGTACGTAGAAACTACTCTCCTCTCTCATTGCTATGCTTCTAGTAGATAGATCTTGCGTGATCGTAGGATTTTTTTTGAAATACTACGTTCCCCAACAGTGGCATCATGAGCTAGGTCTATGCGTAGATGATATGCATGAGTAGAACGCAAGTGAGTTGTGGACGATACTAGTCATACTACTTTCTAGCATGTCATACATTGATTCGGCGGTATTGTTGGATGAAGCGGCCCGGACCGACATTACACGTACGCTTATGCGAGACTGGTTCTACCGACGTGCTTCGCACACAGGTGGCTGGCGGGTGTCAGTTTCTCCAACTTTAGTTGAATCAAGTGTGGATACGCCCAGTCCTTGTGAAGGTTAAAACAACACATACTTGACGAAATATCGTTGTGGTTTTGTATGCGTAGGTAAGAATGGTTCTTGCTAAGCCCGTAGCAGCCACGTAAAACTTGCAACAACAAAGTGGAGGACGTCTAACTTGTTTTTGCAGGGCATGTTGTGATGTGATATGGTCAAGACATGATGAGTGATACATTATTGTATGAGATGATAATGTTTTGTAAAGTTATCGGCAACTGGCAGGAGCCATATGGTTGTCGCTTTATTGTATGAAATACAATTGCCATGTAATTGCTTTACTTTATCACTAAGCGGTAGTGATAGTCGTGGAAGCAATAGTTGGCGAGACAACAACGATGCTAGGATGGAGATCAAGGTGTCGCGCCGGTGACGATGGTGATCATGACGGTGCCTTGGAGATGGAGATCAAAAGCACAAGATGATGATGTCCACATCATGTCACATATTTTGATTGCATGTGATGTTTATCTTATTATGCTTAGTTCGGTGGTAGCATTATAAGATGATCCCTTACAAAATTTCAAGGTACAAGTGTTCTCCCTGAGTTTGCACCGTTGCGAAAGTTCGTCGTGCCGAGACACCACGTGGTGATCGGGTGTGATAAGTTCTACATTCACATACAACGGGTGCAAGCCAGTTTTGCACACGCAGAATACTCGGGTTAAACTTGACGATCCTAGCATGTACAGACATGGCCTCGGAACACTGGAGACCGAAAGGTCGAGCGTGAATCATATAGTAGATATGATCAACATAAGATGTTCACCATTGAAAACTACTCCATCTCACGTGATGATCGGACATGGTTTAGTTGATTTGGATCACGTGATCATTTAGATGACCAGAGGGATGTCTATCTAAGTGGGAGTCCTTTAATAATATGATTAATTGAACTTTAATTTATCATGAACTTAGTCCTGATAGTTTTTGCATATCTATGTTGTTGTAGATCAATGGCCCGTGCTACCGTTCCTTTTAATTTTAATGCATTCCTAGAGAAAGCTAAGTTGAAAGATGATGGTAGCAATTACATGGACTGGGTCCGTAACTTGAGGATTATCCTCATTGCTGCATAGAAGAATTATGTCCGTGAAGCACCACTGGGTGACAAGCCCGCTGTAGGAGCAACCCTGGACGTTATGAACGTCTGGCAAGCTCGTTCTGATGACTACACGATAGTTCAGTGTGCCATGCTTTACGGCTTAGAACCGGGACTTCAACGACGTTTTGAACGTCATGGAGCATATGAGATGTTCCAGGAGTTGAAGTTGATATTTCAAGCAAATGCCCGGATTGAGAAATATGAGATTTCCAATAAGTTCTACAGCTGTAAGATGGAGGAGAACGGTTCTATCAGTGAACACTTGCTCAGAATGTCTGGGTACTACAATCATATGACTCAACTTGGTTGCAAAGTTGATGAACATAGTGTTATTGATAGAGTTCTTCAATCACTGCCACCAAGCTATAAAGGCTTCGTGATGAACTATAACATGCAAGGTATGCAGAAGACAATTCCCGAGCTCTTCACTATGCTCAAGGCTGCGGTGGTAGAAATCAAAATGGAGCATCAAGTGTTGATGGTTAACAAGACCACTAGTTTCAAGAAAAAAAGGCAAGGGAAAGAAGGGGAACTTCAAGAAGAATAGCAAGACTGTTGCTACTCCCACGAAGAAACCCAAGTCTGGAGCCAAGCCTGAAACTGAGTGCTTCTACTGCAAAGGGACTGGACACTGGAAGCGGAAGTGCCCCAAGTATTTGGCGGATAAGAAGGATGGCAAGGTGAACAAAGGTATATGTGATATACATGTTATTGATGTGTACCTTACTAATGCTCGTAGTAGTACCTGGGTATTTGATACCGATTCAGTTGCTAATATTTGTAACTCGAAATAGGGACTACGGATTAAATGAAGATTGGCTAAGGACGAGGTGACGATGCGCGTGGGAAATGGTTCCAAAGTCGATGTGATAGCCGTCGGCACACTACCTCTACATCTACCATTGGGATTAGTTTTAGACCTGAATAATTGTTATTTGGTGCCAGCGTTAAGCATGAACATTATATCTGGATCATGTTTATTGCGAGACGGTTATTCATTTAAATCTGAGAATAATGGTTGTTCTATTTATATGAGTAATATCTTTTATGGTCATGCACCCTTGAAGAGTGGTCTATTCTTGTTGGATCTCAATCGTAGTGATACACATATTCATAATATTGAAGCCAAAAGATGCAAGGTTAATAATGATAGGGCAACTTATTTGTGGCACTGTCGTTTAGGTCATATTGGTGTAAATCGCATGAAGAAACTCCATAGTGATGGACTTTGGGAATCACTTGATTATGAATCACTTGGTGCTTGTGAACCATGCCTCATAGGAAATATGACTAAAACTCCGTTCTCCGGAACAATGGAGCGAGCAACAGATTTGTTGGAAATCATACATACTGATGTATGTGGACCAATGAGTGTTGAAGCTCGCGGCGGGCATCGTTATTTTCTCACCTTCACTGATGATTTGAGCAGCTATGGGTATATCTACTTGATGAAGCACAAGTCTGAAACATTTGAAAAGTTCAAAGAATTTCAGAGTGAAGTAGAGAATCATCATAACAAGAAAATAAAGTTTCTACGATCTGATCGTGGTGGTGAATATTTGAGTTACGAGTTTGGTCTTCATTTGAAACAATGTGGAATAGTTTCACAACTCACGCCACCCGGAACACCACAGTGTAATGGTGTGTCCGAACGTCGTAACCGTACTTTATTATATATGGTGCGGTCTATGATGTCTCTTACCGATTTACCACTATCATTTTGGGGTTATGCTTTAGAGACAACTGCATCCATGTTAAATAGGGCACCATCTAAATCCGTTGAGACGACGCCTTATGAACTATGGTTTGGCAAGAACCCAAAGTTGTCGTTTCTTAAAGTTTGGGGCTGCGATGCTTATGTGAAAAAGCTTCAACCTGATAAGATCGAACCCAAGTCGAAGAAATGTGTATTCATAGGATACCCAAAGGAGACTGTTGGGTACACCTTCTATCACAGATCCGAAGGCAAGATATTCGTTGCTAAGAATGGATCCCTTCTAGAGAAGGAGTTTCTCTCGAAAGAAGTGAGTGGGAGGAAAGTAGAACTTGATGAGGTAATTGTACCTTCTCCCGAATTGGAAAGTAGTACATCACAGAAACTAGTTCCAGTGATTCCTACACCAATTAATGAGGAAGATAATGATGATGATCATGAAACTTTGGATCAAGTTACTATTGAACTTCGTAGATCAACCAGAGTATGTTCCGCGGAAGAGTGGTACGGCAACCCAGTTTTGGAAGTCATGTTACTAGACCATGATGAACCTACAAACTATGAGGAAGCGATGATGAGCCCAGATTGTAATGCCCAGGATGAGACTATACCTCCTACGTGTCGAGGCACGACTTAAAGGTATAAGCCCATCCTAGAATGATCTCAAGTTTGGTATCTTTGCACAACTCATGTAAAAGAGGGATTAAAATGCAAAAGGAGGTAGTTGGCTTACACTCGCCACTTCACATAATACATTACATAAGCAAACATCATTCAGAACATCACAACCCGACTACGGGTGAAGATCCAAAGAAAGATACCAAAAAACATAAAGCCACATGCCAGGATCGAATCCTAGTAGAAACCACTACTGATCGTCGAAACGTCACAAGAAAACAACCAAACTCTTCATTGAGCTCCCGGTGAAGAACTGAACCAGCTCCTGCATCAAACTCGGCTGGACCTGCATCTGGTGTGGTGAAGTAACTGTGAGCCACAGAGGACTCAGCAATCCCGTTCCCGGGTAACAAGACTATTTAAGCCTTGGGTGAGGATAAGGCTGAAGAAAGAAATATGAGGTGAAGGAACAACAAGAGTCTGCAGGAGCAACTAGCACTAACTTACGTAATGGAGAGCGAGAAGAGAAGTGCCTCGGTTGAAAGATGATCACGAAGTGATCCTAACTAAAGCCGGTCAAACATAACCCCACCGTGTTCAACTCCCGAATCCCTATTCGGAAATTGACAGTCACGGTACACACGCTGGTAGTGTATTGAAACATTGTGTCAAGTTATCTACAACCGGATATTAACAAGCTCCCATCTGCCACATAACCGCGGGCACGGCTTTCGAAAGTTCAAACCCTGCAGGGGTGTTCCAACTTGACCCATTACAAGCCCACGATCCGCGGAGTCGCAACTCCATAGGTGGGAAGACCCGAGTATTCTCGGAATCCCGTGCTCAAGTAAAACCAAACTAAGGTAAGGCTAATCCAGCAAATCCTCCCGGCGTGTCGATACCCTGATAGTAGCCGCGCGTATCTAAGTCTCAGGACACGACCAGATGGGTGAAGCTACGGGTTTTTACCAGACCTTGAGTTTCCTCGAGGTGGCCCCGCAGGCTCCCCGTTTCGGACCAACACTCATGTGGAGCACTGGCCCGGGGTTGTTGAATTAAATAAAAGGGATAGCTAGTCCACATGCAAGTTTTTTTATTAGTTAGTTATTAGGCAAATAGTACCAATGTTGGGGCTTGCTGGAAAAGACTTAGCACTTAGCGGTTTATCAAGGGGGTCCCATACACCCCAACCGTGTTAGGAACGCATAATCAAGGAACATAACACCGGTTTATACGGTTCCTAACGGCATGAGTGGAACAAAACACCAAGCAAAAGGCTTAGCCTTCCACCCTTGCCAGTATATAGATGATTTCATTTTTAAGCATATATATAGTGTGATATAACCCAACCAAACTTCAACATGAAGCAAGCATCTTCAATCTTCACCTGCAACTAACAATGCTATAAGAGGGGTTGAGCGAAGCGTACTTAGCCAAGCAACGGTTTGCATAGGAAGGGTGGTTAAACAGGTTCATGGTTACAATAGGAGGCTGACAGGAAAACATGGGCATCGAGGCAAATACTATAGATCGATACTCTAGCAATAGGCAAAGATAGTAATGGTATCCGGGTTCGATCATCTTGCCTGGGATTCCACAAAGGAGAAGAACGGATCCACGAAGTAGACGGAGCAACAAAGTCGAGAGAATCCTCACAACTCCGGAACGAAACTGAAGCTAACAAGAGAAGCAACCGGAAAGAAGAAACAACACGGTAAACACGCAAGCATTAACATGGCATACGATGCACAAACAAGTATGATGTATGTCCGGTTTAAATATGCATGGCATGGCAAAGTGCACAAACAAATACTACAAGTTAAGTGGAGATCAATATGCAACGAGTTGCATATTGACGAAACACCACATTTAATTATTTAATTGACTCTCGTTATTTACAAGACAAGGTTAAATGTTTTTAACATGGCAAGAGGTGAAGCATAATAAAACTACACTATTTAGGCATTTTAAATGGGGCCGGAGAATAACAACAACAAGTCCGGAAAATCCCCATGAGCATGTTTAATAATTATAAGCAACAACAATTCACACATATATAATGTTGTTAACATGATGCGGATGCCATGATCAAGTTTATGCAAGTTTTATTAAAAGGTTGACAAGACAGATATGAAGCATTTGTCATCGTGGTGGAAAGAAAGGGGTGCCACGGCAACGATCCGAAAATGACGCAACGCATCATATCGGTTCCGGTATCTCGGCGAGAGAGTCCGGAGCAAGCAAAGGCGGAGAGCGAGTCAAACGAGATGAAAGGTGGGGCGATCGCGTCACCGGGTTCCCACGAGTCGGCGACGAGGCAACCGAGGAACACAACAAAAGATGAAACGGGCACGGTGCACACACGGGAAACATTTCATACAACACAACAAGCATCTCACGGGTCATCCACGGGGTCGTCTCGAGGTTATACCTTCGAAACATCGTTTCGGGGCGGTTCGAGATCGTCGAGGGACGTAGCGGAAGTAGAGGAAGTAGTCGTTCACGCGGGTCGTAGAGGAAGTAGTGGTTCACGTTTCCGAAGAGGAAGTAGTCGTTCCGATATCGTGTCGTGGTACTTGCGGCGTCGGACATCTCCGGGGCGACGGTAGTGGTACACGTTTCGTAGGGGTACTTGTCGCATCGCCATGTAGTTGTTCACGTTCATCGGAGAGGTACTCGCCGCATCGTCTTGTCGTCGAGTAGGCGTTCCCGTTTGTAGATGTACTTACGGTCTCGGCGACGGTAGGGGTACTCGCGGTCGTCGAACGTAGTGGTACTCGTCTCTTCCGAAGGTAGTCGTACTCGTTCGTAGTCGTTCTCGTCCCCGAAGAGGTACTTGGCGCATCGCGATCGAAGGGGTACTTGACATATCGCCGTGTAGTCGAACTTGACGGTCGTCGGCGACTCGAAGGGGTACTCGGTCGTGGAACTTGTCGGGTCGTCGTGTAGTGGAGGAAGTAGTGGTTCATGACAATCGGAGACCGGTCTTGCCTACGGTGCACTTGACAAAAAAAAACAACAGCACACAAACATAACACAGCAGTAGGGCGGCGCTCGGGCCACGGGAGGGAGGATGCAGCAGGCACGGGGCCACGGAGCTCCTGGCGCGGACCGGCGCTGGAGGAGGGAGTCGGGGCCGAGGACCTGGCCTTGGAAGCCGGCGCTGCAGCCGCTGTTGCTGGAGGACGGGAAGGGAGGCCACGCGAGGTCTTGGCGCGCTTGGAGAAGAGGTGCTGCACGGCGCTGGACGAAGGAGGCCGCAGGTCACGGCCCGGCGCGGAGGATCCGGCCGGCGGCCCTGGAGACGCTGGAGAGGCCTGCTTCGGCGGCGGGGCTGTCGAGGACGGACGCCCGGCGGCGCACGAGCACGGCGGCTCGCGGGGCAGCCAGTGGCGCTGGAGGGCGCGTCCACGCGAGGAGGAAACAGGGAGGCGAGGCGCTGTCTTGACGACGGAGGGAGAGGGTCGGGCGCGCAGGAGGGCCGAGGAGGAGGCCAGAGGGCCTGGCCGGCGGGGCGCCAGGGGCGAGGCGCAGGACTCGCAGCTCCTGGCCCGCCGACGGGCTGGAGGGCCGCAGGGGCTTCGCGAAGAGGGAGAGAGGGGAGTGCGGCGAGGGGAACGAGGGATCTGCGAGGGGGAATCGGGCTCTGCGAGAGAGGGGAAACGAGGAAGAGGAAAAAAAACAGAGTCGGGCGAGAGAACGGGACGAGAGGTGCGGCGGCGCACAGGGAGGAAAGGGAGAGGGAACGAGGGAAGCTAGGGTTCGGGGAGTGCGGGCGCTGGCCTCTGGAGTGGGCCAGTGGGCCGGCTGGGATGGTGGGAAGGTTTTTGGGCCGGCTTAGGGAAGGAGGAGGCCCAGATGGCTAGGAGCTGCTCTTCTTCTTCTCTCTTCTGCTATTTCACAAAACAGGAAAAAAAATAGCAACGAAGGAAAAGAGAAGAAGGAAGGGGAAGAATTTTGGGCAAGAGGATAAACTTCCCGGACTCACAAAATGTCAGGAAATTAAATAAAAAATAGAAGGAGGGTTTTTGAGGATCCTCGAAACAACGGAAAAGAATTATCGGCAAGGTTTTTGAAGGGGAAACTCGAAGTGGAAAAGACATGGGGAAAAAATATGCAAGTGTGTTGGTTAATTCCAAACAACTGGAATATTTAATATAGCTCCCTAAAATATTGAGAGACTTTTATATGTTATAAAGAGAAGTCATCCTCCCTCGATTTAAATGGACCAAAGGTCCACACGATTTATTTAGGTTGAGATGCAAAATAAAATATGACATGATGGCATGATGACATGATGCAATGCAAAAATAAATAACACAAGCAGAACTGAAACACACGGGCAACCCGGAACATCTGGAATCTTCGGGAATCTTCTGGGACGTCGGTCTCGGGCGTCACAACTCTCCCACACTAACAGAGGATCTCGACCCGAGATCCTAGAGATATCACCGGGTAAAAACGGAAGAGGAAGAGGTAAAACAAAGTTGCTTCTTTGACAGACGAGTGAAACCAATGAACCTTGAGAGGTTGAACAAAAGAAAGAAGAATACAACGGAGATGAACGAAGTTGAAAACACTCCGTTAGAAAGAGGAACAAGGAGCATTAAGAGAACCTTGAAAGTTGAAAGACATAAAACAAGAGCTTACGAACCAAAAGAATAAGAAACCACAATGGTATGGCCAAAGGAATAAGAATGACAGAATTTGGACAGCACTTCGTCTGTAAATGGAAGGAATTGAACAAGAACTTGAGAAGATGGAGTGATACTTAATGAAAAACAACAACAGACAGCCTCCGGAACAATTAAAAGAATGGCACAAGGGGTAAGAAATATTCAGACAGGACTCCGGTTGAAAAGATAGGCAAAACTTGATAGGATGACGGAACTGGAATGGAGGACACCACACTCCGGTTAAATAGATAAACAAGGAAAAGAACAAGATCTCGATAAAACGATATGATGGTTTGGAGAGAGCAACATCACAAAGCCTCCGGAATGAAAGAATAGCATAGGTCATTGGAAAGAAAAGAACGGAGAAGAAAATGACAACTTCTCCCACGAATGAATAAGAAAAACATCCTTACGAAGAAGGTTTGAACAGAGTTGTTGGAAATTCAACAACGAAAGAATAAGCTTGATGTGGGCTTATGGAAAACATCTCAAAATTATGAGGTGACAACCAGCCACTAACGGAAACGATTGATTGGATTAAGATCACAAGGAGATGAAAAACTTATCTCACCGGGAGGATAAATGAAGAACTTGGGTCATTTATAAGCACCATAATAGTAACAATCCTCAGGGAAAGCTTATAGGTGAAATACAACCCAAGATAACTCCAACGAATAAATTGAAGGGCTGAAAAGATCTCCTGAACAAGGAAAATGATGGTTTTAAATATCCCATTCTTGATAACTCGTGAATCATGAAACATGAAGGAATTGTCAAATGACATAACACCACCTGAAAAGATAAGATAGAAAGAATTGAAATTGGACAGCATGATGAAGAATGCTTGAGCTTCAACAAGAATCTTGATGAAGACTTCGAGGATGAATTAAATGATGATGAACCACCATGAAGAACTCCGGTAATGAGAGCATGAGAAGTGAAAGATGAAAAGAATAAGATTCAAGGCCTGCGATGAATCAGATGGAGCTTTGAAATGATATAATTGAAATAACTTGGAGCTCCGGAAAACAAGATGGACAACTTAGAACCGAGGATATGATATGATGAACAAGCTCGAGACAAAAGAATTAAATCACCTTGAAGGAATAAGAATAAGAATTATGTGATGCATCTCCTTCACCAATTTAAATTGATGACAACCAAAGGATTTGGCATACTACTTATTCTCATAGGAAAGAATTAAAGAGAGATCTCGCACAAGCTTGAGAAAAGTCTTCAACGAATCACCGGTAGGATTACGAAAAGAACAAATTAATTAAATCGATAACAACGGAAGAGTAAACTTGAAAGAACCACCGTAAGAATTGGAGACGAACGAAGAGGCATCAATGAAGAATATTTGGAGGACGAAGTTGAAAACTGAGAACGAAGAAATATTCTGAAATGATGGCCTTCGGAGGAACACAAGGAAAGAATTCATGAAATGCTTCGGATGGGTATGAAAAGAATTCCTCACAATCAAAACGATAATGAGGATGGCATGAAGCTAAAACCACGAATCTTCAAGAGAACGGGCCAAGATTCAAGAGAAACACTTCTCCGGTCTTCAAAATCTAAGAAGACGATGAGAAATGCCATAAGAATTGTTGAGGCACTCCGGAATGAAGAATTAAAAAGGTTGAACCAACGATGGAAAGAATTTGAAAGCGATCTTGGAGAAGGTATGTGACTGATGGAAATCATACTTACGTCACACTTTGAAAAGAATTCTCCGGAAAAAGAAGAGTCAGGTAAGATCCTGGAAAAAGACCTGTGGGTTAGGGCCCACTCAAAAGAATTCACCGTTGGAAAAGATTGCTTGAGAGATATTGCACCGGTTGAATTAAATGGCTTGAATAAGAAGACAATCCTCAAAATAGCTTCAACGGATTAAGAACGGAATTATGAATCTTGAGCACTCCGGATATGAATAACAAGAGGAGAATGATTAATTGGTGCACCGGAATAAGAAAGCATTATGAAATGAGGAAAAGGATAAGATCAACACCGAAATCTTGAATTACATCCACCGACAGAATTAGAGAACAAAAGAATGATGAACTTGAAGCTCTTGAGCAACTTCATGAGGAATCACCGGATAAGGGCATTGAAGGAAAAGAATGAAGAAACATCACATGAATAAAATGGATACTCCATCTGAGAATTCCAGCTCCATAAAGAAAAGGGTGGGAGGGTGGGGAAACAAAGACAACTTGGGATGTATGAAACAGACAATCGTTAGATTTCTCAACGCGTCCGTATGGAATAACTTGAAGAGAAGGCACACCGGTTGAAAAGGATTAACATGAAAATCTCGATGGTCAAGAAGAATTAGCACTCCCATAGAAATATGAGAATACCGATTAGGAAAGGTATGGAATCAACATTTGACATCGAAGCAACTCGAATACCAAAATCAAGACAAGAACAAAGGATAGATATGCAACATGATCTTCACAATATCATCCGAACAGAGAATTGAACGAATGAATTCCGCAGGTACATCAACTTGACGAGAAGCCACTTGGAGAGCAAAAGGTAAATAAAAAGGAACAAGGTGCAGATAGAACAAATACAAGATAGAAGCTTCGTTCGACATCTTCGTGCTGAAAGCTCATGGAACGTGTTACAAAAGGGTTTTGCAATCCCCGGATCAGCATAGCCAAGGACCCTTTAAGATGCAACTCCCGATCAGAACAAGTCCATAAAACCACTTCACTCAATGTAGGACCCCAAACTTCATATCATGCATTCGTTGGAAGAATGCCTAGAACTACTTGATGAACCCACCTATAGATTTCCGAAAGATTCCAGTTATGCAATCAGGTGTTGGGGATACACGGGAAGCACCGCACAATCAACTCTAAACCTACATCCAGGTGTATCCATCCTTCAACACATAACCAGTCTTTCTCGGAAACTGTTTACCTCGGACCTTCGAAAAGCATCCACTATAACAAGCTATGGCAATACTCTCGAACTACCTCCCCAGTACTGGGTGATGTCGGGGTTATCTTGCCACTGGCCGTATAGGAGAGATTTTCGATGTCGGCCGTCTTAAGTATTTAGTACTGCCGCGATATGCTTGTGACAACAATACCCCGAAGCTCAACTCCTCGGTAACAGGAGGCATCGAGAACAATATCCTTGTCACAAGAACATCGAAACAATCCCAGAATACTCGCGGGATTCCTAAAAAAATTTTGTGCAATTTTTGAAGATAGGAGAGACAAGAGTAATCGTCAGGAGTCCTCACCAGAATGAAAGGGATGAGGAGCAAAAGAAATCCTACTCTCCGATATAATATAGGACTCAAAACATTTTTCAGTGTGTGCCTAGACTCAACCGTCAATGATTCGATCAATCAGTGGGGCTTCTAGGTCGGAGAAGGCTCTGAATACCAACTTGTAATGCCCAGGATGAGACTATACCTCCTACGTGTCGAGGCACGACTTAAAGGTATAAGCCCATCCTAGAATGATCTCAAGTTTGGTATCTTTGCACAACTCATGTAAAAGAGGGATTAAAATGCAAAAGGAGGTAGTTGGCTTACACTCGCCACTTCACACAATAAATTACATAAGCAAACATCATTCAGAACATCACAACCCGACTACGGGTGAAGATCCAAAGAAAGATACCAAACAACATAAAGCCACAGGCCAGGACCGAATCCTAGTAGAAACCACTACTGATCGTCGAAACGTCACAAGCAAACAACCAAACTCTTCATTGAGCTCCCGGTGAAGAACTGAACCAGCTCCTGCATCAAACTCGGCTGGACCTGCATCTGGTGTGGTGAAGTAACTGTGAGCCACAGAGGACTCAGCAATCCCGTTCCCGGGTAACAAGACTATTTAAGCCTTGGGTGAGGATAAGGCTGAAGAAAGAAATATGAGGTGAAGGAACAACAAGAGTCTGCAGCAGCAACTAGCACTAACTTACGTAATGGAGAGCGAAAAGAGAAGTGCCTCGGTCGAAAGATGATCACGAAGTGATCCTAACTAAAGCCGGTCGAACATAACCCCACCGTGTTCAACTCCCGAATCCCTATTCGGAAATTGACAGTCACGGTACACACGCTGGTAGTGTATTGAAACATTGTGTCAAGTTATCTACAACCGGATATTAACAAGCTCCCATCTGCCACATAACTGCGAGCACGACTTTCGAAAGTTCAAACCCTGCAGGGGTGTTCCAACTTGACCCATTACAAGCCCACGATCCGCGGAGTCGCAACTCCATAGGTGGGAAGACCCGAGTATTCTCGGAATCCCGTGCTCAAGTTAAACCGAACTAAGGTAAGGCTAATCCAGCAAATCCTCCCGGCGTGTCGACACCCTGATAGTAGCCGCGCGTATCTAAGTCTCAGGACACGACCGGATGGGTGAAGCTACGGGTTTTTACCAGATCTTGAGTTTCCTCGAGGTGGCCCCGCAGGCTCCCCGTTTCGGACCAACACTCATGTGGAGCACTGGCCCGGGGTTGTTGAATTAAATAAAAGGGATAGCTAGTCCACATGCAAGTTTTTTTATTAGTTAGTTATTAGGCAAATAGTACCAATGTTGGGACTTGCTGGAAAAGACTTAGCACTTAGCGGTTTATCAAGGGGGTCCCATACACCCCAACCGTGTTAGGAACGCATAATCAAGGAACATAACACCGGTTTATACGGTTCCTAACGGCATGAGTGGAACAAAACACCAAGCAAAAGGCTTAGCCTTCCACCCTTGCCAGTATATAGATGATTTCATTTTTAAGCATATATATAGTGTGATATAACCCAACCAAACTTCAACATGAAGCAAGCATCTTCAATCTTCACCTGCAACTAACAATGCTATAAGAGGGGTTGAGCGAAGCGTACTTAGCCAAGCAACGGTTTGCATAGGAAGGGTGGTTAAACAGGTTCATGGTTACAATAGGAGGCTGACAGGAAAACATGGGCATCGAGGCAAATACTATAGATCGATACTCTAGCAATAGGCAAAGATAGTAATGGTATCCGGGTTCGATCATCTTGCCTGGGATTCCACAAAGGAGAAGAACGGATCCACGAAGTAGACGGAGCAACACAGTCGAGAGAATCCTCACAACTCCGGAACGAAACCGAAGCTAACAAGAGAAGCAACCGGAAAGAAGAAACAACACGGTAAACACGCAAGCATTAACATGGCATACGATGCACAAACAAGTATGATGCATGTCCGGTTTAAATATGCATGGCATGGCAAAGTGCACAAACAAATACTACAAGTTAAGTGGAGATCAATATGCAACGAGTTGCATATTGACGAAACACCACATTTAATTATTTAATTGACTCTCGTTATTTACGAGACAAGGTTAAATGTTTTTAACATGGCAAGAGGTGAAGCATAATAAAACTACACTATTTAGGCATTTTAAATGGGGCCGGAGAATAACAACAACAAGTCCGGAAAATCCCCATGAGCATGTTTAATAATTATAAGCAACAACAATTCACACATATATAATGTTGTTAACATGATGCGGATGCCATGATCAAGTTTATGCAAGTTTTATTAAAAGGTTGACAAGACAGATATGAAGCATTTGTCATCGTGGTGGAAAGAAAGGGGTGCCACGGCAACGATCCGAAAATGATGCAACGCATCATATCGGTTCCGGTATCTCAGCGAGAGAGTCCGGAGCAAGCAAAGGCGGAGAGCGAGTCAAACGAGATGAAAGGTGGGGCGATCCCGTCACCGGGTTCCCACGAGTCGGCGACGAGGCAACCGAGGAACACAACAAAAGATGAAACGGGCACGGTGCACACACGGGAAACATTTCATACAACACAACAAGCATCTCACGGGTCATCCACGGGGTCGTCTCGGGGTTATACCTTCGAAACATCGTTTCGGGGCGGTTCGAGATCGTCGAGGGACGTAGCGGAAGTAGAGGAAGTAGTCGTTCACGCGGGTCGTAGAGGAAGTAGTGGTTCACGTTTCCGAAGAGGAAGTAGTCGTTCCGATATCGTGTCGTGGTACTTGCGGCGTCGGACATCTTCGGGGCGACGGTAGTGGTACACGTTTCGTAGGGGTACTTGTCGCATCGCCATGTAGTTGTTCACGTTCATCGGAGAGGTACTCGCCGCATCGTCTTGTCGTCGAGTAGGCGTTCCCGTTCGTAGATGTACTTGCGGTCTCGGCGACGGTAGGGGTACTCGCGGTCGTCGAACGTAGTGGTACTCGTCTCTTCCGAAGGTAGTCGTACTCGTTCGTAGTCGTTCTCGTCCCCGAAGAGGTACTTGGCGCATCACGAACGAAGGGGTACTTGACATATCGCCGTGTAGTCGAACTTGACGGTCGTCGGCGACTCGAAGGGGTACTCGGTCGTGGAACTTGTCGGGTCGTCGTGTAGTGGAGGAAGTAGTGGTTCATGACAATCGGAGACCGGTCTTGCCTGCGGTGCACTTGAAAAAAAAAACAACAACACACAAACATAACACAGCAGCAGGGCGGCGCTCGGGCCACGGGAGGGAGGATGCAGCAGGCACGGGGCCACGGAGCTCCTGGCGCGGACCGGCGCTGGAGGAGGGAGTCGGGGCCGAGGACCTGGCCTTGGAAGCCGGCGCTGCAGCCGCTGTTGCTGGAGGACGGGAAGGGAGGCCACGCGAGGTCTTGGCGCGCTTGGAGAAGAGGTGCTGCACGGCGCTGGACGAAGGAGGCCGCAGGTCACGGCCCGGCGCGGAGGATCCGGCCGGCGGCCCTGGAGACGCTGGAGAGGCCTGCTTCGGCGGCGGGGCTGTCGAGGACGGACACCCGGCGGCGCACGAGCACGGCGGCTCGCGGGGCAGCCAGTGGCGCGGGAGGGCGCGTCCACGCGAGGAGGAAACAGGGAGGCGAGGCGCTGTCTTGACGACGGAGGGAGAGGGTCGGGCGCGCAGGAGGGCCGAGGAGGAGGCCAGAGGGCCTGGCCGGCGGGGCGCCAGGGGCGAGGCGCAGGACTCGCAGCTCCTGGCCCGCCGACGGGCTGGAGGGCCGCAGGGGCTTCGCGAAGAGGGAGAGAGGGGAGTGCGGCGAGGGGAACGAGGGATCTGCGAGGGGGAATCGGGCTCTGCGAGAGAGGGGAAACGAGGAAGAGGAAAAAAAAACAGAGTCGGGCGAGAGAATGGGACGAGAGGTGCGGCGGCGCACAGGGAGGAAAGGGAGAGGGAACGAGGGAAGCTAGGGTTCGGGGAGTGCGGGCGCTGGCCTCTGGAGTGGGCCAGTGGGCCGGCTGGGATGGTGGGAAGGTTTTTGGGCCGGCTTAGGGAAGGAGGAGGCCCAGATGGCTGGGAGCTGCTCTTCTTCTTCTCTCTTCTGCTATTTCACAAAACAGGAAAAAAAATAGCAATGAAGGAAAAGAGAAGAAGGAAGGGGAAGAATTTTGGGCAAGAGGATAAACTTCCCGGACTCACAAAATGTCAGGAAATTAAATAAAAAATAGAAGGAGGGTTTTTTAGGATCCTCGAAACAACGGAAAAGAATTATCGGCAAGGTTTTTTAAGGGGAAACTCGAAGTGGAAAAGACATGGGGAAAAATATGCAAGTGTGTTGGTTAATTCCAAACAACTGGAATATTTAATATAGCTCCCTAAAATATTGAGAGACTTTTATATGTTATAAAGAGAAGTCATCCTCCCTCGATTTAAATGGACCGAAGATCCACACGATTTATTTAGGTTGAGATGCAAAATAAAATATGACATGATGGCATGATGACATGATGCAATGCAAAAATAAATAACACAAGCAGAACTGAAACACACAGGCAACCCGGAACATCTGGAATCTTCGGGAATCTTCTGGAATCTTCTGGGACGTCGGTCTCGGGCGTCACACAGATTCCACAAAATGGCTTGAGGCCATGAAATCTGAGATGGGATCCATGTATGAGAACAAAATGTGGACTTTGTTTGACTTGCCCGATGATCGGCAAGCCATCGAAAATAAATGGATCTTCAAGAGGAAGACTGACGCTGACGGTAATGTTACTGTTTACAAAGCTCGACTTGTTGCGAAAGGTTTCCGACAAGTTCAAGGAGTTGACTATGATGAGACTTTGTCACCCGTAGCGATGCTTAAGTCTGTCCGAATCATGTTAGCAATTGCCGCATTTTATGATTATGAAATCTGGCAAATGGATGTCAAAACTGCATTCCTCAATGGATATCTCAAAGAGGGGTTGTATATGATGCAACCAGAAGGTTTTGTCCATCTTAAAGGTGCTAACAAAGTGTGCAAGCTCCAGCGATCCATCTATGGACTGGTGCAAGCATCTCAGAGTTGGAATATACACTTTGATGAGGTGATCAAAGCATATGGTTTTATACAGACTTTTGGAGAAGCATGTATTTACAAGAAAGTGAGTGGGAGCTCTGTAGCATTTATGATATTATATGTGGATGACATATTGTTGATTGGAAATGATATATAATTTCTAGATGGCATAAAAGGATACTTGAATAAGAATTTTTCTATGAAAGACCTCGGTGAAGCTGCTTACATATTAGGCATCAAGATCTATAGAGATAGATCAAGACGCTTAATTGGACTTTCACAAAGCATATACCTTGATAAAGTTTTGAAGAAGTTCAAAATGGATCAGTCAAAGAAAGGGTTCTTGCGTGTGTTACAAGGTGTGAAGTTGAGTAAGACTCAATGGCCGACCGCTGCAGAAGATAGAGAGAAAATGAAAGTCATTCCCTATGCCTCAGCCATAGGATCTATCATGTATGCAATGCTGTGTACCAGACCTGATGTGTGCCTTGCTATAAGTTTAGCAGGGAGGTACCAAAGTAATCCAGGAGTGGATCACTGGACAGCGGTCAAGAACATCCTGAAGTACCTAAAAAGGATAAAGGATATGTTTCTCGTGTATGGAGGTGACAAAGAGCTCATCGTAAACGGTTACGTCGATTCAAGCTTTGACACTGATCCAGATGAATCTAAGTCACAAACCGGATATGTATTTTTATTAAACGGTGGAGCTGGCAGTTGGTGCAGTTCCAAGAAGAGCGTCGTGGCGGGATCTACGTGTGAAGAAGAATACATAGCTGCTTTGGAAGCAGCAAATGAAGGAGTCTGGATGAAGGAGTTCATATCCAATCTATGTGTAATACCTAGTGCATCGGGTCCAATGAAAATATTTTGTGACAACATTGGAGCAATAGCCTTGGCGAAGGAATCCAAGTTTCAAAAGAGAACAAAGCACATCAAAAGACGCTTCAATTTCATTCGCGGTCAAGTAAAGGAGGGAGACATAGAACTTTGCAAGATACATACGAATCTGAATGTCGCAGACCCATTGACTAAGCCTCTTCCACGGGCAAAACATCATCAGCACCAAGACTCCATGGTTGTTAGAATCATTACTTTGTAATCTAGATTATTGACCCTAGTTCAAGTGGGAGACTGAAGGAAATATGCCCTAGAGGCAATAATAAAGATGTTATTTGTATTTCCTTATATCATGATAAATGTCTTTTATTCATGCTAGAATTGTATTAACCGGAAACTTAGTACATGTGTGAATACATAGATAAAACAATATGTCCCTAGTATGCCTCTACTAGAGTAGCTCATTGATCAAAGATGGTTATGTTTCCTAGCCATAGACATGAGTTGTCATTTGATCAATAAGATCACATCATTAGGAGAATGATGTGATGGACAAGACCCATTCGTTAGCTTAGCACTATGATCGTTCAGTTTTACTGCTATTGCTTTCTTCATGACTTATATGTTCCTATGACTATGAGATTATGCAACTCCCGAATACCGGAGGAACACCTTGTGTGCTATCAAACGTCACAACGTAACTGGGTGATTATAAAGATGCTCTACAATTGTCTCCAAAAGTGTTCGTGGTGTTGGCATAGATCAAGAATAGGATTTGTCACTCCGAGTGTCGGAGAGGTATCTCTGGGCCCTCTCGGTAATGCACATCATAATAAGCCTTGCAAGCAAATGACTAATGAGTTAGTCAGGAGATGATGTATTACGGAACGAGTAAAGAGACTTGCCGGTAACGAGATTGAACTAGGTATTGAGATATCGACGATCGAATCTCGGGCAAGTAACATACCGATGACAAAGGGAACAACATATGTTGTTATGTGGTTTGACCGATAAAGATCTTCGTAGAATATGTAGGAGCCAATATGAGCATCCAGGTTCCGCTATTGGTTATTGATCGGAGATGAGTCTCAGTCATGTCTACATAGTTCTCGAACCCATAGGGTCCGCACGCTTAACGTTTGATGACGGTCGGTATTATTAGTTTATGAGTTTTGATGTACCGAAGGTAGTTCGGAGTCCCGAGTGAGACCACGGACATGACGAGGAGTCTCGGAATGTCCGAGACATAAAGATCGATATATTGGACGACTATGTTTGGACACCGGAAGGGTTCAGGAAGGTTTCAGGCATATACCGTAGTACCAGGGGGTTACCGGAACCCCCCGGGGAGTTAACGGGCCTTAATGGGCCATAGTGGAAAGGGAGAGGAGGCGGCCAAGGTGGGGGCGCGCCCCCCCCCCCCACCAGCCCAATCCGAATTGGGAGGAGGGGCCCCTTTCCTTCTTCCCCCTCTCCTCCTTCCTTCCTCTCCTACTCCTACTAGGGAAAGGGGGCGAATCCTACTCCCGGTGGGAGTAGGACTCCTTAGGGCGCGCCATAGAGAGGGCCAGCCCCTCCCCTCCCCTCTCCTTTATATACGGGGGTAGAGGCAGCCCATAGACACAAGTTGATCAGTTGATCTCTCCCAACCGTGTGCGGTGCCCCTCTCCACAGAAACACACCTCGGTCATACCGTTGCAGTGCTTAGGCGAAGCCCTGCGCCGGTAGCTTCATCATCTCCGTCACCACGCCATCGCGCTGACGTAACTCTCCCGTGAAGCTCTACTGGATCAAGAGCTCGTGGGACGTCATCAAGCTGAACGTGTGTTGAACGCGGAGGCTCCGTCCGTTCGGTGCTTGATCGGTTGGATAGCGAAGAAGTTCGACTACATCAACCGCGTCACTAGACGCTTCCGCTCCCTACGAGGGTACGTAGACACACTCTCCTCTCTCGTTGCTATGCTTCTAGTAGATAGATCTTGCGTGATCGTAGGATTTTTTTTTTTGAAATACTATGTTCCCCAACTTGGAGAACAAAAGTTGTTGAGTGTTGACAAACATAGTTTTGGTCACTGTTGCAATTAATAGGAAGTAATACAGAAAGAGGAATTTCACATATAAATATGCTATCTTGGACATCTTTTATGATTGTGAGCACTCACAAAAATATGACATGCTAAAAAGTTGAAGTTGGACAAGGAAGACAACATAACGGGATATGTCTTCTTACATCCTAACAAAGTTATATTGTCATAGATCCTCCAACATGTTGAGCTTGCCTTTCCCTCTCATGCTAGCTAAAATTCTTTGCACCAAGTAGAGATACTACTTGTGCTTCCAAACACTCCTTAAACCAGTTTTGCCATGAGAGTCCACCATACCTACCTATGGATTGAGTAAGATCCTTCAAGTAAGTTGTCATCGGTGCAATCAATAACAATTTCTCTCTAAATATGTATGATCTATTAGTGTGAAGAAAATAAGCTTGATACGAACTTGTGATATGGAAGAAATAAAAGCGACATACTGCATAAGAAAGGTCCTTATCACAAGTGGCAATATAAAGTGATGTTTTTTTGCATTAAGATTTTGTGCATCAAACCATAAAAGCGCATGGCAACCTATGCTTCCCTCTGCGAAGG
Organism: Secale cereale; assembly: GCA_902687465.1. NCBI lineage: Eukaryota > Viridiplantae > Streptophyta > Magnoliopsida > Poales > Poaceae > Secale > Secale cereale. The sequence goes on along the minus strand of LR738713.1, from coordinate 362,913,708 downwards.
GCCTATCTGTTACTTTTATCTCTTATCCTCATACAAGAGTCATGGTGATCATCACCTTTCCTTTTTTACTTTTATCCTTTGGCAAGCACAATATGTTGGAGCTAGATCTAGATATATATACCCATGTGGATGTAGAGAGCCATGAACCATTATTGTTGACATTACCCTTGAGGTAAATCGTTGGGAGGCGAAACTATAAGCCCCTATCTTTCTCTGTGTACGATTGAAACTTTGAACCATTTAGTATTGTGTGAGTGTTAGCACTTATGAAAGACTAAATGATAGTTGAGTATTGTACGTCCATTTTGCATCATGTTTTCTTACTGTTATTTATAATGTTTTAATCCGTAATAACACTTTTTGGAGTAATTCTAATGCCCTTTCTCTCATATTTTGCAAGGAACATACCAAGAGGGAGAATTTCGACAGCTGGTAATCTGGACCTGGAAAAGCAACGTCAGGCCACCTATTCTGCACAACTCCAAACAAGCTGAAACTTCACGAAGAATTTTTATGGATTATTTAATAAATACCGGAGTCAATAAATACCAGAGGGGGGCCACCAGGTGGGCACAACCCACCTGGGCGCGCCAGGCCCCCCAGGCGCACCCTGGTGGGTTGTGGCCTCCTCGGCCCACCTTCGGTGCCCATCTTCCGGTATAAAAGTGATTCTAAGGTAGAAAAAAAATAAGACGAGGGCTTTCGGGATGGAACGCCACAGTCTCAAGGCGGAACTTGGGCAGGAGCACTTTTGCCCTCCGGCGGAGCGATTCCGCCGGGGGAACATCCCTCCCGGAGGGGGAAATCATTGTCATCATCATCACCAACCACTCTCCCATCCTGGGGAAGGCAATCTCCATCAACATCTTCAACAACACCATCTCATCTCAAACCCTAGTTCATCTCTTGTATTCAATCTTGTTACCGGAACTATAGTTTGGTGCTTGTGGGGGACTAGTAGTGTTGATTACATCTTGTAGTTGATTACCATATGGTATATTTGGTGGAAGATTATATGTTCAGGTCCATTATGCTATTTAATACCCCTCTGACCACGAGCATGTTTATCATTTATGAGTAGTTACCTTTGTTCTTGAGGTCACGGGAGAAATCCTGTTGCAAGTAATCATGTGAACTTTATATTTGTTTGATATTTTGATAGTATGTATGTTGTGATTCCCTTAGTGGTGTCATGTGAACGTCGACTACATGACACTTCACCATCTTTGGGCCTAAGGGAATGCATTGTGGAGTAGTAATTAGATGGTGGGTTGCGAGAGTGACAGAAACTCAAACCCCAATTTATGCGCTATTCCGTAAGGGGCCGATTGGATCCAAAAGTTTAATGCTATGGTTAGAATTTATTCTTAATACCTTTCTCGTAGTTGCGGATGCTTGCGGGAGGGTAAATCATAAGTAGGAGATTTGTTCAAGTAAGAACAACACCTAAGCACCGGTCCACCCACATTGAAGGAAATATGCTCTAGAGGCAATAGTAAAGTTGTTATTTATATTTACTTATATATGAAGTAAATATGCCCTAAAGGCAATAATAAAGTTGTTATTTATATTTCCTTATACATAATGATAAATGTCTTTCATTCATGCTAGAATTGTATTAACCGGAAACTTGATACATGTGTGAATACATAGACAAAACAGTGTGTCCCTAGTATGCCTCTACTAGACTAGCTCGTTAATCAAAGATGATTATGTTTCCTAACCATAGACATGAGTTGTCATTTGATCAACGGGATCACATCATTAGGAGAATGGTGTGATGGACAAGACCCATCTGTTAGCTTAGCAATATGATCCTTTAGTTTTTCTGCTATTGCTTTCTTCATGACTTATACATGTTCCTATGACTATGAGATTATGCAACTCCCGAATACCGGAGGAACACCTTGTGTGCTATCAAACATCACAACATAACCGGGTGATTATGAAGATGCTCTATAGGTGTCTCCAAAGGTGTGTGTGGTGTTGGCATAGATCGAGAATAGGATTTGTCACTCCGAGTGTCGGAGAGGTATCTCTGGGCCCTCTTGGTAATACACATCGTAATAAGCCTTGAAAGCAAACGACTAATGAGTTACTCACGAGATGATGTATTACGAAACGAGTAAAGAGACTTGCTGGTGACGAGATTGAACTAGGTATGATGATACCGACGATCTAATCTCGGGCAAGTAACATACCGATGACGAAGGGAACAACGTATGTTGTTAAGCGGTTTGACCAATAAAGATCTTCGTAGAATATGTGGGAACCAATATGAGTATCCAGGTTCCGCTATTGGTTATTGACCAGAGATGAGTCTCGATCATGTCTACATAGTTCTCGAACTCGTAGGGTCCGCACGCTTAACGTTCGATGACGATCGGTATTATGAGTTTATGTGTTTTGATCTACCGAAGGTAGTTCGGAGTCCCGGATGTGATCACAGACATGACGAGGAGTCTCAAAACGGCCGAGACATAAAGATTGATATATTGGAAGGTTATACTCGCACACCGAAAGGGTTCCGGGGGTCACCGGATAAATACCGGAGTACCGGGAGGTTACCGAAACCCCCGGGGAGTTAATGGGCCTTAGTGTGCTTTAGGGGAGAGAGAGAGAGGGGCTGCCTAGGGCTGGGCCACGCGCCCCCCAAGCCTAGTCCAAATTGGACTAGGGGGAGGGGCGGCGCCCCCTCCTTCCTTCGCTTTCTCTCCTCCCCTTTCCTTCTTCTCCTAGTCCTACTAGGAAAGGTGGAATCCTACTCCTAGTGGGAGTAGGACTCCACCCTTAGCGCGCCCCCTCCTAGGCCGGCCTCCTCCTCCCTCTCCCTCCTTTATATACGTGGGGAGGGCACCCCTTGGACACACATCATTTGTTCCTAGCCGTATGCGGTGCCCCCTCCACAGTTACACACCTCGGTCATATCGTTGCAGTGCTTAGCCGAAGCCCTGCACTGGTAACTTCATCATCACCGTCACCACACCGTCATGCTGACGAAACTCTCCCGCGATCTCAACTGTATCAAGAGTTCGTGGGACGTCATCGAGCTGAACGTGTGCTAAACGCGGAGGTGCCGTATGTTCGGTGCTTGTATCGGTTGGACCGCGAATACATTCGACTACATCAACCGCATTACTAAACGCTTTCGCTTTCGATCTACGAGGGTACGTGGACACACTCTCCCGCTCGTTGCTATGCTTCTCCTAGATAGATCTTGCGTGATCGTAGGATTATTTTGAAATACTATGTTCCCCAACAGTGGCATCATGAGCCAGGTCTATGCGTAGATGATTTGCACGAGTGGAACACAATGAGTTGTAGGCGATAATAGTCATATTGCTTACCAGCATGTCATACTTTGATTCGGCGGTATTGTGAGATGAAGCGGCCCGGACCGACATTACGCGTACGCTTACGCGAGACTGGTTTCACCATTAGAGCACTCATTGCTTAAAGGCGACTAGCGGCTGTCTGTCTCTCTCACTTTAGTTGAATCGAGTGTGACTACGCCCGATCCTTGTGAAGGTTAAGACAACACACTTGACGGAAAATCGTTGTGGTTTTTTGTATGCGTAGGCAAGAATGGTTCTTGCTAAGTCCGTAGCAACCACGTAAAACTTGCAACAACAAAGTAGAGGACGTCTAACTTGTTTTTGCAGGGCATGTTGTGATGTGATATGGTCAAGACATGATGAGTTATACGTTGTTGTATGAGATGATCATGTTTTTTAAATTATCGGCAACCGACAGGAGACTTATGGTTGTCTCTTTATTGTATGAATTGCGAAGGCCATGTAATTGCTTTACTTTATCACTATGAGTTAGCGATAGTAGTAGTAGCAATAGTTGGCGAGACGACCACAAAGCTACGATGAAGATCATGGTGTCAAGCCGGTGACAATGGAGATCATGACGATGCTTTGGAGATGGAGATCAAAAGCACAAGATGATGATGGCCATATCATGTCACGTATTTTGAGTGCATGTGCTGTTTATCTTATTATTCTTCTTATTTTGCTTAGTATGACGGTAGCATTATAAGATGATCCCTTACAAAAATTTCAAGGTAGAAGTATTCTCCCTGAGTATGCATGGTTGAAAAATTTCATCATGCCAAGACACCACGTGATGATCGGGTGTGATAATCTCTATGTTCAAATACAACGGGTGTACGACAGTTTTGCACATGTAGAATACTCGGGTTAAACTTGACGAGCCTAGCATGTACAGACATGGCCTCGGAATGCTGGAGACTGAAAGGTCGAGCGTGAATCATATAGTAGATATGACCAACATAAGATGTTCACCATTGAAAACTACTCCATCTCATGTGATGATCGGACATGGTTTAGTTTGATTTGGATCACATGATCATTTAGATGACTAGAGGGATGTATATCTATCTAAGTGGGAGTTCTTTAGTAATATGTTTAATTGAACTTTAATTTATCATGAACTTAGTCCTGATAGTATTTGCAAATTATGTTGTAGATCAATAGCTCGCGTTATAACTCCCCTATGTTTTTGATATGTTCCTAGAGAAAACTTAGTTGAAAGATGTTAGTAGCAATGATGTGGACTAGGTCCGTGATCTGAGGATTATCCTCATTTTTGCACAGAAGTATTATGTCCTTGATACACTGCTAGGTGACAACCTATTGTAGGAGCAAATGCAGACGTTATGAACGTTTGACAAGCTCGATATGATGACTACTTGATAGTTTAGTGCGCCATGCTTTACGGCTTATAACCGGGACTTCAAAAATGTTTTGAACGCCACGGAGCATATGAGATGTTCCAAGAGTTGAATATAGTATTTCAGACTCATGCCCGTGTCGAGAGGTATGAGACCTCTGACAAGTACTTTGCCTACACGATGGAGGAGAATAGCTCAACCAATGAGCATGTGCTCAAAATGTCTGAGTACTACAATGCTTGAATCAAGTGGGAGTTAATCTTCCAGATAAAATAGTGATTGACAGAGTTCTATAGTCACTATCAGCAAGTTACTAGAACTTCGTGATGAACTATAATATGCAAGGGATGACGAAAACGATTCCTGAGCTCTTCGTGATGCTGAAATCAACGAAGGTAGAAATCAAGAAAGAGCATCAGTTGTTGATGGTTAACAAGACCACTAGTTTCAAGAAAAGGGCAAGGGGAAGAAAGGGAACTTCAAGAAGAATGGCATGCAAGTTGTCACTCCCGTGAAGAAGCCCAAAGCTGGACCTAAGCCTGAAACTGAGTGCTTCTAACTGCAAAGGAAATGGTCACTGGAAGCGGAAGTTCCTCGAATATTAGGCAGATAAGAAGGATGGCAAAGTGAAAAAAGATATACTTGATATACATATTGATAATGTGTACCTCACTAGTGTTCATAGTAGCCCCTGAGTATTTGATACTTGTTTGGTTGCTAAGATTAGTAACTCGAAACAGGAGTTGCTGAATAAACAGAGACTAGTTGAGGGCGAGGTGATGATGTGTGTTGGAAGTAGTTCCAACATTGATATGATCATCATCGCACACTCCCTATACTTTCGGGATTAGTGTTAAACCTAAATAAATGTTATTTGGTGTTTGCATTGAGCATGAACAAGATTGGATCGTTTTTATTGTAATATGATTATTCGTTTAAGAGAGAGAATAATTGTTATTCCGTTTACAGGAATAAAACCTTCTATGGTCATACAGCCAAGGTGAATGGTTTATTAAATCTCGATCTTAGTAAATACACATATTCATAATATTGAAGCCAAAAAGATGCAGAGTTGATAATGATAGTGCAACATACTTGTGGCACTGCCGTTTAGTTTATATTGGTGTAAAGCGCATGAAGAAACTCCATGCCGATGGATTTTTGGAATCACTTGATTATGAATTATTTGATGCTTGCAAACCATGCCTCATGGGCAAGATGACTAAAACTCTATTCCCCGAAACAATGGAGCGAGCAAGTAACTTATTGGAAATAATACATACTGATGTTTGCGGACCAATGAGTGCTGATGCTCGCGGCGGGTATCGTTATTTTCTCACCTTCACTGATGATTTGAGCATATGGGTATATCTACTTGATGAAGCACAAGTCTGAAACATTTGAAAAAGTTCAAAGAATTTTAGAGTAAAGTAGAGAATAATCGTAACAAGAAAATAAAGTTTCTATGATTTGATCGCGGAGGCGAATATTTGAGTTATGAGTTTGGTCTTCATTTGAAACAATGTGGAATAGTTTCACAACTCACGCCACCTGAAACACCACAGCGTAATGGTGTGTCTGAACGTCGTAACCGTGCTTTATTAGATATGGTGCGATCTATGATGTCGCTTACCGATTTACCACTATCGTTTTGGGGTTATGCTTTAGAGACAACTGCATTCACGTTAAATAGGGCACCATCTAAATCCGTTGAGACGACGTCTTATGAACCGTGGTTTGGCAAAAAACCCAAGTTGTCGTTTCTTAAAGTTTGGGGCTGCAATGCTTATGTGAAAAGGCTTCAACTTGATAAGCTCGAACCCAAGTCGGAGAAATGTGTCTTCATAGGATACCCAAAGGAAACTGTTGGGTACACCTTCTATCAAAGATCCGAAGGCAAGATATTCGTTGCTAAGAATAGATCCTTTCTAGAGAAGGAGTTTCTCTCGAAAGAAGTGAGTGGGAGGAAAGTAGAACTTGATGTGGTAATTGTACCTTTTCCCGAATTGGAAAGTAGTTCATCACAGAAACTAGTTCCAGTGATTCCCACACCAATCAGTGAGGAAGCTAATGATGATGATCATGAAACTTCAAATCAAGTTACTACTGAACCCCGTAGGTCAACCAGAGTGCGTTCCGCACCAGAGTGGTACTGTAACCCGGTTTTGGAAGTCTTGTTACTAGACCATGATGAAACCTACGAACTATGAGGAACGATGATGAGCCCAAATTCTGCAAAATGGCTTGAGGCCATGAAATCTGAGATGGGATCCATGTATGAGAACAAAGTGTGAACTTTGGTTGACTTGCCCGATGATCGACAAGCCATTGAGAATAAATGGATCTTTAAGAGAAAGACTGACGCCGATGGTAATGTTACTGTCTACAAAGCTCGACTTGTTACGAAAGGTTTTCGACAAGTTCAAGGACTTGACTACGATGAGACTTTCTCACCCGTAGTGATGCTTAAGTCTGTCCGAATCATGTTAGCAATTGCCGCATTTTATGATTATGAAATCTGGCAAATGGATGTCAATACTGCATTCCTTAATGGATACCTCAAAGAGGAGTTGTATATGATGCAACTAGAAGGTTTTGTCGATCCTAAAGGTGCTAACAAAGTGTGCAAGCTCCAGTGATCCATCTATGGACTGATGCAAGCATTTCAGAGATGGAATATACGCTTTGATGAGATGATCAAGGAATATGGTTTTATACAGACTTACGGTGAAGCCTGTATTTGCAAGAAAGTGAGTGGGATCACTACAACATTTCTGATAAGTATATGTGAATGGCATATTGTTGATCAGAAATGATGTAGAATTTTCTGGAAAGTATTAAGGATTGTTTTAAAGGAGTTTTTTCAATAAAAGACCTAGGTGAAGCTGTTTACATATTGAGCACCAAGATCTATAGAGATAGATTAAGACGCTTGATAAAACTTTCAATTAGTACATACCTTGATAAGATTTTGAAGTAGTTCAAAATGGATCAGTCAAAGAAGGAGTTATTGCCTGATTTGTAAGGTGTGAAGATTGAGTAAGACTCAAAGCCTGACCACGGCAGAAAAATATAGAGAGAATGAAAGTCATTCCTATGTCTCAGCCATAGGTTCTATAAAGTATGCCATACTGTGTACCAAACTTGTTGTGTACCTTGCCATAAGTTTGGCAAGGAGGTACAATAGTGATCCAGGAGTAGATCAGTGGACAGCGGTCAAAATTATCCTTAGTAACTAGAGGACTAAGGAAATGTTTCTCGATTATGGAGGTGATAAAGAGTTCGTCGTAAAGGGTTACACAATTGCAAGCTTTGAGACTAATCCAGATGACTAAGTATCAATCCGGATGCATATTGAAAGTGGCAGCAATTAGCTAGAGTAGCTCCATGCAGAGCATTGTAGACATAGAAATTTGCGAAATACATATAGATCTGAATGTGACAGACCCGTTGACTAAACTTCTCTCACAAAGCAAAACATGATCACACCTTAATACTCTTTGGGTGTTAATCACATGGAGATGTGAACTAGATTATTGACTCTAGTAAACCCTTTGGGTGTTGGTCACATGGCGATGTGAACAATGGATATTAATCACATCTCGATGTGAACTATCGGTGTTAATCACATGGCGATTTGAACTAGATTATTGACTCTAGTGCAAGTGGGAGACTGAAGGAATATGCCCTAGAGGCAATAATAAAGTTGTAATTTATATTTCCTTATATATGAAGGAAATATGCCCTAGAGGCAATAATAAAGTTGTTATTTATATTTCCTTATACATCATGGTAAATGTCTTTTATTCATGCTAGAATTGTATTAACCGGAAACTTGATACATGTGTGAATACATAGACAAAACAAAGTGTCCCTAGTATGCCTCTACTAGACTAGCTCGTTAATCAAAGATAGTTATGTTCCCCAACCATAGACATGAGTTGTCATTTGATCAATGGGATCACATCATTAGGAGAATGATGTGATGGACAAGACCCATCCGTTATCTTAGCAATATGATTGTTTAGTTTTTCTGCTATTGCTTTCTTCATGACTTATACATGTTCCTATGACTATGAGATTATGCAACTCCCGAATACCGGTGGAACACCTTGTGTGCTATCAAACATCACAACGTAACTGGGTGATTATAAAGATGCTCTACATGTGCCTCCAAAGGTGTTTGTGGTGTTGGCATAGATCGAGAATAGGATTTGTCACTCCGAGTGTTGGAGAGGTATCTCTGGGCCCTCTCGGTAATACACATCGTAATAAGCCTTGCAAGCAAACGACTAATGAGTTAGTCATGAGATGATGTATTACAGAACGAGTAAAGAGACTTTTCGATGATGATTTTGAACTAGGTATGATGATACCGTCGATCGAATCTTGGGCTAGTAACATACCAATGACAAGGGAACAACATATGTTGTTATGCGGTTTGACCGATAAAGATCCTCGTAGAATATGTGGGAACCAATATGAGCATCCAGGTTCTGCTATTGGTTATTGACTGGAGATGAGTCTCGATCATGTGTACATAGTTCTCGAACCTGTAGGGTCCGCACGCTTAACTTTCGATGACGATCGGTATTATGAGTTTATGTGTTTTGATGCACCGAAGGTAGTTCGGAGTCCTAGATGTGATCACGGACATGGTGAGGAGTCTCAAAATGGTTGAGACATAAATATTAATATATTGGAAGGTTTTATTTGGAAATCAGAATGATTTTGGGGGTCACCGGAGAAATACCGGAGTACCGGGAGGTTACCGAAACCCCCGGGGAGTTAATGGGCCTTAGTGGGATTTAGGGGAGAGAGAGAGAGGGGCTGCCTAGGGCTGGGTCGCGCACCCCCCAAGCCTAGTCCAAATTGGACTAGGGGAGGGGCGCCGCCCCCTCCTTCCTCCTCTTTCTCTCGCCCTTTCTGTTTTCTCCTACTCCTACTAGGAAAGGTGGAATCCTACTCCTAGTGGGGGTAGGACTCCACCCTCGGCGCGCCCGCTCCTAGGCCGGCCTCCTCCTCCCTCTCCCTCCTCTATATATGTGGCGAGGGCACCCCTTGGACACACATCAATTGTTCCTAGCCGTGTGCGGTGCCCCCCTCCACAGTTACACACCTCGGTCATATCATTGCAGTGCTGAGGCGAAGCCCTGCGCCGGTAACTTCATCATCACCGTCACCATGCCGTCGTGCTGACGAAACTCTCCCGCGACCTCAACTGGATCAAGAGTTCGTGGGACATCATCGAGGTGAACATGTGCTGAACGCGGAGGTGCCGTACATTCGGTGCTTGGATCGGTTGGATCGCGAAGATGTTTGACTACATCAACCGCGTTACTAAACGCTTCCGCTTTCGGTCTACGAGGGTACGTGGACACACTCTCTCGCTCGTTGCTATGCTTATCCTAGATAGATCTTGCGTGATTGTAGGATTTTTTTTGAAATACTATGTTCCCGAACACACATATCAAATTATCAAAGTAGCGAACACAAATCAAAGCAACATGATGAAAATGACTAGATGAAATTCCCATGTAACCTCGAGAATGCTTTGCTTATCATAAGAGACCGTTTTGGCATGTCCTTTGCCTCAAAAGGATTAGGCTAACTTGCTGCATACTTGTTACTACTATCGTGACTTGCTCGTTACAAATTATCTTGCTATCAAACAACTTGCTACTTACAGTTTCAGTACTTGCATACATTACCTTACTGAAAACTATTGTCATTTCCTTCTGCTCCTCGTTGGGTTCGACACTCTTACTTATCGAAAAGAGCTACAATTGATCCCCTATACTTGTGGGTCATTAAGGCTATTTTCTGGCGCCGTTGTCGGGGAGTGAAGCGCCTTTGGTAAGGAAACATTTATATAGTGTGTTGAAATTTATTGTCACTTATTACTATGGAAAACAATCCTTCGAGGGGTTTGTTCGGGGTATCTTCATTCGTCCGGTGCCACATTTAGTTACCCCTCAACCTACCGCACCTACTGAAAATATTGAATATGAAATCTTTTCGGGTATGATAGAACAACTGCTAGCTAATCCTTATGCAGGAGATGGAACTGAACATCCTGATACGCACTTGATATATGTGGAACAAATTTGTGGACTGTTTAAGCTTGCAGGTTTACCCAGGGATGAAGTTATGAGTAAGGTTTTCCCTTTATCTTTGAAGGGAAAGAATTGGCATGTTATAGGCTATGTGATGATATTTGATCATGGAATTGGAATCGTATGAAATTGGAGTTCCACCATTTTTTTTATCCTATGCATCTAGTTCATTGTGATCGAAATTATATATATACTTTTTGGCCTCGTGAAGGAGAAAGTATCATTCTAGCTTGGGGGAGGCTTAAGTCAATGTTATATTCATGCCCCAATCTTGAGCTCTCAAGGGAAATTATTATCCAGAATTTTTATGCTCGGCTTTCTCATAATGATCGATCCATGCTTGATACTTCTTGTGCTGGTTCTTTTATGAAGAAGACTATTGAATTCTGGTGAGATGTTTTGGAAAGAATTAAATGCAACTCTGAAGATTGGGAACTCGATGAAGGTAAAGAGTCAGGTATTAAACTTAAGTATGATTGTGTTAAATCTTTTATGGATACCGATGATTTTCAAAATTTTAGCACTAAATATGGACTTGACTCCGAGATAGTAGCCTCCTTTTGTGAATCATTTGATACTCATGTTGAACTCCCTAAAGAGAAGTGGTTTAAATATCACCCACCTATTAAAGAAGAAATTAAAGAACCAGTACCAGTTAAAGAAGAAACTATACTTTATAATGTTGATCCAGTTGTTCCTTCTGCTTATATTAAGAAACCACCTTTTCCTGTTAGGATAAAGGAAATGCTAAAGTTTCAACTGTGGTTAACAAAATTTATATTAGAACACCTAAACCAGATGAGCAAATTAAAGTAGAACCTAATATTTCTATGGTAAATGATCTCTTGGAAGAAAATTTAGATGGGCATGTTATTTGCTTTAATGAAGATGCTGCTAGAATTGCCAAACCTGGTAGAAAAGATAAACATAGACCCGTTGTGGGCATGCCTGTTATTTCAGTTAAAATAGGAGATCATTGCTATCATGGTTTATGTGACATAGGTGCTAGTGTGAGTGCTATTCCCTACTCTTTATACCAAGAAATTATGAATGACATAGCACCTGCAGAAATAGAAGACATTGATGTCACTATTAAACTTGCTAATAGAGACACTGTATCACCATTTGGGATTGTTAGAGATGTTGAAGTCTTGTGTGGCAAAATAAAATACCCTACTGATTTTCTTGTTCTTGGTTCCCCACAAGATGACTTCTGTCCCATTATCTTTGGTAGACCTTTCTTGAATACAGTTAATGCTAAGATAGATTGTAAGAAGCAACTGTTGGTGTTAATTTTGGTGATGAGTCTCATGAGTTTAATTTTTCCAAGTTTAGTAGGAATCTTCATGAAAAAGAATTGCCTAGTAAGGATGAATTAATTGGTCTTGCTTCTATTACTATGCCACATACTGATCCTTTAGAGCAATATTTACTAGACCATGAAAATGATTTACATATGCATGAAAGGAATGAAATAGATAAAAATTTCTTTGAACAACGTCCTCCACTTAAACACAATCTGCCTATTGAAACTCTTGGAGGTCCTCCTCCACCTAAAGGTGATCCTGTGTTTGAATTAAAACAATTTCCAGACACTTTGAAATATGCTTATCTTGATGAAAAGAAAATATACCCTGTTATTATTAGTGCTAACCTTTCAGAACATGAAGAAGAAAGATTATTGAAGGTTCTAAGGAAGCACCTAGCTGCTATTGGATATACTCTTGATGATTTAAAGGGCATTAGTCCCACTCTATGTCAGCACAAAATTAATATGGAACCTGATGCTAAACCAGTTGTTGATCACCAACATCGGTTAAATCCGAAGATGAAAGAAGTGGTAAGAACGGAAATACTAAAACTTCTGGAAGTAGGTATAATCTATCCTATAGCTGATAGTAGATGGGTAAGTCCTATTCATTGTGTCCCTAAGAAAGGAGGTATAACTGTTGTTCCTAATGATAAGAATGAACTTATTCCACAAAGAATTGTTACATGCTATATAATGGTAATTGATTTGAGAAAATTAAACAAAGCAACTAGAAAAGATCATTACCCTTTGCCTTTTATTGATCAAATGCTTGAAAGACTATCTAAGACCACACATTTTTGCTTCCTTGGTGGATATTCTGGCTTTTCACAAATACCTGTTTCTCAACCTGATCAAGAAAAAACCACTTTTACTTGTCCTTTTGGAACCTATGCTTATAGACGTATGCCTTTTGGTTTATGTAATGCACCCGCTACCTTTCAAAGATGCATGATGGCTATATTCTCTGACTTTTGTGAAAAGATTGTTGAGATTTTCATGGATGACTTTTCTGTTTATGGGAAGTCTTTTGATGATTGTTTAAGCAATCTTGAGCGAGTTTGCAGAGATGTGAACAAACAAATCTCGTCTTGAATTGGGAGAAGTGCCACTTTATGGTTAATGAATGCATTGTCTTGGGTCATAAAATTTTTGAAAGAGGTATTGAAGTGGACCAAGCCAAGGTTGATGCAATTGAGAAAATGCCATGTCCTAAGGACATCAAAGGTATTCGTAGTTTCCTAGGTCATGCTGGTTTCTATAGGAGATTTATCAAAGACTTTTCTAAAATCTCTAGGCCTCTTACTAGTCTCTTGAAAAAGGATATTCCTTTTTGTTTTTGATGATGATTGTCTTGAAGCCTTTAAAACACTTAAGAAAGCCTTAATATCTGCACCTATTGTTCAACCACCTGATTGGAACTTACCTTTTGAAATTATGTGTGATGCTAGTGATTATGTTGTAGGTGCTGTTCTAGGACAAAGAGTTGATAAGAAATTGAATGTTATTCATTATGCTAGTAAAACTCTAGACAATGCTCACCTACTACTGAAAAAGAATTCTTAGCAGTGGTGTTTGCTTGTGATAAATTTAGACCTTATATTGTTGATTCTAAAGTAACTATTCACACAGACCATGCTGCTATTAAATATATTATGGAAAATAAAGATGCTAAGCCTAGACTTATTCGTTGGGTTATCTTGTTGCAAGAATTTGATCTACATATCATTGATAGAAAAGGAGCTGAGAACCCCGTAGACGATAACATGTCTAGGCTTTAAAATGTGCTTGATGACCCACTACCTATTGATGATAGTTTTCCTGTTGAGCAGTTAGCTAAAATAAATGTTTCTCATAGTACTCATTGGTATGCCGATTATGCTAATTACATTGTTGCTAAATATTTTCCACCTAGCTTTACTTACCAACAAAAGAAAAAAATTCTTCTATGATTTAAGACATTACTTTCGGGATGACTCACATCTTTATAAAAGAGTAGATAGTATTATTAGACATTGTGTACCTATAGATAGTTAGTGTAGTTTTTTCTTTCACTTTTTGTACATATTGTATATAGACCCATACTCTTGGTGCTGCGTTGCAATAAAGGGCTGTGGGGCTTTTGCCTCATAGTATTCAGTCAAAAAAATGAACAGTGACGAATCCTACGGAAATGTCACCCCGAGGCTTATGGAGGGCATCATGTTGGAGATAGAACTGCTCATTAGGTATTGCAATCTGGATTTTATTGGCCTACCCTCTTCAAGGATGCCCATAAGTTTGTCTCATCTTGTGATGAATGCCAAAGAATAGGTAATATCGGTAAGCGTCAACAAATGCCTATGAATTATTCACTTGCTGTTGAACCATTTGATGTTTGGGGATTTGACTACATGGGACATTTTCCTTCCTCTAATGGGTATACACATATTTTGGTTGCTGTTGATTATGTTACTAAGTGGATAGAAGCTATTCCAACTAGTAGTGCTGATCACAACACCTCTATTAAAATGCTTAAGTAAGTTATTTTCCCAAGGTTTGGAGTCCCTAGAATGACTGATGGTGGTTCACACTTTATTCATGGTGCTTTCCTTAAAATGCTTGCTAAGTATGATGTTAACCATATAATTGCATCACCCTATCATCCTCAGTCTAGTGGTCAAGTTGAACTTAGCTATAGAGAAATAAAATTAATTTTGCAAAAGACTGTCAATAGGTCCAAGAATAATTGGTCTAAGAAATTAGATGATGCACTTTGGGCTTATAGAACAACATATAAAAATCCTATGGGTATGTCTCCTTATAAAATGGTTTATGGAAAAACTTGTCATTTGCCCCTTGAGTTAGAACATAAAGCATACTGGACAGTTAAAGAACTCAACTGTGATTTCAAACTTGCTGGGAAAAGAGGTTATTTGATATTAGCTCATTAGATGAATGGAGAATCCAAGCTTATGAAAATGCAAAGTTATTCAAAGAAAAATGTAAAGATGGCATGACAAAAGAATCCAAAAGCGTGAGTTTAAATTTGGAGAATATGTTATTTTGTACAACTCTTGTTTTAGATTTTTTGCAGGGAAGCTCCTCTCGAAATGGGAAGGCCCATATGTCATCGAGGAGGTTTACCGGTCTGGTGCCATCAAAATAAATAATTCCAAAGGTACTAACTTGAAGGTTGTCAAGGGGCAACAAATAAAGCATTATATCTCAGGCACACACATTAATGTTGAAAGTAATATTATCCAAACTTTGACACCGGAAGAGCACATAAAAGAGTCCTTCCAGAACACTCCAGAATCGTGAAAATAAGGAGGTACGTGATACTGTAAGTAAACAGACTTCGAAAAATCCACAAAAATATTTTTTGTCAGTTTTTGGAATATTTCTGAATTTTGGAAATAAATAAACTTCCAGGAAGCGTCTCCCGGTGGGCACAAGCCTGGCGCGCCCAGGTGGTTTGTGCCCACGTGGGACACCTCCCATACTCCGTTTTTCTTCCATGTACTTGCCCTCCAAGATAAAAAAATATATACTTCCCGAACCTGTTAACCACCGTATCATGGAGAAATCCTGTGTTCTCTTTTCTTGCTGTTTCTGGTCAATCATCAAGCTAGGCATCATGTCTTCCTGCTCCTCCAACCACATGGAAGAAGATGCTCGGCTGATGAAGATCGAGACGAAGAGGGTGGAGCCTACGGACGTCATCAAGGGAGACAAGGGCAAGGAAGCTACCGTAGATCCATCCCCGGTGGCAACACAAGCACTGTTGATCGAGGAGGAGGAGTAAGATATCCTTAAACCCTACCTTACTCACCTTAATCTTGCTGAGATTGAAGCTTTTCATGTCATTGAAATAGTTCGCATAAGAAATAAGTATCTCACTCGCGAAAATATTCTGCATCAAGAGCATATCACCTATCTCCGGAGCGTCATCCGTCGGCTGGAGAATCTCTTGATCCTCAAAGATAGGATCGCCTCTTCACCACCATCATTTTCTTCACCACCAAAGGAGAATTGAGTATTGGGTATGGGCACTCCCCTTGGTTTTCGCCAAGCTTGGGGGAGGTGCCCCGGTATCATATCATCCCACTATCTTTTTGCTTTTACTTATTTCAGTTCAATCTTTTTGCTTTAGATGAAATAAAGTTTAGTTCGAGCCTTTCTTTTCGAGAGTTTTCTTAGTGATCTATCCTTGTAATCGTGTGCAAGTTATATAATAAAGTTTAGTTTGAGTTTTCGCTTTCTTTACTTTCATGCTGCAAATAAAGAAAAGAAATAAAGGAAATAAATAAAAGGAAATAAATAAATCAATAAGATCAAATACTAATCCTATGGTAGGTGATAGCACCACATAATAAAAAGTATAAGTAGCAAATTTTATTAGAGATTGACAAACATAGCATTAGTCAATGATGCAACTCATGAAAGAATTAATAAGGGAAGAGAAGATTCATATATAAATATACTATCCTAGAAATCTTTTGGGATTGTGATCCTCATCAAAATATTGAAGGAAATATGCCCTACAGGCAATAATAAAGTTTTTATTTATATTTCCTTATATATCATGATAAATGTCTTTTATTCATCCTAGAATTGTATTAACCATAAACTTGATACATGTGTGAATACATCGACAAAACAGAGTGTCCCTAGTGTGCCTCTACTTGACTAGCTCGTTAATCAAAGATGGTTAAATTTCCTAACCATAGACATGTGTTGTCATTTAATCAACGAGATCACATCATTAGGAGAATGATGTGATGGACAAGACCCATCCATTAGCTTAGCACAATGATCATTTAGTTTTATTGCTATTGCTTTCTTCATGACTTATACATGTTCCTCTAACTATGAGATTGTACAACTCCCGAATACCGGAGGAACACCTTGTGTGCCATCAAACGTCACAACATAACTGGGTGATTATAAAGATGCTCTACAGGTGTTTCTGAAAGTGTTTGTGGTGTTAGCTGTCGGTGTACAAAAAGGGGGGTACACTTTTTTGTACCCCTATGACTGTGCACGGGCAGTCTGAGGCACGGGCACCGCCGCACCAAGCAAGGCAAGGGAGGTAAGCCAGGGGAAGACCGAAGCTCAAGGGAACTGAAGCAACACCAAACCCAAGACCCCAAAGAGCAAAGGGACGAAGCAGGTTCCCCCGGCAAGATCCTTGTCGGGAGCCAGTTTTAGCAGCCCCGGCAAGATCCTTGCCGGGGCCGGCTTTAGCAGCCCCGGCAAGACCCTTGCCGCGGCAACTCGCCCCACGCCTACGGAGCAAATCACCCTTGAGTCCACTGCCCCCATGGGGCAAGGATTTGGGAGACATCCCCGTGGTGGCATACAGATCTTTGTGAAGACATTCAAGATCAGATACGCACTAAGAAGACGACGACCCTTGGCGGGATTCCAGCCAAGGAAGACCACAAGACCTCCGGCAAGCACCTTGCCGGGGATGGCAGTGGGCGCCGCGGCAAGACCCTTGCCGCGGCCCCAGCAAGGCCCTTGTCGAGGACATTCGCAGGGCCACCATCAGGCCCACGCCAACTAAACTCCCACCGCCTTATGGAGCTGCCGACCCAACCAGCTGGGCAGGCACATGCGCGGCGACATGCAGATCTTCGTGAAGACCCACCATTGCGCCACCTCAGCTGCCTGCCTACCTACATGGCATCTCAGGCATCGCTAGCCAGGGCGCGTGTCGACACAAGAAGGAGCGGCGACGGACAAGACAGATCTCTCCCCCGTCCCCGATAAAGCAAGGACACCTAAGCAAGACGCATTAAATGCGCCTTGTCATGTAATGCGAGGGATAACCTCGCATCACTGTACCCTTTCCACCTCCTGTGTGCCACTGTGGCAACCCCTTTTCCCTATAAAAGGAGGCCCGAGGCGACCAGGAGGAGGATTTGGCTTTTTGGAGCTCCTCACGCCCCATAGCTAGCTGACGAACACAAATATACAATCCACCAAAGCAGGAGTAGGGTTTTACGCATCCTCGCAGCCCGAACCTGGGTAAACGAACCGTGTGCTATCTGTTTGATCCGCTCTTCTCTCAACCCCGCGCCCCGCAACCGTAGTAGGGATTCTTGTGATCCCATAGGTGTCGTTCCCAATACACCACCATCTTTGGCGCGCTAGGTAGGGGGCGCAGTTGTGAGAATCGGCTCTAGCAGTTAGCCCAGCACTCCTTCGTCTTCGTGGCCCTTTGAGAAGGAAGGAGGCTGGAAGATCAGCACTCAAACGGCTGCAAACAAAAGCTAAGTTACATTGAACCCCGGATATTTCCATTCTATTATATAAAGTTATTATCCTCGGAGCTGTCGTTCTTTGTACAAAAAGAAACCTGTACGCAAATGGGGCCCTTCCCGATCGGCAATGCCTTTGTTCCGTTTCGAGTCTGCTCAACGGTTCAAACGGCTGCGTTGGAAACGGTAGGGTAGCCTTCCGCAATTGGCAAGGCTCTCGACTCTGATTTGAGTCAAACTCGATAGTTCGAGCGGCTGCGTTAAGGGTGGTAAGGTGGTTCACCCGGCAGCATGATCACCCGGCAGGCCAATGGGGAACCGTCCCCACAACGCCGCCTTGGGTTTCCGCGCTGGTAAGCCTACCCAGCTAGCGTAGGGTGGACGTACAAAGAGGCAACAAACAGGGAAATAGCATGCATAATTCCAAAAGTACTTCAAAGTTATGTTACATCACATCATTGCTGCGGTTCTAACTGAAGATAAAACTTGTCTTGGTCATGAACCCGCAACGGCGAAGAAGAACGGGATGCCTAATCCCGGCGCTGGCCTTCCACCCTCTTGATTTCGTCGATGCAGCTGATGACGGGCTTGATGCACTCCTTGAGCACCGTGAGGTCAGTACCCTCCGGCAAGCTATCCATCGCGGCTTCGAAGTCAAGATCGGGATTCCAGTATGCCATCTTGGTGAGGACCTTGGTCACGACCCCCCGGCAAAGCCGCCGGGCCTCCCCGGCCAACGTGGCCGCCCTGTTGGAGTGAAGCGAAGCCAAGGCTCCAAGGGTGCCCTCGAAGAACTGGGTTAGCTTGGCGTTGATGGTCCCACTGTGCTCAGGAGCATACGTCATGTTTGGCATCCCCATGATGGCCAACTGTGAGGTGACCCTACCGGCGACGTCCTCCAGGCGGCTGATCCATCTGTTCTCGCCCGCCACATATTCCTGGCGGGAGGCGGCCTCGTTCGCCCGCAGCTGCTTCTCCTCCTCTAGACTCTTGGTCAAGGTCTCCTCCCGAGCCGAGCTCTCCGACATCTTATCGAGATTCTCCAGCTTCAGCTTGAGATCTCTGATGGAGTTTTGCGCTTCGGAGAGCTCCCCAGCCCTGCTGATGGCCGGTCCTTGCGCCTCTACCAAGGCGCAGTTGAGCGTGCTCTTCTCGTTGGACAGCTTGAGGGCATGTTCCTTCAGCTCGTCCCGCTCTACCTCCAGCTCAATCACCTTGCCGGCGTGGGCCAGAGCCTGGGCAACGAGTGCCTCTTTGTGCCTCTGCTCCAGCTCGCGAGTCCGCCGCATGACAAGGGCCTTGAGCTCCTCATCCTTGCCGTGGAGCGTTGCGGCAAGCTTCGCCTCACGCGCGGAGAGGTCTTCTTCCTGGGAGTCCAATGCGGCTTGATGCTGGTTCCGGGCGGCCTCGGCCATGGCAGCCAAATTCGCTGCCTCTTCCTGGGCCTTCTCGATGTCAGACATCTTCATGGTGAGCTCTACATCACGCTTGGCCAATTCCCCCTGAAAGGCCCTCTGCTCCTCGCGAGTCTGGTGAAACCAGGTATGCGCCTCAGCAACGCGCGCCTTGAAGTCCACCTCCGCCTTGTCCACCGTTGCCATCCTGGACCTAACCTTGTCCAGACGGGCACGGTAGAGTGCTTGGAGCTTTCGGAAATTGGCCCCCATAGCACGAAAAAGCTGCTCTTCTGGAGGACCATCACCGCCGAAGCCCGGTTCATCGACCACCTCAAGCCCGGTGGCGGCGAGCACCTCGCCGTCGAAGACTTCTCCTCCGGCGGGCGCTCGGGAACTTGACGCCCCTGGAAGATGGACGAAAAGATCGTCGCCCACCTTCAGATATCTGCCGGGGCCCGAGGTTGTGGAGGAAGGAGGCTGATCATCAACCACCTCTTCCTCGGCTGTGGCCTTGCCGGCCTCCCCGGCAGGCCCATCGCTGGCGCCCTTGGCAGAAGCCTCGCCGGTCGCTTTGGCGGCCCCTGCAGCGGTGTCCTCGGCTGCATCCCTGGCGGCCTCCTCGGCGGCAATCCTGTCGGCCTCCGCCGCGGCCTCCTCAGCAATATTCCCAACAATAGCATCCACATCCTCCATATCTGCTGAAGGAGGGCGTGGGCAGTAATGGGAGCAATGAAGCCAAGAAAAAGAATAAGAAAAAAACAGAGACAGAGGACAGGCGACTCACCAGTGCCAGGCTGTGAAGCAGAAGGCCCCTCCCCGCCAGTATTTGGCGCCGTGGCAGAGCCACCAGCGCCCAAGTTCCCCTCTTCCTCCATGGGTGTGGGCTCCGTGCTTGATGCCCTTGCCGGGGACGCGCCTCGCGGCGGCGTAGTCGATGGGGGTGGTGTGTTGGGGTAGCCCTCTGCGGCTCCTCCGGCTGCCGCTCCCTTCCTACAAACCCGATAAGGTTAGCACCATAGCATCCCACCTACCACATGTCGAGTAAAAGGAGGCTGACGAACTTACGCTGGGGGCTGTGCCGGGGGCTGCTGTCCGGGCTGCTCAACACCACCAGTGGTGTCTCTGAAGCCCCAGCCGAGGGCTGACTGCTCGCCGAGGCCTTCGCCCTCTTCACCCTCTGGGCCAACGTCTCTGCATCCCTGCAAAAGCAAAAACGGATCAAGATGAGTGGCTCAATTCAGGGGAATGGAAATGGCAGTAAGGAACGGAGTACTTACTCGTCATCCATCTCCTCCTCTTCCACCACTTTCCTTTTCCTCTTTGGGATGAGAGGCCCGAGATCAAAAGGGAGCTCCGCGTCAACATCCGAGTCGACATCTGCCAGAGGAGGCGAAGAAGGTGGGGTTTGTGCGCGCCGAGATGGAGAAGGGGCTGTTGCCTTCTTCTTCTCAGCGGCCTTCGTCGGCCTCTTCGCTGCCGTGGCCCTCGTGTGACGCCCAGACCCCTCCAGGGTCAATTGAGGCCGCGTGGCCCTGCCGGGCCAGACCGGCTCGCCAGAGCTAGCCCGTCGTAGGACTCGCCCTCTTCCCCTGGCTGGCGTCGAGCCCGCCGCTACGTCCTCCTCCTCCGACGACTCGTCGGCCGCTTCTTCGATAAGCGGAGCTCCAGTACTGGCGCTGCTAGCCTCCCCGGCGGCCGCCGCCCACTGGGTGAGCTCCTCCTCCTCCGCAGCCGTTGCAGCCTTGTCCTCCACACCCCCGGCACTGCCAGCCTCCATGGCAAGCTGCGCCTCCCTCGCCCTAGTGGCGATGTAGTCCAGCTGTGCCTGGGTGGTGTCCATGACAAGCCACCGCTCAGCGTCAGCATTGACATACACCTCAGTCAGGGTGTCAAAGAATTGCTGCACGTCCGCGTCCACCGGCTCCTTCCAGCTCGGGACAGGGCCTTGCGCGTTGCAGTCCGGCATCATTGCGATGATCTCGGACCGACGTGAATTTTTGCACAACGGGACCACCCCGCTGGCAACTTGAAAAATGGTCCCTTGAGGGCCTTGCCGGCCTTCACGGCAGCCCTCGCGGCCTTGCCAGTCCGTTGGACCTCGCCATCGCGACCCACATCAAGCTGGAAAAGCCGCTGACAGAAATGGGCATGTGCCATCACCATGAAATTGTGGTCGAGGCTAGGACGGAGTCGCATAATGTCAGCCGGATTCGTAAAGAGCCAGGCTGGGTTCCCCTTGTTGTGCAACGGGGCGGTCCGACGGCGAATAAAGTTCGCCCCGATCATCTCAAGGGTGAGTCCAGCCTGGGTGAGCCAGAGAATCCTGGTAGTGGTGACAGCGAGCCTCCCGTCGGCGACGTCGACATCGCTCCAATCACTGCGACGGACCGGCAGCACTCGGCGGACCTTGCAGAATCTTGTCGGGTCTTCGTCTTCAATCCAGCACCATCGGCCACGCCATTCATCCCACCTCTCCTTCACGGCACTGTCCGGGTACGCCCCCTGGGATCTTGGGATCCAGGTGATGGATCCAGAGACGGCACCTCCCGGCTGGATCCGAGGGGAGAAATAATGGCAGAAAAGCGCCGTGTTGGGATGCACCCCGACGAAGCCTTCGCAAAGGTGCGCAAAGAAAGCCATGCACGCCACCACATTCGGAGTAAAATCCAAGAGGCGAAAGCCGAAGGTGTGCATGATGTCGCAGTAGAAATTGGAAAAGGGGGACACAACCCGCAAGAAAGATAGTCGACGAAAAAAGGATACCGATTTGGGCCACGGCCGGCGCAAGCGGCAGGAATGACGCGCGTCGCCGGATGTCCCGAAATCTCTCCCCCCATCTTCACTCCCCATAGAGGCTTGAAGGAGGCCCGGAGCTCGTGGACATCAACCGTCGAGGGGAAGAAGAAGGCGGACTTCGTCCGGTCCCCCAATAGCGCATTCTCCGGCGGCTCCATAGTCCCAGCGCCCTTGGCCACCCCCTTGCCCTTGACGGATTTGGACGCCATGGCGGCTAAGAAAATTAGAGGACTGAGGGAAGGGGATGGCGAAGCAACGACGACAGGCGACGGCGGAAGCTTAGGAAGGAAGGAAGAGAGGAAACAGCGGCTCTGAGATTGGAAGAGGCGCCAGGAAAGGGGAGAAAGTGAGCAGCGCGCCCGCGGCTATTCCTTCTTATGGGGGGAATATGCGGGCCGCCTCCTTTCACATTAACTGTGACGTGACGCATGCGTGCAACCGACCCCACGCGTGCCGCTCGCGTCACGCAGACCCCTCCACGCTGTGCCGCGCGCGCGGATCGTGGGAGGCACAACGCGCAGAAATCTTACCACGGTGAAAACCGCCCGCTTGCCCGCGCACCGTTCTGGTCCTAGCCCAACAACGCGTCGTGCTTATGTGTGGCCCAGGCCTAGGGGCTTCTGTCGGTGTACAAAAAAAGGGGGGTACACTTTTTTGTACGCCTATGACTGTGCACGGGCAGTCTAAGCCACGGGCACCGCCGCACCAAGCAAGGCAAGGGAGGTAAGCCAGGGTAAGACCAAAGCTCAAGGGAACTGAAGAAACACCAAAGCCAAGACCCCAAAGAGCAAAGGGACGAAGCGGGTTCCCCCGACAAGATCCTTGCTGGGAGCCAATTTTAGCAGCCCCAACAAGATCCTTGCCGGGGCCGGCTTTAGCAGCCCTGGCAAGACCCTTGCCGCGGCAACTCGCTCCACGCCTACGGAGCAAATCACCCTTGAGTCCACTGCCCCCATGGGGCAAGGATTTGGGAGACATCCCCGTGGTGGCATACAGATCTTTGTGAAGACATTCAAGATCAGATGCGCACTAAGAAGACGACGACCCTTGGCGGGATCCCAGCCAAGGAAGACCACAAGACCACCAGCAAGCACCTTGCCGGGGATGGCAGCAGGCGCCGCGGCAGGACCCTTGCCGGGGCCCCGGCAAGGTCCTTGCCGAGGACATCCGCAGGGCCACCATCAGGCCCACGCCAACTAAACTCCCACCGCCTTATGCAGCTGCCGACCCAACCAGCTTGGCAGGCACCTGCGTGGCGACATGTAGATCTTCGTGAAGACCCACCATTGCGCCACCTCAGCTGCCTACCTACCTACATGGCATCTCAGACATCACTGGCCAGGGCGCGTGTTGACACAAGAAGGAGCAGCGACGGACAAGACAGATCTCTCCCTCGTCCCCGATAAAGCAAGGACACCTAAGCAAGACGCATTAAATGCGCCTTGTCATGTAATGCGACGGATAACCTCGCATCACTATACCCTTTCCACCTCCTGTGTGCCACTGTGGCAACCCCTTTTCCCTATAAAAGGAGGCCCGAGGCGACCATGAGGAGGATTCGGCTTTTTGGAGATCCTCACGCCCCATAGCTAGCTGACGAACAAAAATATACAATCCACCAAAGCAGGAGTAGGGTTTTATGCATCCTCGCGGCCCGAACCTGGGTAAACGAACCATGTGCTATCTGTTTGATCTTCTCTTCTCTCAACCCCGCGCCCCGCAACCGTAGTAGGGATTCTTGTGATCCCATAGGTGTCGTTTCCAATACACCTACATTAGCATAGATCAAGATTAGGATTTGTCACTCCGAGTGTCGGAGATGTATCTCTGGGCCCTCTCGGTAATACACATCATAATAAGCCTTGCAAGCAAATGACTAATGATTTAGTAACAAGATGATGTATTACGGAACGAGTAAAGAGACTTGCTGGTGACAAGATTGAACTAGGTATGATGATACCGATGATCGAATCTCGGGCAAGTAACATACCGATGACAAAGGGAACAACGTATGTTGTTATGCGGTTTGACCGATAAAGATCTTCGTAGAATATGTAGGAGCCAATATGAGCATCCAGGTTCCCCTATTGGTTATTGACCACAGAAGTGTCTCGGTCATGTCTACATAGTTCTCGAACCCGTAGGGTCCACACGCTTAATGTTCGATGACGATTTGTATTATGAGTTATGTGTTTTTGATGACCAAAGATTGTTTGGAGTCCCGGATGAGATCACAGACATGAAGAGGAGTCTCTAAATGGTCAAGACATAAAGATTGATATATTGGAAGGTTATATTTGGACACCAGAAGGGTTCCGAAGTGTATCGAGTATTTTTCAGAGTACCGAGAGGTTACCGGAACCCCCCGAGGAGTCAATGGGCCTTAATGGGCCCTAGTGGAGAAAGAGGGCAGCAAGCAAGGTGTGGAGCACGCCCCCTAGGCCCAAATCGAATTGGTTTAGGGTTTGGGGGGCCGGCCCCCCCTTTCCTTTTCCTCTCCTCCTCCTTCCTGCTTCTCCTAGTAGGAATAGTAAAGGGGGAGGGGCAAATCTACTGGGCATAGGATTGCCCCCCCTTGGGCGCGCGCCTCCCCTAGGCCAGCCTCCTCCTCCCTCCCTCCTTTATATACGTGGGGAGGGGGCACCCCAAAGGCACACCAAAGTTTCTCTTAGCCGTGTGTGGTGCCCCCTCCACAGTTACACACCTCGGTCATATCGTCGTTGTGCTTAGGCGAAGCCCTGCGCCGGTAACTTCATCATCACCGTCATCACGCCATGGTGCTGACGAAACTCTCCCTCGTCCTCAACTGGATCAAGAGCTCGAGGGACGTCATCGTGCTGAATGTGTGCTAAACATGAAGGTGCCGTACGTTCGGTACTTGGATCGTGAAGATGTTCGACTACATCAACCGCGTTACTAAACGCTTTCGCTTTCGGTCTAAGAGGGTACGTGGACACACTCTCCCCGCTCGTTTCTATGCTTCTCCTAGACAGATCTTGTGTGATCGTAGGATTTGTTTTGAAATAGTACGTTCCCCAACAGTGGCATCATGAGCCAGGTCTATGCGTAGATGATATGCACGAGTAGAACACAAAGAGTTGTGGGCGATAATAGTCGTACTTTGATTCGGCGGTATTGTTGGATGAAGCGGCCCGGACCGACATGAGACTGGTTCTATCGACGTGCTTTGCACATAGGTGGCTGGCGGGTGTCAGTTTCTCCAACTTTAGTTGAATCAAGTGTGACTACGCCCGGTCCTTGCTGAAGGTTAAAACAAAACACTTGACGAAAAATTGTTGTGGTTTTGATGCGTAGGTAAGAACTGTTCTTACTAGAAGCCCGTACAACGACGTAAAACTTGCAACAACATAGTAGAGTACGTCTAACTTGTTTTTGCAGGGCATGTTGTGATGTGATATGGTCAAGACATGATGAGTTATACATTATTGTATGAGATGATCATGTTTTGTAAATTATCGGCAACCGACAGGAGCCTTATGGTTGTCTCTTTATTATATGAATTGCGAAAGCCATCTAATTGCTTTACTCTATCACTATGAGTTAGCGATAGTAGTAGTAGCAATAGTTGGCGAGACAACCACGATGCTACGATGAAGATCATGGTGTCAAGTCGGTGACGATGGAGATCATGACGATGCTTTGGAGATGGAGATCAAAAGCACAAGATGATGATGGCCATATCATGTCACATATTTTGATTGCATGTGATCTTTATCTTATTATGCTTCTTATTTTGCTTAGTACGATGGTACCATTATAATATGATCCCTTACAAAATTTCAAGGTACAAGTGTTCTCCCTGAGTATGCACCGTTGCGACAGTTCATCGTGCCGAGACATCAGGTGATGATCGGGTGTGATAAGCTCTACGTTCACATACAACGGGTGTAAGACCGTTTTGCACATGCAGAATACTCGGGTTAAACTTGACGAGCCTAGCATGTACAGACATGGCCTCGAAACACTAGAGACCGAAAGGTCAAGCGTGAATCATATAGCAGATATGATCAACATAATATGTTCACCATTGAAAACTACTCAATCTCACGTGATGATCAAACATGGTTTAGTTGATTTGGATCACGTGATCATTTAGATGACTAGAGGGATGTCTATCTAAGTGTGAGTTCTTTAGTAATATGATTAATTAAACTTTAATTTCTCATGAACTTAGTCCTGATAGTTTTTTCATATCTATGTTGTTGTGGATCAATGGCCCGTGCTACCGTTCCTTTGAATTTTAATGTGTTCCTAGAGAAAGCTGAGTTGAAAGATGATGCTAGCAACTACACGGACTGGGTCCATAACTTGAGGATTATCCTCATTGCTGCATAGAAGAATTATGTCCTGGAAGCATTGCTAGGTGAAAAGCCCGCTGCAGATGCAACACCGGACGTTATGAATGTATGGCAGAGCAAAGCTGATGACTACTCGATAGTTCAGTGTGCCATGCTTTACGGCTTACAATTGGGGTCTCCAAAGACGTTTTGAACGTTATCGAGCATATGATATGTTCCAAGAATTTAAGTTAATATTTCAAGCAAATGCCTGACTTGAGAGATATGAAGTCTCCAACAAGTTCTATAGCTGCAAGATGGAGGAGAACAGTTCTATCAGTGAACACTTGCTCGGAATGTTTGGGTACTCAATCACATGACTCAACTTGGAGTCAAAGTTGATGAAGATAGTGTTATTGATAGAGTTCTTCAATCACTGCCACCAAGCTATAAAGGCTTCATGGTGAACTATAATATGCAAGGGATGAAGAAGACAATTCCCGAGCTCTTCACTATGCTCAGAGCTGCGGATGTAGAAATCAAAAAGGAGCATCAAGTGTTGATGGTTAACAAGACCACTAGTTTCAAGAAAAGGGCAAGGGAAAGAAGGGGAACTTCAAGATGAATAGCAAGCCAGTTGCTACTCCCGTGAAGAAAGCCAAGTCTGGATCCAAGCCTGAAAGTGAGTGCTTCTACTGCAAAGGGACTAGTCACTGGAAGCGGAACTGCCCCAAGTATTTGGCGGATAAGAAGGACGGCAAAGTGAACAAAGGTATATTTGATATACCTGTTATTGATGCGTACCTTACTAATGCTCATAGTAGCACCTGGGTATTTGATACTGGTTTGGTTGCTCAAATTTGTAACTCGAAACTGGGGCTACGGATTAAACGAAGATAAGCTAATGACAAGGTGACGATGCGCGTGGGAAAAAGGTTCCAAAGTGGATGTCATGGTCGTCGACACGCTACCTCTATATCTACCTTCGGGATTAGTTTTTGACCTAAATAATTGTTATTTGGTGCCAGCGTTGAGCATGAACATTATATCTGGATCTTGTTTGTTGCGAGACGGTTATTCATTTAAATCAGAGAATAATGGTTGTTCTGTTTAAATGAGTAATATCTTTTATGGCATCCACCCTTGATGAGTGGTCTATTTTTGTTGAATCTCAATCGTAGTGATACACATATTTATAATATTGAAGCCAAAAGATGCAAAGTCGATAATGATAGTGCAACTTATTGTTGGGGAACATAGCAGAAATCAAAAAATTCTACGCATCACCAAGATCAATCTATGGAGTCATCTAGCAACGAGGGAGAGGGGAGTGCATCTACATACCTGTCACACCCTGATTTTCATGCCACATCACTTGAGCTAATAATCATGCTAAAAATGTGGTTTGACAAAAACTTTTGAGTGTTTTTGACTTTGCTTGATTGATTTTTCTGTTTGCTGTTTGCAAGTGCTCTAAAAATCAAATAAATCATTCAACTCTTATACTTCATCTCCTTGATCCAAAACCTTTTCCTAACGATCATGCCATGTGTATAGAACAATATAGTATTTTCTTACAAAAATATTTTGGCCAAATAGTATTTTCTAAAATTAGTTTTCCAAAAACCCCTGAATTGAGGTTTGCACTGCAAGTACCTTATTTGAGGTGTGAAAAATCTTTCAAAAAGTATATTTGAATCCTATTAGGTATAGGACTCCCATAAACCACAAAAGTATAATTTTAAAAGTTATTTTCCTATTTTATTGAAAGGCTTTTTCTTAGGGCCAGAAATGATCTTTAATAGGTAAAAATTATTTAACTATTTCAAAAATATTTGCCAAAATTCAGGGAAACTCATAGGACATATAGTGTCCATATATAAGAGTTTCAACACATGGTCATGTTCAAAATATTGAGCAAATCCTTCCAAAACCCTTTATGGATATTTCAAGCTTTTGAAATATTTACAAAGGAAATATTCTCCAAAAATTCCAGGGAAATTTCTATCATGTCAAATATGACATATGTGATTATCTTACAAGGCCTCATGCCTTGAAGATCAAGAAATCACCATCAAACCCCCTCAAAACCATTTCTTTCCATTTTGAAGTTTGAGCAACTTTACATTGCCAAACTTGTCCAAATGCTCTCAAACTTGGTGCACATGCTAAAATGGTCTAATTATGCATCTAGACCAAATGGCACAAGTATTGGAGAAGCATAACTTGATCTAAGTGCCCCAAAACCCTTTCTGACCAGATCCAAATTTGAACAACTCTACCTTGCCAACTTTTTACTTGGGGCCTCAAATTTTGTGGACATGCTCACAAACCCAAATGAGGACACTACACCAAGTGGTGCATCAAGGAGAGATGATTTGCTTAACCTAATCTTGGAAATTCCATTTCTGTTGATTTCTAGGGTTTACCAAAGTTACATTGGCAAGTTTCTTCAAACGAGTTCAAACTTGGTGAAATACCCTATTTCTATATGCCATTTGATCCTGTTAAGTCTCATGTCAAGTGGAGTTATTTTGCTTGCCCAAATTTGCATCAAACACCTTCTGCCATTTTACCAAAACCCTTGTTTTGCCCCCTTTTACTATTCTTCTTGAGCTCAACTTTTTACCACAGCTCCTCCTAGCCACCTTCTACCTCCAGTAACTCTCCCATGACCAGAGCTCAATGACTGAGGGGTGAAAAACCCATTTTACTCTGCTGGACAGCCCAATTTCCACTCGCCCTCAACCTCCCTCCTCTTCCATTGGGTAACCAGGGCATCCAAGGTCATGCCCACCTTGTTTACTACCCCTAGGGCTGTTGGACACTGGGGGACACGGCCAGGGCGCAATGACACGCCCATGCCGGCCAAAGTCGTGCTCTGGAGCGTGCTACAGTGCGCCAAGGCACTGTAGCTCGGCCCTCCCGAGGCACCCAAGCAGCATTGGACAGAGCGAGCGTGTCCGTCGAGGTCGCCTCTACGTCCACGACACGCTACATGGTCGGCCCCCTTCTTCCTCTCTCTCTCTCTCTCCTGCCCCTGCTCGCACACGCGCCATGGCCGCCGAGAGCTCCAATGAGCACGCTCACACGCGCGCTGCCCTGGCGCATCCCCACTCCTCCTGTCCCTTCCTCTGGTTGTAGACCACCCCTACAAACGCCCTGGACACGCCCCGGAGGGCTAGCTTTGCCTCCAGCCACGGCAGCGGCTTCGCCGGCGCACGGCCTCGCGGTGAACCTCAGGCTGGCCTATATAAGGCCTCCCCCGAGCCCCCTCGCTGCTCCTTTGGCTCTCTCTCTCTCCCGTACGCCCCCCGGGCCGCGCCATTCTTCCTCCCGTGCCCCCCATCCACCTCCAAGGCCGAAGCCAAGCCGCCGTCCATCGCCAAAATTCACGCCGTCCTGAGCTCACCTCCCTCCCTTTCCTCCACACAGAGGCTCCCCGTGGTCCGGCGAACCTCCCCACCTCCTCGAACCTTCGCAGGGATACTCGAACGCCAAGGGCCACGGATGGCCGACGACCTCCCCCGCCACCGTCAAGCTGTGGTCACCTCGGCCCCCTCCGGCGGCAGTGACCTGCACCAGCGGATGCGCCGCTCCGCACTGAGCTCGCCCATAGGCAGAGCGCCGCTGGAGACGGCCGCAGATGCCGGCTATCGCCGGACGAGTGCCGGCGTGCACTCTACCTCCCCTCCTCTGCCTCGAGCGGGAGGTAGAGGACGACCACCCCGCCAGCTGGCAGGAGGGGCCGGCCCGTCAGCGGCAGAGGCGACCGAGCCGGCCCACCAGCCGCCCATTCTAAAATCATGATCTACCTGTTGGTGCAACATGCACTTTTTCTTCACAAATATTTATCAAATCCTACTTTTCCATTTCTGGATGAACTTTAGAAAATCATCGAGAGCTCAAATTTGATCCAAATGCAATGGTTCAAATTCCTAGATACTTGTAATATCAAAACTTAGTTTTGGAACATTTTTCCTAATACTTTCTGTACCCCACAAAATAATGAGCCATTTCTTCATATTTGTCAACTTTGCAAAATCATAGGAAATTCATTTGAACCCCAAATCCAGTGAAACCAACTCCTAGATGCTTCTAAAATCACGATTTGTTAAATGGGTGCCTTTGCTATTTTTTCAAAAATATATTTCTGTACACTGCTTGCAAATCCATAAACCCCTTGATTCCATCATATTGAAATGTTCCAAACTATCCATTGATCCAATACCAATGAAACCACCTTGGTCATTTTTCATATGACCAGAGGTATCCTAGAAAAGTCCAACTCCTATTTTTAGAGCACTTTTATGTTTGCCTTGTTGTGTTGCTTATTATGATTGTTTCCGTCATTAGTTGACGAAATAAGCGGAGTAATTGGAGATGGACCAGAAGGTTTGAAGACCCCAAGGACTTGGTTAAGACAGGCAGCCCTTTGACCATGTCTATGGAACCCTTTTTATGCATGTCATATAGCACCATATTGTTGTTGCAACGGAATCATGATGAGGTGGAAATCACTTGTTGGTTTGCCACTGTACTTCCTTGTTGATACTTGCATTTGTGCATGACCCTACCTTCTTATGAGGGTTATGCCGGTGGGAGTAGATAGGTTGCTATAGTAGTGGCTATGCTAGTGGGACGGGGATATGCATAATGGTGAAAGCATAGTTCTTTCGAGGGACTCTTTCAAAAACCCCATCGGGTGTCACTTATGCCCGAGGGAGATGATGAGATGGGTAATGACTTGATGACGAAGTGGTGTACCGAGACAAGTGTGCGTGTGATGTTTTTCAAACGGATTGGTTTAAGTTGCGACCATTATTCCAACTTTACATGCGCAACCACTCTACCCTTATATGGGAAAGGGCATTATTGATTACCTAGGCTGATACTAGCATGGTGCCTGCATTAATAGTGACGAGGGTGACAAGAGGTCACTCTTGGGACGGGGTCGTGCTTGGATAGGCGGCCATGACTGTTTTCATAGGGCACCGAACACACCGTTGGTACCCCGTGCCCATGGAATGTGAAATGGGATCGAGGCTCCAAAAATCTTAAGATGTGAAATGTGGGGCACGGGGGTTGCTACCAATCGAGTGGACTCCATATTAGTGTCGCCTAGGGAAAGATAGTGATCGGGTGCTTACCCCGGGTACTTGAGGTACCGCGGGTGGTGGATGACACGGAAGTTCCCCGGATCTAGTGGGTAAAGTGTGCAACCTCTGCAGAGTGTAAAACTATTCGAATAGTCGTGTCCACGGTCAAGGACAGTTGGGTAACCGCTCTTGGGCTACGTCCAATGTTTGCGAAACCTGGTGTGTGTGTGTGAGGAAACAACTCGGTTCAGTAATATTAATGATGTGATTCTTGAGGAAATCACGATGAGCTTGAGCATGAGTTGATTATAACTCTTTCTCGATAGTGATGTCTGTAATCTCCTGATACTTGTTGCAGACACATGCATGTCCTTGTTATATGTTGATCATACTTGCATATGAAAAACTAGCTTTCCGCAAAACTGCCAATTTAGTAGTAGAGCCTTGCATAATTATTCTGTCATCACACTTGGGTTGCTTGCGAGTACATTCAAAGTACTCATTGTCTTGCCACTGGTTATTTTATTGGCCAAGCATGAAAGAACAGGATATGATGAAGATTTCTTGGTGACAAACATGGAGCTAGGACGCTTCCCAGTCAGAATGCCTGTAGGGTTAAGGCAGATGGCATGGGTCCAAGTTGTTATTGAAGTTTCCGCTGCAACGATATATTCAAGACTTGACCATAATGGTCACAATTTGTGTAATACGGTAGTATGGATATAAGACTCTTGTTATTCAGCTTCTGTGTGTTCAGTGAGCATTGATCTCTAGGATCACTGTACATGTGCATTCGGTGATCACGACTTATGAGTCGGGGTCCCCGCAGAGCTGGCATCAGAGCCATCCTGACTGTGGGAAGCCTTAGTTAGCATGGTCGTTACTTAGGGTAGAACTATTTCCAAAACTATTGCTAGTTTTCAAAACTATCTATACTTCTCTTCCCTTCTCAGTTTTTCGAAAACTAGGCTATACTTTCCTTATTGATCTCTTCCCCTTCAAAACAGTTGGTCGCTAGAACCCTTATGCCCGTGACCACTAGATTTCCTGAAATCCTCGTGGAAAATCTAGAAGGAGTACACCTTGCCAAACACTCACCCACCTCTTCTGAACACAAGATTGGCGACACCACAACAAGACGATGCCAACAGAAGATACATCCTCGAGGAATGAGGACATGAAGACCTAGAAGATGGTGAAACCCTTGGCACTGCCCCAAGATGATGCAACCTTGGCCTACGATGAACATGGCATAAGTTGTGCAAGATCATGATATACATCGCTAATAGAGTAATCCTGTCACTACCGTTGTTGTATCGGCAACCACCGGTGGATGAGAACCTCGCCATTTGGTCCGCCTCACTATAGTCAGCAGGAAAATGGTTCTCTTCGTTCCCTTCTCTTGGTGTCGATGTTGTCATCAACGTAACCGACATGTTGAACCTCTAATATGCCTTGTTAATATCATTGCATAAAGGATTGCCTACCTGGTACCCTCGACACCCCAGAAGGCACAAGGGATCGTCACGATTAAAGAGACAAGAGAAGACCAAGTCAACACCAGCTACAAGGAGACACCTTCACCACATCACCTCATCCGGCGAGAAGTTGTTGAAGATTCTTCAGGCTCAACCCGGATCGTTCATCAAACAACTACGAGGGACATAGGAACACCTGAGGAAAACTCAAAAGACTACACGAGGT
This sequence comes from Secale cereale, assembly GCA_902687465.1. Lineage (NCBI taxonomy): Eukaryota > Viridiplantae > Streptophyta > Magnoliopsida > Poales > Poaceae > Secale > Secale cereale. The sequence goes on along the minus strand of LR738713.1, from coordinate 362,880,042 downwards.
ACAAGTCATGACTGCTGAGTCCGAGGACCCCTAGGGTAGGATGAGTCGTGTACCCCCTATGCGCAGTCGAGTCCGTATGATGGTTCGAACAGAACCATGATTGCATGTTGCTTGATTTTATTTGTTTGTGTTTTGATATAAGTCACACTTTTGCCCTAGGCAACAAGTACATGTCTATATCATCTTCCTTACCATGTTTCTTCCGTTTCGGACTTTTTGCACCTGTTTGTTTGCACTTGCACTATAGCACCCCCTTTAGGCATTTCCCCCTCTATACTGCCTTTCCCCTCTCTTCTATCTCCTCAACTGAAGACCAGCAAGACAAGAAGTACCAAGGATTCCAACTCGGCAACCAACTAACAATGAAGACTTCTGCTACAACCTCCACGACCAAGTGCAACCCCGTGAAGTTATGTTTACCCCTCCAGACTAAAAACCATTCCTAGACCCTTTCAGACTTCACGAGATACTCCAGCACGAATCCTTAACCATGTGCTTAACCCATAGAATTACAAGAGAACCAGTTAAGCCTTTATAACCTTGCACAACACTGGGTTCGTAATGGAACTAGTGGACACAGTGAGTGAGCACATTTTCGTCCTAATATAGCACAAGAACTGACGATGCCATAGATAGACCAATTTGAGGATATAGGACAGACGATATGGTGACTTTATATCAGTGACTTCGAGGAATTATCTGAGACCTTGTTGGATTGTGTGGTTTTCATGTTGGTGGGATCATGATTAATAGGGTAGCGTAACTATCACCACCCTGGAGTAACTTGGATTTGCAGGGCAATTGTGATCGCAAGATGAAATTCTTGGAAGTATAAGGTTTTGACTTCATCGGAGGATATTGATTGGAGATAGTTGACATTTTGAAAATAACTTGGGGGAAATGTAGGAATTCTCGTTGGACATGAGATTTGGATTTATGTAGGTGATTCTGGTTGGGTATAGATGCTAGATATGTCTACATGGTTCGGAGTAAATTGGATTTAGACTAATGATCCCGATCATGATTCCATGTTTCTCGGAAGACGATAAACTAGGGGATTGGATTATTTGTCGGAGTTGATTTAGGGATCTATATAATCATGACCTTAGAGTTTACTTGACCATGATGGTGGGAATTTAGTGGACTTACTGTCATAATGCATGGCCCTTCCAAGTATTTGGGTATTAAAGGGACTTGAGATCTTGAGGAACACCGTAAACACCGAATTTGTAGAATTGTTTGATTATGTGGTGATTGATGGAAGTTACTGGGCTGTTGGAGTTGATCCATAGGAAGGAAACAGGATCTTGGAGTGGCTTATGACGTGTTTCCTTAGGATAGAGATGCATTATCTTGCACCTTGCAAGAATAGACTGAGCGCTTGGATTGTCGTGTTTAATTCAAGCTTAACAGCATGTATGATCTACGCATGGATTTTAGGGGTAGACATACATATGGATTTGGGGATCCTAGACAAGTATAATTTTGTTAGATAGCCTCTTGGGAGTCATGAGGATATGTATGGCATGAGTGGTGATTGGAGTTGGCCTATGCAAGATGGTGCTTTCGGTGGAATGGAGTGATGTGTTTAGAGGACTCGATAGCACCATTGGCATCTCAGGAACTCTGCTTAAGGATAAGATGATGAACGTTCACTCACACACTAGAATCCTTGAAACCCTTAAGCCCCACCAAGCCACAACATGGTCAGATCCTGACCACGGGCCTTGACTCTAAGTCAAGAAGACCGGTGCCATCATTCAACGGAGACCAACACCAATACCCTAGCCTACCCCGCGTACCCCATAGACTTCATGGAGTACTTGAACAAGTTAGTGGTCAACTTTATTTGGCAACATACTTGACTACCCGAAGACGGAAAAAGTGTCGTGCAGCTGGTTAGAAGACATTTGAAGACCGACATGTTAAGAAGGAAGAACTACACCGACCACCATCATCAAGAAATGAACTTCCGCGTCGAAGACCAGGCGTATCTGCAAACCACTCCTCTCGAAGGAACCAAGCATTTCCATGTCGAAGGGACGCTCACACCAAGATTTATCGACCTTCTTCAAGACCACTGCAAGTCAAATAGTAGACGGCTACCAGCTAGATTTACCACCTGAGATACCCACCGTACACCAAACTTTCACGAGTCACCACTCTGGAAGTACTTCTTACTTCCTAACTAGCCCGGTCCCCGCAAGGACATCGATCACCGAGCCTTTGACGTCTAGCCCAACCTAACCTATGCAAGAGACCCCTCAGCAACCTGCATCAAAGAGGGCAAGAAGCGAGTAGCCACACCACCAAGTACTTCAAGATTCCATGGAGCACCACTCGGAAGCAGAATCAACAAGAAGAAGTGAAGACTACCCCATCTCCAAGTCTCCGTATTCCTTTCCACGCCTAGTCTGGGAATCTCGGGGACGAGATTCTTGTAAGGGGGGTAGGTCTGTCATACCCTGATTTTCATGCCACATCACTTGAACTAATAATCATGCTAAAAATGTGGTTTGACAAAAACTTTTGAGTGTTTTTGACTTTGCTTGATTGATTTTTCAGTTTGCTGTTTTCAAGTGCTCTAAAAATAAAATAAATCATCCAACTCTTATACTTCATCTCCTTGATCCAAAACCTTTTCCCAATGATCATGACATGTGTATAGAACAGCATATTATTTTCTTACAAAAATATTTTGGCCAAATAGTATTTTCTAAAATTAGTTTTCCAAAAACTCCTGAATTGAGGTTTGCACTGCAAGTACCTTATTTGAGGTGTGAAAAATCTTTCAAAAAGTATATTTGAATCCTATTAGGTATAGGACTCCCATAAACCACAAAAGTATAATTTTAAAAGTTATTTTCCTATTTTATTAAAAGGCTTTTTCTTAGGGCCAGAAATGGTCTTTAATAAGTAAAAATTATTTAACTATTTCAAAAATATTTGCCAAAAATCAAGGAAACTCATAGGACATATATTGTCCATATATAAGAGTTTCAACACATGGTCATGTTCAAAATATTGAGCAAATCCTTCCAAAACCCTTTTTGGATATTTCAAGCTTTTGAAATATTTACAAAGGAAATATTCTCCAAAAATTCCAGGGAAAATTCTATCATGTCAAATATGACATATGTGATGATCTTACAAGGCCTCATGCCTTGAAGATCAAGAAATCACCATCAAATCCCCTCAAAACCATTTCTGTCCATTTTGAAGTTTTAGCAACTTTACATTGCCAAACTTGTCCAAATGCTCTCAAACTTGGTGCACCTGCTAAAATGGTTTAATTATGCATCTAGACCAAATTGCACAAGTATTGGAGAAGCATAACTTGATCTAAGTGCCCCAAAACCCTTTCTGACCAGATCCAAATTTGAACAACTCTACCTTGCCAACTTTTTACTTGGGGCCTCAAATTTTGTGGACATGCTCACAAACCCAAATGAGGACACTACACCAAGTGGTGCATCAAGGAGAGATGATTTGCTTAACCTAATCTTGGAAATTCCATTTCTGTTGATTTCTAGGGTTTACCAAAGTTACATTGGCAAGTTTCTTCAAATGAGTTCAAACTTGGTGAAATACCCTATTTCTATATGCCATTTGATCCTGTTAAGTCTCATGTCAAGTGGAGTTATTTTGCTTGCCCAAATTTGCATCAAACACCTTCTGCCATTTTACCAAAACCCATGTTTTCCCCCTTTTACTACTCTTCTTGAGCTCAACTTTTTACCACAGCTCCTCCTAGCCACCTTCCACCTCCAGTAACTCTCCCATAACCAGAGCTCAATGATTGAGGGGTGAAAATCCCATTTTACTCTGCTGGACAACCCAATTTCCACTCTCCCTCAACCTCCCTCCTCTTCCATTGGGTAACCAGGGCATCCAAGGTCATGCCCACCTTGTTTACTACCCCCTAGGGCTGTTGGACACTGGGTGACATGGCCAGGGCGCAACGACACGCCCATGCCGGCCAAAGTCGCGCTCTGGAGCGCGCTACAGTGCGCCAAGGCACTGTAGCTCGGCCCTCCCGAGGCACCCAGGCGGCATTGGGCAGAGCGAGTGTGTCCGTCGAGGTCGCCTCGACGTCCACGACACGCTACACGGTCGGCCCCCTTCTTCCTCTCTCTCTCTCTCTTGCCCCTGCTCGCACGCGCGCCATGGCTGCCGAGAGCTCCAATGAGCACGCTCACATGCGCGCAGCCCTGACGCATCCCCACTCCTCCTGTCCCTTCCTCTGGGCGTAGACCACCCCTACAAACGCCCTGGACACGCCCCGGAGGGCCAGCTTTGCCTCCAGCCACGGCAGCGGCTTCGCCGGCGCACGGCCTCGCGGGGAACCTCGGGCTGGCCTATATAAGGCCTCCCCCGAGCCCGCTCGCTGCTCCTTTGTCTCTCTCTCCCGTACGCCCCCCGGGCCGCGCCATTCTTCCTCCCGTGCCCCCATCCACCTCCAAGGCCGAAGCCGAGCCGCCGTCCATCGCCAAAATTCACGCCATCCTAAGCTCACCTCCCTCCCTTTCCTCCACACAGAGGCTCTCCGTGGTCTGGCGAACCTCCCCACCTCCTCGAACCATCGCTGGGATGCTCGAACGCTGAGGGCCACGGATGTCCGACAACCTCCCCCGCCACCGTCAAGCTGCGGTCACCTCGGCCCCCTCCGGCGGCAGTGACCTGCACCAGCGGATGCGCCGCTCCGCGCTGAGCTTGCCCATAGTCAGAGCGCCGCGGGAGACGGCCGCAGACGCCGGCTATCGCCGGACGAGCGCTGGTGTGCGCTCTGCCTCCCCTTCTCTGCCTCGAGCGGGAGGTAGAGGACGACCGCCCCGCCAGCTGGTAGGAGGGCCCCACCCGTCAGCGGTAGAGGCGACCGAGCCGGCCCACAAGTCGGGTTAAGTGGAAACGGCTTCGGGCCGATTCGCTTGCCCCGCTGGGTAGCGCCTTCCCGCAGTACGCCTTCGACGTCACCACTTCTGCCCGCACAGCCGAGCCGCTGGGCCGTCCCACTGTCTATCTACCGCCATGTGCGCAGTATAAGGGTATAAACCCTTTTCCTTTTTCTTTTTCTAGTCAACTTCAAAAATCCTTAAACAATTCAAATGAACTCCAAATTTGATTATTCTAATTTCTAGGAGCTTCTAAAATCATGATCTACCTGTTGGTGCAACATGCACATTTTTTCAGAGACTTTTTCTTCACAAATATTTATCAAATCCTATTTTTCCATTTCTGTGATGAACTTTAGAAAATCACAGAGAGCTCAAATTCGATCCAAATGCAATGGTTCAAATTCCTAGATACTTGTAATATCAAAACTTAGTTTTGGAACATTTTTCCTAATACTTTCTGTAGCCCACAAAATAATGAGCCAATTCTTCATATTTGTCAACTTTGCAAAATCATAGGAAATTCATTTGAACTCCAAATCCAGTGAAACCAACTCCTAGATGCTTCTAAAATCATAATTTGTTAAATGGGTGCCTTTGCTAATTTTTCAAAAATATATTTATGTACACTTCTTGCAAATCCATAAACCCCTTGATTCCATCATATTGAAATGTTCCAAACTATCCATTGATCCAATACCTATGAAACCACCTTGGTCATTTTTCATATGACCAGAGGTATCCTAGAAAAGTCCAACTCCTATTTTTAGAGCACTTTTATTTTTGCCTTGTTGTGTTGCTTATTATGATTGTTTCCATCGTTAGTTGACGAAATAAGCGGAGTACTTGGAGATGGACCAGAAGGTTTGAAGACCCCATGGACTTGGTTAAGACAGGCAAGCAGCCCTTTGACCATGTCTATGGAACCCTTTTTATGCATGTCATATAGCACCATATTGTTGTTGCAACGGAATCATGATGAAGTGGAAATCACTTGTTGGTTTGCCACTGTACTTCCTCGTTGATACTTGCATTTGTGCATGACCCTACCTTCTTATGAGGGTTATGCCGGTGGGAGTAGATAGGTTGCTATAGTAGTGGCTATGCTAGTGGGATGGGGATATGCATAACGGTGAAAGCATAGTTCTTTCGAGGGACTCTTTCAAAAACCCCATCGGGTGTCACTTATGCCCGAGGGAGATGATGAGATGGGTAACCACTTGATGACAAAGTGGTGTACCGAGACAAGTGTGTGTGTGTGATGTTTTTCAAACGGATTGGTTTAAGTTGCGACCGTTATTCCAACTTTACATGTGCAACCACTCTACCCTTATATGGGAAAGGGCATTATTGATTACCTAGGCCGATACTAGCATGGTGCCCGCATTAATAGTGACGGGAGTGACAAGAGGTCACTCTCGGGACGGGGTTGTGCTTGGATAGGCGGCCATGACTGTTTTCACAGGGCACCGAACACACCGTTGGTACCCCGTGCCCATGGTATGAGAAATGGGAGCGAGGCTCCAAAAATCTTAAGATGTGAAATGTGGGGCACGGGGGTTGCTACCAATCGAGTGGACTCCATATTAGTTTCGCCTAGGGAAAGATAGTGATCGGGTGCTTACCCCGGGTACTTGAGGTACCGCGGGTCGTGGATGACGCGGAAGTTCCCCGGATCTAGTGGGTAAAGTGTGCAACCTCTGCAGAGTGTAAAACTATTCGAATAGCCGTGTCCACGGTCAAGGACAGTTGGGTAACCGCTCTTGGGCTACGTCCAATGTTTGCGAAACCTGGTGTGTGTGTGTGAGGAAACAACTCGGTTCAGTAATATTAATGATGTGATTCTTGAGGAAATCATGATGAGCTTGAGCATGAGTTGATTATAAATCTTTCTCGATAGTGACGTCTGTAATCTCCTGATACTTGTTGCAGACACATGCATGTCCTTGTTATATGTTAATCATACTTGCATATGAAAACTAGCTTTCCGCAAAACTGCCAATTTAGCAGTAGAGCCTTGCATAATTATTCTGTCATCAGACTTGGGTTGCTTGTGAGTACATTCAAAGTACTCATTGGCTTGCCACTGGTTATTTTATTGGCCAGGCATGAAAGAACATGATATGATGAAGATTTCTTGGTGACGAACATGCGAGCTAGGACGTTTCCCATTCAGAATGTCTGTAGGGTTAAGGCAGATGGCATGGGTCCAAGTTGTTATTGAAGTTTCCGCTGTAACGATATATTCAAGACTTGACCATAATGGTCACAATTTTTGTAATACGGCATGTATGGATATAAGACTCGTGTTATTCAGCTTCTGTGTGTTCAGTGAGCATTGATCTGTGGGATCACTGTACACGTGCATTCGGTCATCATGACTTATGAGTCGGGGTCCCCACAATACCCTTGTAGATCGTGAGCGGAAGCATTCAAGAGAACAAGGATGATGGAGTCGTACTCGTCGTGATCCAAATCACCGATGATCCTAGCGCCGAACGGACGGCACCTACGCGTTCAACACACGTCTGGTGCGGGGATGTGATGGCCTGGCTTATTAGGGATGATAGACTACTCATATCAATAAGGAATTCCTTCTTTTCTGAGAGCCCATTCGGATAGAACTCCAAAGTTAAGTGTGCTCAGCTTGGAGTAGTTTCAGGATGGGTGACCGACCGGGAAGTTTCTCCCGGGTGCACACGAGTGAGGACAAAATGTGCAGAAAAGACTAGTATTGATATGTGAGGCCAGTCTAGATCCCGCCAGGAGTAACGACCACCGGCGGGTGTGTCCGGAGCGTTACAAGTTGGTATCAGAGCCGACCCTCGCGGTTACACGGATGTTTGCAGACAGTTTGCAGTCATGTTGTGCATGACGTTTGTGACCCGTCGTGGCACACGGCATGTCACATGTGCTGTCCTGGAAGCACAGACGGTTGTGCCAAGAGGGAACGTTCCTGTGGCTCGACGAGGACGTCAGTTCCTCTGAGTGAGGGTGTATGTGATGGCCTGGCTTATTAGGGATGATAGACTACTCATATCAATAAGGAATTCCTTCTTTTCCGAGAGCCCATTCGGATAGAACTCCAAAGTTAAGTGTGCTCAGCTTGGAGTAGTTTCAGGATGGGTGACCGACCGGGAAGTTTCTCCCGGGTGCGCACGAGTGAGGACAAAGTGTGCAGAAAAGACTAGTATTGATATGTGAGGCCAGTCTAGATCCCGCCAGGAGTAACGACCACCGGCGGGTGTGTCCGGAGCGTTACAGGGAACGTCTCCTCCTTCTTGATCCAGCAAGGTGGGAGGAGAGATTGATGGAGATCCAGCAGCACGACGGCGTGGTGGTGGAAGTAGCAGGATTCCTGCAGGGCTTCGCCAAGCGCTGCGGGAGGAGGAAGATGTGTCACGGGAGGGAGAGGGAGGCGCCGGGGCTTAGGGTGCGGTTTCCCTCCCTCCCCCACTATATATAGGGGGCCTACGGGGGTGCGCCGGCCCAAGAGATCCCATCTCTAGGGGGGGGACTTGCCCCCCCCAAGAAAGGTGGGGCGCCCCCCCACCCTTAGGTTTCCAACCCTAGGTGCAGGGAGGCCCATGGGGGGCGCACCAGCCCTCCAGGGGATGGTTCCCTTCCCCTTTCAGACCATGGGGCCCTCCAGGATAGGTGGCCCCACCCGATGGACCCCCGAGACCCTTCCGGTGGTCCCGGTACAATACCGATGACCCCCGAAACTCTCCCGGTGGCCGAAACTGGACTTCCTACATATAAATCTTTACCTCCGGACCATTCCGGAACTCCTCGTGACGTCCGGGATCTCATCCGGGACTCCGAACAACTTTCGGGTTTCCGCATACTTATATCTCTACAACCCTAGCATCACCGAACCTTAAGTGTGTAGACCCTACGGGTTCGGGAGACACGTAGACATGCCCGAGACGACTCTCCGGTCAATAACCAATAGAGGGATCTGGATACCCATGTTGGCTCCCACATTCTCCACGATGATCTCATCGGATGAACCACGATGTCAAGGATTCAATCAATCCTGTATACGATTCCCTTTGTCTGTCGGTATAGTACTTGCCCGAGATTCGATCGTCGGTATACCGATACCTTGTTCAATCTCGTCATGGAAAGTCTCTTTACTCGTTCCGTAATACATCATCCTGTGACCAACCCCTTAGTCACTTTGAGCTCATTATGATGATGTCTTATCGAGTGGGCCTAGAGATACCTCTCCGTCATACGGAGTGACAAATCCCAGTCTTGGTTCGCGCCAACCCAACAGATACTTTTGGAGATACCTGTAGTGTACCTTTATAGCCACCCAGTTACGTTGTGACGTTTGGCACACCCAAAGTATTCCTACGGTATCTGGGAGTTGCACAACCTCATGGTCTAAGGAACGGATACTTGATATTGGAAAAGCTTTAGCATACGAACTGCACGATCTTGTGCTAGGCTTAGGATTGGGTCTTGTCCATCACATCATTCTCCTAATGATGTGATCCCATTATCAATGACATCCAATGTCCATGGTCAGGAAACCATAACCATCCGTTGATCAATGAGCTAGTAACTAGAAGCTTACTAGGGACACGTTGTGGTCTATGTATTCACACATGTATCACTGTTTCCGGATAATACAATTAAAGCATGAATAATAGACAATTATCATGAACAAAGAAATATAATAATAACCATTTTATTATTGCCTCTAGGGCATATTTCCAACAGTCTCCCACTTGCACTAGAGTCAATAATCTAGTTACATTGTGATGAATCGAACACCCATAGAGTTCTGGTGTTGATCATGTTTTGCTCGTGGAATAGGTTTTGTCAACGGATCTGCGACATTCAGATCCGTATGCACTTTACATATATCTATGTCTCCATCTTGAATATAATTCCGGATGGAGTTGAAATGGCGCTTGATGTGCTTGGTCTTCTTGTGAAACCTGGGCTCCTTGGCAATGGCAATAGCTCCAGTGTTGTCACAGAAGAGAGTCATCGGGCCCGACGCGCTTGGAATAACTCCTAGGTCGGTGATGAACTCCTTCATCCAGACTCCTTCATGCGCTGCTTCGGAAGCAGCTATGTACTCCGCTTCACATGTAGATGCCGCACAACGCTTTGCTTGCAACTGCACCAGCTGACAGCTCCTCCATTCAAAATATACACGTATCCGGTTTGTGACTTGGAGTCATCCAGATCTGTGTCGAAGCTAGCATCGACGTAACCCTTTACGACAAGCTCTTCGTCACCTCCATAAACGGGAAACATATCCTTAGTCCTTTTCAGGTACTTCAGGATGTTCTTGACCGCTGTCTAGTGTTCCATACCGGGATCACTTTGGTACTCCCCACCAAACTTATGTCAAGGTTCATATCAGGTCTGGTACACAACATGGCATACATAATAGAACCTATGGCCGAGGCATAGGGGATGACACTCATCTTTTCTCTATCTTCTGCCATGGTCGGGCATTGAGCCGTGCTCAATCTCATACCTTGCAATACAGGCAAGAACCCTTTCTTGGACTGATCCATATTGAACTTCTTCAATATCTTGTCAAGGTATGTGCTTTGTGAAAGACCAATGAGGCGTCTCGATCTATCTCTATAGATCTTGATGCCTAATATGTAAGCAGCTTCTCCAAGGTCCTTCATTGAAAAACTCTTATTCAAGTAGGCCTTTATGCTTTCCAAGAATTCTACATCATTTCCCATCAGTAATATATCATCCACATATAATATGAGAAATGCTACAGAGCTCCCACTCACTTTCTTGTAAATACATGCTTCTCCCCAAGTCTATATAAACCCAAACGCTTTGATCACCTCATCAAAGCGAATGTTCCAACTCCGAGATGCTTGCACTAGCCCATAGATTGAGCGGTGGAGCTTGCATACCTTGTTAGCATTCTCAGGATCGACAAAACCTTCCGGCTGCATCATATATAGTTCTTCCTTGAGGAAGCCATTAAGGAATGCCGTTTTGACGTCCATTTGCCATATCTCATAATCATAGTATGCGGCAATTGCTAACATGATTCGGACGGACTTTAGCATCGCTACAGGAGAGAAAGTCTCGTCGTAGTCAATCCCTTGAACTTGTCGATAACCTTTAGCGACAAGTCGAGCCTTATAGATGGTCACATTACCATCCGCGTTAGTCTTCTTCTTAAAGATCCATTTATTTTCTATGGCGTGCCGATCATCGGGCAAGTCCACCAAAGTCCATACTTTGTTATTATACATGGATCCTATCTCGGATTTCATGGCTTCAAGTCATTTGTTGGAATCCGGGCCCCCCCATCGCTTCTTCATAGTTCGAAGGTTCACCGTTGTCTAACAACATGATTTCCAGGACAGGGTTGCCATACCACTCTGGTGTGGAACGTGTCCTTGTGGACCTACGAAGCTAAGTAGTAACTTGATCTGAAGCTTCATGATCATTATCATTAACTTCCTCCCTAGTCGGTGTAGGCACCACAGGAACATCTTCCTGTGTTGCGCTACTTTTCGGTACAGAAGGGGTGACTGTCACCTCATCAAGTTCCACTTTCCTCCCACTTACTTCTTTCGAGAGAAACTCTTTCTCCAGAAAGGATCCATTCTTGGCAACGAAGACCTTGCCTTTGGATCTGAGGTAGAAGGTGTACCCAATAGTTTCCTTAGGGTATCCTATGAAGACTCATTTTTCCGATTTGGGTTCGAGCTTTCCAGGTTGAAGTTTCTTGACATAAGCATCACATCCCCAAACTTTTAGAAACGACAACTTAGGTTTCTTGCCAAACCAAAGCTCATACGATGTCGTCTCAACGGATTTTGACGGTGCCCTATTTAAAGTGAATGCGGCAGTCTCTAAAGCATAACCCCAAAATGATAGCTGTAAGTCGGTAAGAGACATCATAGATCGCACCATGTCCAATAGAGTACGATTACGACGTTCGGATACACCATTACGCTGAGGTGTTCCAGGCGGCGTCAATTGTGAAACAATTCCACAGTTCCTTAGGTGCGTGCCAAATTCGTGACTTAAATATTCTCCTCCACGATCTGATCGTAAGAACTTTATTTTTCTGTCACGTTGATTCTCAACCTAATTCTGAAATTCCTTGAACTTTTCAAAGGTCTCAGACATGTGTTTCATCAAGTAGACATACCCATATCTACTTAAGTCATCAGTGAGGGTGAGAACATAACGATAGCCACCGCGAGCTTCAACACTCATTGGACCGCACACATTAGTATGTATGATTTCCAATAAGTTGGTTGCTCGCTCCATTGTTCCAGAGAATGGAGTCTTGGTCATCTTGCCCAAGAGGCATGGTTCGCATGTGTCAAATGATTCATAATCAAGAGACTCCAAAAGTCCATATGCATGGAGCTTCTTCATACGTTTGACACCAATATGACCAAGGCGGCAGTGCCACAAGTATGTGGGACTATCATTATCAACCTTACATCTTTTGGTATTCACACTATGAACATGTGTAACATCACGTTCGAGATTCATTAAGAATAAACCATTGACCAGCGGGGCATGACCATAAAACATTTCTCTCATATAAATAGAACAACCATTATTCTCGGATTTAAATGAGTAGCCATCTAACATTAAACGAGATCCAGATACAATGTTCATGCTCAAAGCTAGTACTAAATAACAATTATTGAGGTTTAAAACTAATCCCGAAGGTAGATGTAGAGGTAGCATGCCGAAGGCGATCACATCGACCTTGGAACCATTCGCGACGCGCATCGTCACCTCGTTCTTCGCCAGTCTCCGCTTATTCCGCAGCTCTTGCTTTGAGTTACAAATGTGAGCAACTGCACCGGTATCAAATACCCAGGAGCTAATACGAGCGATGGTAAGGTACACATCAATAACATGTATATCACATATACCTTTGACGTTGCTGGCCTTCTTATCTGCTAAGTATTTGGGGTAGTTCCGCTTCGAGTGACCTGTTCCCTTGCAATAAAAGCACTCAATCTCAGGCTTGGGTCCATTCTTTGGCTTCTTCCTGGCAACTGGCTTACCGGGTGCGGCAACTCCTTTGCCATCCTTCTTGAAGTTCTTCTTACCCTTGCCTTTCTTGAACTCAGTGGTTTTATTCACCATCAACACTTGATGCTCTTTCTTGATCTCCACCTCCGCTGATTTCAGCATTGAATACACCTTGGGAATGGACTTCTCCATCCCTTGCATATTGAAGTTCATCACGCTCTTGTAGCTAGGTGGGAGCGACTGAAGGATTATGTCAACGACTGCTTCATCTAGGAGATTAATTCCCAACTAAGACAAGCGATTGTGCAACCCAGACAATTTGAGTATGTGCTCGCTGACAGAACTATTCTCCTCCATCTTACAACTGTAGAATGCGTCGGAGAAGCCATATCTCTCGACTCGGGCATGAGCTTGGAAAACCATTTTCAGCTCTTGGAACATCTCATATGCTCTGTGGTGCTCAAAACGCTTTTGGAGCCCCGATTTTAAGCTGTAAAGCATGCCGCACTGAACCAGGGAGTAATCATCACAACGCGACTGCCAAGCATTACGTCTTGGTTCGCTGGGGCGGGAGCGTCACCTAGCGGTGCTTCAAGGACATATGTTTTCTTGGCAGCTATGAGGATGATTCTCAAGTTACGGCCCAATCCGTATAGTTGCTACCATCGTCTTTCAGCTTGGTTTTCTCTAGGAACGCGTTGAAGTTGAGGACAACATTAGCGTGGGCCATTGGATCTACAAGACATATTGTAAAGATTTTAGACTATGTTCATGACAATTAAGTTCATCTAAACAAATTTAATGAACTCCCACTCAGATAGACATCTCTCTAGTCATCCAAGTGATACATGATCCGAATCGACTAGGCCGTGTCCGATCATCACGTGAGACGGACTAGTCATCAACGGTGAACATCTTTATGTTGATCGTATCTTCTATACGACTCATGTTCGACCTTTCGGTCTTCCATATTCTGAGGCCATGTCTGTACATGCTAGGCTCGTCAAGTGAACCCTAAGTGTATTGCGTGTGTAGATCTGGCTTACACCCATTGTATGCGAACGTTAGAGCCTATCACACCCGATCATCACGTGGTGCTTCGGAACAACGAACCTTAGCAACGGTGCACAGTTAGGGGGAACACAATTCTTGAAATTTAGTGATAGATCATCTTATTTACTACCGTTGTTCTAAACAAAAAGATGTAAAAACATGATAAACATCACTTGCAATCAAATAGTGACATGATATGGCCAATATCATTTTGCTCCTTTTGATCTTCATCTTCGGGGATCCATGATCATCATTGTCACCGGCATGACACCATGATCTCCATTATCAAGATCTCCATCCTCGTGTCTTCATGAAGTCGTCTCGCCAAACATTACTTGTACTACTATGGCTAACATTTAGCAATAAAGTAAAGTAATTACATGGCATTTTTAGTGACACACAGGTCACACAATAAAATAAGACAACTCCTATGGCTCCTGCCGGTTGTCATACTCATCGACATGCAAGTCGTGATTCCTATTACATGAACATGATCAATCTCATACATCACATATATATCATTCATCACATCCTTTTGGCCATATCACATCACACGGCACATGCTGCAAGAACAAGTTAGACGTCCTCTAATTGTTGTTGCAAGTTTTGACGTGGCTGCTATAGGTTTCTAGCAAGAACGTTTCTTACCTATGCCAAAACCACAATGTGATATGCCAATTTCTATTTACCCTTCATAAGGACCCTTTTCATCGAATCTGATCCGATTAAAGTGGGAGAGACTGTCACCCGCTAGCCACCTTATGCAACTAGTGCATGCCAGTCGGTGGAACCTGTCTCACGTAAGCATACGTGTAAGGTCGGTCCGGGCCGCTTCATCCCACGATGCCGCCGAATCAAGATAAGACTAGTAATGGCAAGAGAATTGAACAAATCTACGCCCACAACTACTTTGCGTTCTACTCGTGCAAGATACTACGCATAGACCTAGCTCATGATGCCACTGTTGGGGAACGTAGCAGAAATCAAAAAAATTCTACGCATCACCAAGATCAATCTATGGAGTCATCTAGCAACGAGGGAGAGGGGACTGCATCTACATACCCTTGTAGATCGCGAGCGGAAGCATTCAAGAGAATGGGGATGATGGAGTCGTACTCGTCGTGATCCAAATCACCGATGATCCTAGCGCCGAACGGACGGCACCTCCGCGTTCAACACATGTAGGTGCGGGGACGTCTCCTCCTTCTTGATCCAGCAAGGTGGGAGGAGAGGTTGGTGGAGATCCAGCAGCACGACGGCGTGGTGGTGGAAGTAGCGGGATTCTAGCAGGGCTTCGCCAAGCGCTGCGGGAGGAGGAAGATGTGTCACGGGAGGGAGAGGGAGGCGTCGGGGCTTAGGGTGCGGCTACCCTCCCTCCCCCCACTATATATAGGGGGCCTAGGGGGTGCGCCAGCCCTAGAGATCACATCTCTAGGGGGGAGGCGGACTAGGGGGGGGGGACTTGCCCCCAAGTCAAGTGGGGCGCCCCCCACCCCTAGGGTTTCAAACCCTAGGCGCAGGGGAGGCCCATGGGGGGCGCACCAGCGCACCAGGGGATTGTTCCCTTCCCCTTTAAGCCCATGCGGGCCTCCGGGATAGGTGGCCCCACCCGGTGGACCCCCGGGACCCTTCCGGTGGTCCCGGTAAAATACCGGTGACCCCCGAAACTCTCCCGGTGGCCGAAACTGGACTTCCTATATATAAATCTTTACCTCCGGACCATTCCGGAACTCCTCGTGACGTTCGGGATCTCATCCGGGACTCCGAACAACTTTCGGGTTTCCGTATACTTATATCTCTACAGCCCTAGCGTCACCGGACCTTAAGTGTGTAGACCCTACGGGTTCGGGAGACACGTAGACATGACCGAGACGACTCTCCGGTCAATAACCAACAGCGGGATCTGGATACCCATGTTGGCTCCCACATTCTCCACAATGATCTCATCGGATGAACCACGATGTCAAGGATTCAATCAATCCTGTATACGATTCCCTTTGTCTATCGGTATAGTACTTGCCCGAGATTCGATAGTCGGTATACCGATACCTTGTTCAATCTCGTCATGGCAAGTCTCTTTACTCGTTCCGTAATACATCATCCCGTGACCAACCCCTTAGTCACTTTGAGCTCATTATGATGATGTCTTACCGAGTGGGCCCAGTGATACCTCTCCGTCATACGGAGTGACAAATCCCGGTCTTGGTTCGTGCCAACCCAACAGATATTTTCGGAGATACCTGTAGTGTACCTTTATAGCCACCCAGTTATGTTGTGACGTTTGGCACACCCAAAGTATTCCTACGGTATCCGGGAGTTGCACAACCTCATGGTCTAAGGAAAGGATACTTGACATTGGAAAAGCTTTAGCATACGAACTACACGATCTTGTGCTAGGCTTAGGATTGGGTCTTGTCCATCACATCATTCTCCTAATGATGTGATCCCGTTATCAATGACATCCAATGTCCATGGTCAGGAAACTGTAACCATCTGTTGATCAACGAGCTAGTAACTAGAGGCTTACTAAGGACACGTTGTGGTCTATGTATTCACACATGTATCACTGTTTCCGGATAATGCAATTAAAGCATGAATAATAGACAACTATCATGAACAAGGAAGTATAATAATAACCATTTTATTATTGCCTCTAGGGCATATTTCCAACACTTATTTGTGGCACTGCCGTTTAGTTCATATTGGTATAAAGCACATGAAGAAACTCCATGTTGATGGACTTTTGGAATCACTTGATTATGAATCACTTGGTTCTTGCGAACCATGCCTCATGGGCAAGATGACTAAAACTACGTTCTCCAGAACAATGGAGCGAGCAACTGACTTATTGGAAATCATACATACTGATGTATGCGGTCCATTGAGTGTTGAGCCTCGCGGCGGGTATCGTTATTTTCTGACCTTCACAGATGATTTGAGCAGTTATGGGTATATCTACAGTATGAAACACAAGTCTGAAACATTTGAAAAGTCCAAAGAATTTCAGAGTGAAGTAGAGAATCATCGTAACAAGAAAATTAACTTTCTACGATCTGATCATGGAGGCAAATATTTAAGTTATGAGTTTGGTCTTCATTTGAAACAATGTGGAATAGTTTCAAAACTCATGCCACGTGGAACACCACAGCGTAATGGTGTGTCTGAATGTCGTAACTGTACTTTATTAGATATGGTGCGATCTATGATGTCTCTTATCGATTTACCACTATCGTTTTGGGGTTATGCTTTAGAGACAACTGCATTCACATTAAATAGGGCACCATCTAAATCCATTGAGACGACACCTTACGAACTATGGTTTGGCAAGAAACCCAAGTTGTCGTTTCTTAAAGTTTGGGGCTGTGATGCTTATGTGAAAAAGCTTCAACCTGATAAGCTCGAACCGAAGTCGGAGAAATGTGTCTTCATAGGATACCCAAAGGAAACTGTTGGGTACACCTTCTATCATAGAACCGAAGGCAAGATATTCATTGCTAAGAATGGATCCTTTCTAGAGAAGGAGTTTCTCTTGAAAGAAGTGAGTGGGAGGAAAGTAGAACTTGATGAGGTAATTGTACCTTCTCCCGAATTGAAAAGTAGTTCATCACAAAAATTAGTTCTAGTGATTCCTACACCAATTAGTGAGGAAGCTAATGATGATGATCATGAAACTTCAGATCAAGTTACTACTGAACCCCGTAGGTCAACCAGAGTACGTTCCGCGCCAGAGTGGTACGGTAACCCAGTTCTGGAAGTCATGTTACTAGACCATGACGAACCTGCGAACTATGAGGAAGCGATGATGAGCCAAGATTCCGCAAAATGTCTTGAGGCCATGAAATCTGAGATGGGATCCTTGTATGAGAACAAAGCGTGGACTTTGGTTGACTTGCCCGATGATCGGCAAGCAATTGAAATAAATGGATCTTTAAGAGCAAGACTAACACCGATGGTAATGGTACTGTCTACAAAGCTCGACTTGTTGTGAAAGGTTTTCGACAAGTTCAAGGAGTTGACCACGATGAGACTTTCTCACCCGTAGCGATGCTTAAGTCTGTCCGAATCATGTTAGCAATTGCCGCATTCTATGATTATGAAATCTCGCAAATGGATGTCAAAACTGCATTCCTTAATGGATATCTCAAAGAAGAGTTGTATATGATGCAACTAGAAGGTTTTGTCGATCCTAAAGGTGCTAGCAAAGTGTGCAAGCTCCAGCGATCCATCTATGGACTGGTGCAAAAACTCGGAGTTGCAATATACGCTTTGATGAGGTGATCAAAGCATATGGTTTTATACAGACTTTTGGAGAAGCTTGCATTTACAAGAAAGTGAGTGGGAGCTCTATAGCATTTCTGATATTATATGTGGATGAGATATTATTGATTGGAAATGATGTAGCATTTCTAGATAGCATAAGAGGATACTTGAATAAGAATTTTTCATTGAAAGACCTCGGTGAAGCTGCTTATATATTGGGCATCAAGATCTATAGAGATAGATCAAGACGCTTAATTGGACTTTCACAAAGCACATATCTTGATAAAGTTTTGAAGAAGTTCAAAATGGATCAGTCAAAGAAAGGTTCTTACCTGTGTTAAAAGGTGTGAAGTTGAGTAAGACTCAATGCCCAACCACTGCAGAAGATAGAGAGAAAATGGAAGTCATTCCCTATGCTTCAGCCATAGGTTCTTGTAACACCCCAGATGTGATACCTTCCAATTATGGCAATATATGAAACTTTGACTTCATCAATTCCATTCTAGGCTCTTCTTTCATTTCGGGTTTCTTCGTTTTGTCGTGTGCGTGTGTGCATTTCATCCATGTCATGTTATCATGTGCATTGCATTGCATTCGTGTTGTCACTTGCACCCGGTCCCACTCGCCTCTTCCCGTTGTTCGTTTCGAGTTCCGACACTCACACACGTGCCCGTGGCACCCCTGAGTCCTTCTTTCGTGTGTGGACGTGTAACGTTCCCGGAATGGGGTGAGACTTGTCGTGCGTTGTTGTTTTGGTACGTGTAGGCCGCCTGTCAAGTTTCATCGCGTTTGGAGTTTGCTTGGTACTCCAACGGTTAACCCAGTGGGCTAAAAGCACCTCTTCTTTTTGGCCCAAGACCCCCTCCACAACAGCGCACTAACCCAGCACAACCCCTCCCATCATCTCGGTCGTCGGATCACGAACGTGTGGTCGAAAACCGCACCCCATTTGGAGTCTCCTAGATCCCTATGCATATAAAAAGGCCCCATCCGCTCCATTTTCGGGCGAAACCCTAGTCCTCTCATTTTTCCCCTTTTCCCCGCGCCCCGCAGCTCCTCCGGCCGCTGGACACGTCCGGACGGTGCTGGACACGTCCGCCCGGACGCGCCGAATAAATCAGAGGCCGCCACCTGTCCGCTCCCCGCCGCCCTCTCCACCGCGCGCTTCGCCGCCTCCCGCCGCATCTCCGCCGCCGGCGAGCTCCGCCCGGCTTCTCCGGTGAGCTCGCATCGCCTCCGCTGCCCCGCGGCCGGAGCTGCCGTCGCGCCCCGGCCGGCCCCGCCGCCCGGCCCACACCGCCGCCCCGCCCGGCCCCGCCGCCCGGCCGACCGCCGCAGGGCCGCTCCGGCGAGCCGCCGCCACCGGCGTCCCGATCTGTTTTGGTGGGATCAGATCCACCCGCACACCGTACCAAACACCACGCCCCCGAGACGGATCTCCCCGTCCCGCACGCCTCTGTCCCGTTGACTTTTCGGAGGTGATTTTTTCTCTAAGTCCCTGGTTCTAGTAATTTTTATGCCTCCTTCAACATGCAATAACTTCGTGCTCGTAGATCCGTTTTGGGCGTGTAATATATCAAAATGTTCGTTGTGATATGCTCTTCATTTTGTTCCACTGTGGCATGCTTGTTTGAGTTCATCTTGATGTTCTAATCATCGTTGCAAGGGTGCTATATGTTTAAAACTGCTGATGACTGTAATTTTGTTGCCATGTTTGAGATGTGATAACTTGGTGCATGTTTATCCAAATGGAGCATATGATATGTCAAAATGTTCACTGTGAAGTGCTCTACATGATGGTTGATGTAGCATTCATGTTCGGTGTCATATTGCCAGGTTAATCTCTGTTGCAAAAGTGCATGTGGCTGTTAAGTGCCGAAACTTGTTATGAGATGCTAATTTGAAGTGATCATGTCTATCTCCGTGTTTCTCCTATGAAAGGAACCCAAATATTCGGTATCAAAGGCAAGCTTGCTCCTAGATACGTGGGCCCTTTCAAGATTCTTGGCAAAAGAGGCGATCTAGCCTACCAATTCGAGCTCCCCTCCAACTTTGCAAATGTTCATGATGTGTTTCACGTGTCTCAACTCCGCAAGTGCTTCAAGACACCTGAACGCACCATTCCGTTCGAGGAGATTGATCTTCAACAAGACTTGTCTTACCGTGAGCACCCTATTGCTATTCTTGAAGAAACTGAGCGCAAGACCCGCAACAAGTCCATCAAGTTCTTGAAAGTAAAGTGGTCACACCATACCGACCGAGAAGCTACGTGGGAACGAGAAGATCACCTTCGTTCCGAGTACCCTTCCTTCTTCCAATACTAGATCTCGGGACAAGATCTTTTTGTAGTAGAGGAGAGTTTGTAACACCCCGGATGTGATACCTTCCAATTATGGCAATATATGAAACTTTGACTTCATCAATTCCATTCTGGGCTGTTCTTTCATTTCGGGTTTCTTCGTTTTGTCGTGTGCGTGTGTGCATTTCATCCATGTCATGTTATCATGTGCATTGCATTGCATTCGTGTTGTCACTTGCACCCGGTCCCACTCGCCTCTTCCCGTTGTCCGTTTCGAGTTCCGACACTCACACACGTGCCTATGGCACCCCCGAGTCCTTCTTTCGTGTGTGGTCGTGTAACGTTCCCGGAATGAGGTGAGACTTGTCGTGCGTTGTTGTTTTGGTACGTGTAGGCCGCCTGTCAAGTTTCATCGCGTTTGGAGTTTGTTTGGTACACCAACTGTTAACCTAGTGGGCTAAAAGCACCTCTTCTTTTTGGCCCAAGACCCCCTCCACAACAGCCCAATAACCCAACACAACCCCTCCCATCATCTTGGTCGTCGGATCACGAACGTGTGGCCGAAAACTGCACCCCATTTGGAGTCTCCTAGCTCCCTATGCCTATAAAAAGGCCCCATCCCCTCCATTTTCGGGCGAAACCCTAGTCCTCTCGTTTTTTCCCTTTTTCCCCGCGCCCCGCAGCTCCTCCGGCCGCCGGACTCGTCCGGACGGCGCCGGACACGTCCGCCCGGATGCGCCGGACGAATCGGAGGCTGCCACCTGTCTGCTCCCCGCCGCCCTCTCCACCGTGCGCTTCGCCGCCTCCCGCCGCACCTCCACCGCCGGCGAGCTCGCATCGCCTCCGCCGCCCCGCGGCCCGAGCTGCCGCCGCGCCCCGGCCGGCCCCGCCGGCCCGCTCCGGCTCCGGCGAGCCGCCGCCACCGCCGTCCCGATCTGTTTTGGTGGGATCAGATCCACCCGCACACCGTACCAAACGCCACGCCCCCGAGCCGGATCTCCCCATCCCGCACGCCTCTGTCTCGTTGACTTTTCGGAGGCAATTTTTTCTCTAAGTCCCTGGTTCTAGTAATTTTTATGCCTCCTTCAACATGCAATAACTTCGTGCTCGTAGATCCGTTTTGGGCGTGTAATATATCAAAATGTTCGTTGTGATATGCTCTTCATTTTGTTCCACTGTGGCATGCTTGTTTGAGTTCATCTTGATGTTCTAATCATCGTTGCAAGAGTGCTATATGTTTAAAACTGCTGATGACTGTAGTTTTGTTGCCATGTTTGAGATGTGATAACTTGGTGCATGTTTATCCAAATGGAGCATATGATATGTCAAAATGTTCATTGTGAAGTGCTCTACATGATGGTTGATGTAGCATTCATGTTCGGTGTCATATTGCCAGGTTAATCTCTGTTGCAAAAGTGCATGTGGCTGTTAAGTGCTGAAACTTGTTATGAGATGCTAATTTGAAGTGATCATGTCTATCTCCGTGTTTCTCCTATGAAAGGAACCCAAAGATTCGGTATCAAAGGCAAGCTTGCTCCTAGATACGTGGGCCCTTTCAAGATTCTTGGCAAAAGAGGCGATCTAGCCTATCAATTTGAGCTCCCCTCCAACTTTGCAAATGTTCATGATGTGTTTCACGTGTCTCAACTCCGCAAGTGCTTCAAGACACCTGAACGCACCATTCCGTTCGAGGAGATTGATCTTCAACAAGACTTGTCTTACCGTGAGCACCCTATTGCTATTCTTGAAGAAACTGAGCGCAAGACCCGCAACAAGTCCATCAAGTTCTTGAAAGTAAAGTGGTCACACCATACCGACCGAGAAGCTACGTGGGAACGAGAAGATCACCTTCGTTCCGAGTACCCTTCGTTCTTCCAATACTAGATCTAGGGACGAGATCTTTTTGTACTAGAGGAGAGTTTGTAACACCCCGGATGTGATACCTTCCAATTATGGCAATATATGAAACTTTGACTTCATCAATTCCATTCTGGGTTGTTCTTTCATTTCGGGTTTCTTCGTTTTGTCGTGTGCGTGTGTGCATTTCATCCATGTCATGTTATCATGTGCATTGCATTGCATTCGTGTTGTCACTTGCACCCGGTCCCACTCGCCTCTTCCCGTTGTCCGTTTCGAGTTCCGACACTCACACACGTGCCTATGGCACCCCCGAGTCCTTCTTTCGTGTGTGGTCGTGTAACGTTCCCGGAATGAGGTGAGACTTGTCGTGCGTTGTTGTTTTGGTACGTGTAGGCCGCCTGTCAAGTTTCATCGCGTTTGGAGTTTGTTTGGTACACCAACTGTTAACCTAGTGGGCTAAAAGCACCTCTTCTTTTTGGCCCAAGACCCCCTCCACAACAGCCCAATAACCCAACACAACCCCTCCCATCATCTTGGTCGTCGGATCACGAACGTGTGGCCGAAAACTGCACCCCATTTGGAGTCTCCTAGCTTCCTATGCCTATAAAAAGGCCCCATCCCCTCCATTTTCGGGCGAAACCCTAGTCCTCTCATTTTTTCCCTTTTTCCCAGCGCCCCGCAGCTCCTCCGGCCGCCGGACTCGTCCGGACGGCGCCGGACACGTCCGCCCGGACGCGCCGGACGAATCGGAGGCTGCCACCTGTCTGCTCCCCGCCGCCCTCTCCACCGTGCGCTTCGCCGCCTCCCACCGCACCTCCACCGCCGGCGAGCTCGCATCGCCTCCGCCGCCCCGCGGCCCGAGCTGCCGCCGCGCCCCGGCCGGCCCCCGCCGGCCCGCTCCGGCTCCGGTGAGCCGCCGCCACCGCCGTCCCGATTTGTTTTGGTGGGATCAGATCCACCCGCACACCGTACCAAACGCCACGCCCCCGAGCCGGATCTCCCCATCCCGCACGCCTCTGTCTCGTTGACTTTTCGGAGGCAATTTTTTTCTCTAAGTCCCTGGTTCTAGTAATTTTTATGCCTCCTTCAACATGCAATAACTTCGTGCTCGTAGATCCGTTTTGGGCGTGTAATATATCAAAATGTTCGTTGTGATATGCTCTTCATTTTGTTACACTGTGGCATGCTTGTTTGAGTTCATCTTGATGTTCTAATCATCGTTGCAAGAGTGCTATATGTTTAAAACTGCTGATGACTGTAGTTTTGTTGCCATGTTTGAGATGTGATAACTTGGTGCATGTTTATCCAAATGGAGCATATGATATGTCAAAATGTTCATTGTGAAGTGCTCTACATGATGGTTGATGTAGCATTCATGTTCGGTGTCATATTGCCAGGTTAATCTCTGTTGCAAAAGTGCATGTGGCTGTTAAGTGCTGAAACTTGTTATGAGATGCTAATTTGAAGTGATCATGTCTATCTCCGTGTTTCTCCTATGAAAGGAACCCAAAGATTCGGTATCAAAGGCAAGCTTGCTCCTAGATACGTGGGCCCTTTCAAGATTCTTGGCAAAAGAGGCGATCTAGCCTATCAATTTGAGCTCCCCTCCAACTTTGCAAATGTTCATGATGTGTTTCACGTGTCTCAACTCCGCAAGTGCTTCAAGACACCTGAACGCACCATTCCGTTCGAGGAGATTGATCTTCAACAAGACTTGTCTTACCGTGAGCACCCTATTGCTATTCTTGAAGAAACTGAGCGCAAGACCCGCAACAAGTCCATCAAGTTCTTGAAAGTAAAGTGGTCACACCATACCGACCGAGAAGCTACGTGGGAACGAGAAGATCACCTTCGTTCCGAGTACCCTTCCTTCTTCCAATACTAGATCTCGGGACGAGATCTTTTTGTAGTAGAGGAGAGTTTGTAACACCCCGGATGTGATACCTTCCAATTATGGCAATATATGAAACTTTGACTTCATCAATTCCATTCTGGGCTGTTCTTTCATTTCGGGTTTCTTCGTTTTGTCGTGTGCGTGTGTGCATTTCATCCATGTCATGTTATCATGTGCATTGCATTGCATTCGTGTTGTCACTTGCACCCGGTCCCACTCGCCTCTTCCCGTTGTCCGTTTCGAGTTCCGACACTCACACACGTGCCTATGGCACCCCCGAGTCCTTCTTTCATGTGTGGTCGTGTAACGTTCCCGGAATGAGGTGAGACTTGTCGTGCGTTGTTGTTTTGGTACGTGTAGGCCGCCTGTCAAGTTTCATCGCATTTGGAGTTTGTTTGGTACACCAACTGTTAACCTAGTGGGCTAAAAGCACCTCTTCTTTTTGGCCCAAGACCCCCTCCACAACAGCCCAATAACCCAACACAACCCCTACCATCATCTTGGTCGTCGGATCACGAACGTGTGGCCGAAAACCGCACCCCATTTGGAGTCTCCTAGCTCCCTATGCCTATAAAAAGGCCCCATCCCCTCCATTTTC
This sequence comes from Secale cereale, assembly GCA_902687465.1. Taxonomy (NCBI): domain Eukaryota; kingdom Viridiplantae; phylum Streptophyta; class Magnoliopsida; order Poales; family Poaceae; genus Secale; species Secale cereale. The sequence continues at coordinate 362,855,176 of LR738713.1, read as the reverse complement.
GGTCGAAACCCTAGTCCTCTCGTTTTTTTCCTTTTTTCCCCGCGCCCCGCAGCTCCTTCGGCCGGCGGACTCGTCCGGACGGCGCCGGACACGTCCGCCCGGACGCGCCGGACGAATCGGAGGTTGCCACCTGTCTGCTCCCCGCCGCCCTCTCCACCGTGCGCTTCGCCGCCTCCCGCCGCACCTCCACCGCCGGCGAGCTCGCATCGCCTCCGCCGCCCCGCGGCCCGAGCTGCCGCCGCGCCCCGGCCGGCCCCGCCGGCCCGCTCCGGCTCCGGCGAGCCGCCGCCACCGCCGTCCCGATCTGTTTTGGTGGGATCAGATCCACCCGCACACCGTACCAAACGCCACGCCCCCGAGCCGGATATCCCCATCCCGCACGCCTCTGTCTCGTTGACTTTTCGGATGCAATTTTTTTCTCTAAGTCCCTGGTTCTAGTAATTTTTATGCCTCCTTCAACATGCAATAACTTCGTGCTCATAGATCCGTTTTGGGTGTGTAATATATCAAAATGTTCGTTGTGATATGCTCTTAATTTTGTTCCACTGTGGCATGCTTGTTTGAGTTCATCTTGATGCTCTAATCATTGTTGCAAGAGTGCTATATGTTTAAAACTGCTGATAACTGTAGTTTTGTTGCCATGTTTGAGATGTGATAACTTGGTGCATGTTTATCCAAATGGATCATATGATATGTCAAAATGTTCATTGTGAAGTGCTCTACATGATGGTTGCTATAGCATTCATGTTAGGTGTCATATTGCCATGTTAATCTCTGTTGCAAAAGTGCATGTGGCTGTTAAGTGCTGAAACTTGTTATGAGATGCTGATTTGAAGTGCTCATTGCTATTGATGTGTTTGTCCTCATGTCACATGTCAATATGTTTTAGAAGCACCATCATATGGTCTTTGCTGTGGTGCAAACCATTTTCCATGATATGCCTTGGGGTGACTTAAACAAGCTTGTAAACATGCCATGCCAATGTTACTATTTTATACTTCGTGAAGAAACTGCTAAGTCTGGAATCTGTTTTAACCTGATGCTATGTTTGCTTGATGCCCCACTCAATTCCATGCTTGTTTTAGAGTGGCCATTGGTCATATGTTGTTGTCCATGTTATGCTCTATCCATCCATGCCCTTACTTCCACATATGTCATGATGTAGCTTATTTATTTCTTCCTCTCAAGTTGTTATAAATTATACCTGTCAGGTTTTTATCAGCATGATCAATTTGGTGTAGCTTGTTGCTATTGATCCATGCCTCCTATGGAGTTGCTCCAATGGAGTTGTTTGCTGTATGCTATGTCTACTACATGTACATGATCTTTATATACTTAGTGGATTTGATATGCATGTTGTTTTGTGCCTCCGAAGGCAGCATCGTGATGATGTTTTTGCCTTCCCAGATTTTGACTAAGTCTGGATAATTTTGTTGCAACTTGCCATGCTTGGTTAATTATGTTCCAGTAGGTTTTTGGGTGTGTTCTAAGTCCATGCTTGTTAAGTAACATGTCTACTTCATGTCCATGCCCTTTGTCTCCATGTTTGAGTGTTGTAGCATAATTATTTCTTGCTCCAAAGATGCCATGTGGATGTTATCTGCAGCTTTGTGTGAATATTGTTTCGCTTGCCTTTTGCAAACCGTGTGTCCGTTTCCGGCGATCTTTATATCGATTTCAACTAAAATCTTCTCCTCTATCCAATGGAACGCTTGGTTTTCCAAGATGAGGCCTTCTTCATCATCTTATCCTTAGGCTCAAGTGCTTCCACATGCATACGCACATCATACTTGCACCATGTTGATTGTGCATTGCACCGTGTTTGATATTGTGACATGTTGTGTTCTTGGGTTGAGTAGAGCCGGGAGCCGAGACTGAGAACGAGGGTCCTACCGAGGTTGAGTACGAGGAGCCGTCTTACGATCCCATCGAATACTCGACAGGCAAGATGACCTGACCCAGATATCATTACTATCTTTGCCTATTGCTAGATGTCTCGCTCTTTAGCTTATTGCCTCGATGCCCATGTTTGTTTGTCAGCCTCCTATTGTAGCCATGAATCTCTCTAACCATCCAACCTAGCAAACCTTTGATTGGCTACATAAGCTTCGCTCAGCCCCTCTTATAGCATTGTTAGCTGTAGGTGAAGATTTGAAGATTCTTGCTTCATGTTGAAGTTATTGTTGGGATATCACACTATATAATATGTTAACCAAATCATCTGTATATTGGTAATGGGTGGAAGGCTAAGCCTCTTGCTTGGTGTTTTCTTCCACTCATGCCACCCTAGGAACCGTTTAAACCGGTGTTATGTTCCTTGATTGTGCGTCCCTCACACGGTTGGGGTTTATGGGCCCCCCTCAATAACCCGCTTAGCGCTAAAGCTTTTCCAGCAAGGCCCAACATTGGTTTTACATTTGCCTAACAACTAAAACTTGCATAGGGCGTTGCAAACCCGAGTTCTTAATCAACAACCTGGGCCAGTGCTCCTCTTGAGTGTTGGTCCAAACTGGGGGTTATGCGGGGCCACCACGAGGAAACTCGAGGATTGGTTTTACCTGTAGGATCGCCCATCCGGACGTGGCCTGAGACTAGATACGCGCGGCTACTGTCAGGGTGTCGGCACGCCGGGAGGTCTTGCTGGATTAGTTTTACCTATGTCGGAATATCTTGAGCACGGGATTCTGAGAATACTCGAGTCTTCCCACCTTGGAGTTGCGACTCCGCAGATCGTGAGCTTGTGATGGGCTAAGTTAGGACACCCCTGCAGGGTTTGATCTTTCAAAAGCCGTGCCCGCGGTTATGTGGCAGATGGGAATTTGTTAATATCCGGTTGTAGAAAACTTGACACCATGTTCAGAATACACTACCAGCGTGAGTAACCGTGATGGTCATTTTCCAAAGGGGTTCGGGAAGTGAACACGGTGGGTTATGAATGGCGTGCTTAGCTAGGATAACTTCATGATCACTTTGTTGATCGTTGGCACTTTCTCTTCTCGCTCTAAACACGTAAGCTAGTGCTAGTGCAGCTGCAACCTTGTTCTTCAGCCTTGTTCCACACCCAAGGCTTAGATAGTTTTGCTACCCGGTAACGGGATTGCTGAGTCCTCCGTGGCTCACAGATTCTACACAACACCAGATGCAGGTACTATGGTGAACTACACAGGTGATGGCACAGAGTTATACTGGGAGTTCGATGAAGAGCGTGGGCGATACTACGTGTCTTACCCATAGGATCAGTAGTGGCTTCTACTAGGGGTGATTCAGACCTTGTGTGGCTTTATTTATGGTATCTTTCTTTTGGATCTTCATCCGTAGTCGGACTGTGATGTTATTTGGATGATGGATGTTTATGTAATACATTGTGTGACGTGGCGAGTGTAAGCCAACTACTCTTTTACAATTTCATCCCTCTTTTACATGAGTTGTGCAAAGATACCATTCTTGAGATCATTCCAGTATGATATTATGCCTTTAAGTCATGCCTTGACACGTGGGAGGTATAATCTCATACTGGGCATTACAGTTCTATCATGTATGCAATGTTGTGTACCAGACCTGATGTGTGCCTTGCTATAAGTCTGGCAGGGAGGTATCAAAGTAATCCAGGAGTGGATCACTGGACAATGGTCAAGAACATCCTGAAGTACCTGAAAAGGACGAAGCATATGTTTCTCATTTATGGAGGTGAAAAAGAGCTCGTTATAAACAGCTACGTTGATGCAAGCTTTGACACTGATCCGGATGACTCTAAATCACAAACCAGATACATATTTTTGTTGAATGGTGGAGCTGTTATGGTGCAGTTCCAAGCAGAGCGTCCTGGCGGTATCTACGTGTGAAGCGGAGTACATAGCTGCTTCGGAAGAAGCAAATGAAGGAGTCTGGATGAAGGAGTTCATATCTGATCTAGGTGTAATACCTAGTGCATCGGGACCAGTGAAAATCTTTTGTGACAACACTGGAGCAATAGCCTTGACGAAGGAATCCAGGTTTCACAAGAGAACCAAGCACATCAAGAGACGCTTCAATTCCATCCGCGATAGTGTCAAGGAAGGAGACATAGAAATTTGCAAAATACATACGGATCTGAATGTCGCAGACCCGTTGACTAAGCCTCTTCCATGAGCAAAACATGATCAGCACCAAGATTCCATGGGTGTTAGAAACATTAATATGTAATCTAGATTATTGACTCTAGTGCACGTGGGAGACTGAAGGAAATATTCCCTAGAGGCAATAATAAAGTTGTTATTTATATTTACTTATATATCATGATAAATTTCTTTTATTCATGCTAGAATTGTATTAACCAGAAACTTGATACATGTGTGAATACATAGACAAAACAGAGTGTCCCTAGTATGCCTCGACTTGACTAGCTCGTTAATCAAAGATGGTTAAGTTTTCTAACCATAGACATGTGTTTTCATTTGATCAACGGGATCACATCATTAGGAGAATGATGTGATGGACAAGACCCATCCATTATCTTAGCACAATGATCGTTTAGTTTTATTGTTATTGCTTTCTTCATGACTTATACATGTTCCTCTGACTATGAGATTATGCAACTCCCGAATACCGAAGGAACACCTTGTGTGCTATCAAACGTCACAACGTAACTAGGTGATTAGAAAGATGCTCTACATGTGTTTTTGAAAGTGTTTGTGGTGTTGGCATAGATCAAGATTAGGATTTGTCACTCTCAGTGTCGGAGAGGTATCTCTGGGCCCTCTCGGTAATACACATCATAATAAGCCTTGCAAGCAAATGACTAATGAGTTAGTCACGAAATGATGTATTACGGAACGAGTGAAGAGACTTGTTGGTAAAAATATTGAACTAGGTATGATGATACCGACGATCAAATCTCGGGCAAGTAACATACCGATGACAAAGGGAACAACGTATGTTGTTATGCGGTTTGACCGATAAAGATCTTCGTAGAATATGTAGGAGCGAATATGAGCATCCAGGTTCCGCTATTGGTTATTGACCGCAGAAGTGTCTCGGTCATGTCTACATAGTTCTTGAACCTGTAGGGTCCGCACGCTTAACGTTCGATGACGATTTGTATTATGAGTTATGTGTTTTTGATGACGAAAGATTGTTCGGAGTCCCAGATGAGATCATGGACATGACGAGGAGTCCCGAAATGGTCGAGACATAAAGATTGATATATTGGAAGGTTATATTCGGACACAGAAGGGTTCCGAAGTGTATCAGGTATTGTTCGGAGTACCGGGAGGTTACCGGAACCCCCCGGGGAGTTAGTGGGCCTTAATGGGCCCTAGTAGAGAAAGAGGGCAGCAAGCAAGGTGTGGGGTGCACCCCCTAGGCCCAAACCGAATTGGTTTAGGATTTGCCCCCCCCCCTTTCCTTCTCCTCTCCTCCTCCTTCCTCCTTCTCCTAGTAGGAATAGGAAAGGGGGGGAGGCAAACCTACTTGGAGTAGGATTGCCCCCCTTGGGCGCACTCCTCCCCTAGGCCGGCCTCCTCCTCCCTCCCCCCTTTATATACATGGGGAGGGGGCACCCCAAAGGACACCAAAGTTTCTCTTAGCCGTGTGCGGTGCCCCCCTCCACAGTTACACACCTCGGTCATTATCATCGTAGTGCTTAGGTGAAGCCCCACGCCGGTAAATTCATCATCACCATCACCACGCCATCGTGCTAACGAAACTCTCCCTCGTCCTCAACTGGATCAAGAGCTCGAGGGACGTCATCGTGTTGAACGTGTGCTGAACACGGAGGTGCCGTATGTTCGGTACTTGGATTGGTTCGATCGTGAAGACGTTTGACTACATCAACCGCGTTACTAAATGCTTCCGCTTTCGGTCTACGAGGGTACGTGGACACAATCTCCCCGCTTGTTTCTATGCTTCTCCTAGATAGATCTTGCGTGATCGTAGGATTTTTTTTGAAATACTACGTTCCCCAACAAATATTATATGCCAAAATTGTTGATGTTGGACAAGGAAGACAACTTAATGATCTATGCATGTTTATATTCACATAGAAGTCATATTATCATAAATCCTTTAACATGTGATGCTTGCCCTATCTTTGCTAGAAAAAACTTCTGCACTATGTAGAGATACTACTTGTGCATCCAAAAACCCTTAAACCCAAATCTTTTTCAAGTGTCTACCATACCTACCTAGGGATTGAGCAAGGTCCCTCAAGTAAGTTGTCTTTGGTGGAAAAAGTACAAACTTGGATGACAAAGAATAAAAGCGGCAGAGTGTATAATAAAGGTTGTCATCTTAAGGGGCAATACAACGTGACGTTCTTTTGCACTAAGGGATTGAGCATGCAAACAAATAAGCGCATGTCAACCTCTACTTCCCTCTGCAAAGGGCCTATCTTTTACTTTTATGTATTTACTTTTATGCAAAGAGTCAAAGTTTTCCTTCTATTCCTTTTATTTTTCTCCTTTGGCAAGCATCATGTGGTGAGGAAATATCTAGGCACATATGTCCAGTTGAATATAGATGACATGAGTTATTAATCATTGACATCACCCTTGAGGTGAGTATGTTGGGAGACAAAACTATAAGCCCCTATCTTTCTATGTGTTCGGTTGAAATGTTTTGATCATGAGTACGAGGTGAGTGTTAACAATCATAGAATACTATATGATGGTTGAGTATGTGGACTTGCTTAAAAGGCTTCGACACGTGACCGTTCCTGAAAATATGATGAATTGTAGTTGCAAAGTTGATTGCGAACATAGTTTGTCGATTTCTAATAGAGTTTCTGCTTCATACTTCGATTATGTGATGAACTGTTACTTGTTCATGGGAAGTATATGATGCAAGTTCAATGATAAAAGTCCTATGTTTAATTCTATTGCTGTCATAATAATCAATATGGTGCTTCTATGTCTGTATTTTGTTTTTATCAAAGCATGTGGACATGTTTTTCGATTTCGGTTTTTGCTTGAGGACAAGCGAGGTCTAAGCTTGGGGGAGTTGATACGTCCATTTTGCATCATGTTTTCTTACTATTATTTATAATGTTTTTATCCATAATAATGCTTTTTGGAGTAATTATAATGCCTTTTCTCTCATAATTTGCAAGGAACAGACCAAGAGGGAGAATTCCGGCAGCTGGAAATCTGGACCTGGAAAAGCTACGCAGGCCACCTATTCTGCACAACTCCAAACAAGCTGAAACTTCATGGAGAATTTTTATGGATTATTTAATAAATACTGGAGTCAATAAACACCAGAGGGGGGCCACCAGGTGGGCACAACCCAGCTGGGCGTGCCAGGCCCCCCATGCGCGCCCTAGTGGGTTGTGGCCTCCTGGGCCCACCTTCGGCACCCATCTTCTGGTATATAAGTGATTCTAACCTAGAAAAAAATAAGACGAGGGCTTTCGGCACGGAACGCCGCCGTCTCAAGGCGGAACTTGGGCAGCAACAGTTTTGCCCCCCGGCGGAGGAATTCCGCCGGGGGAACTTCCCTCCCGGAGGGGGAAATCATCGTCGTCATCATCACCAACCACTCTCCCATCTTGGGGAGGGCAATCTCCATCAACATATTCAATAGCACCATCTCATCTCTAACCCTAGGTCATCTCTTTTATTCAATCTTATTACAGGAACTATAGATTGGTGCTTATGCGGGACTAGTAGTGTTGATTACATCTTATAGTTGATTACTATATGGTTTATTGGGTGGAAGATTATATGTTCAGATCCATTATGCTATTTAATACCCCTTTGATCATGAGCATGTTTATCATTTGTGAGTAGTTACCTTTGTTCTTGAGGTCACGGGAGAAATCATGTTGCAAGTAATCATGTGAACTTTATATGTGTTCGATATTTTGATAGTATGTATGTTGTGATTCCCTTAGTGGTGTCATGTGAACGTCGACTACATGACACTTCACCATCTTTGGGCCTAAGGGAATGCATTGTGGAGTAGTAATTAGATGGTGGGTTGTGAGAGTGACAGAAACTCAAACCCCAGTTTATGCGCTATTCCGTAAGGGACCGATTGGATCCAAAAGTTTAATGCTATGGTTAGAATTTATTCTTAATACTTTTCTCATAGTTGTGGATGCTTGCGGGAGGGTTACTCATAAGTAGGAGGTTTTTTCAAGTAAGAACATCACCTAAGTACCGGTCCACCCACATATCAAATTATCAAAGTAGAGAACACAAATCAAACCAACATGATGAAAGTGAGTAGATGAAATTCCCGTGTAACCTCGAGAACGCTTTGCTTATCATAAGACACCGTTTTGGCCTATCCTTTGCCTCAAAAGGATTGGGCTACCTTGCTGCATACTTGTTACTATTATCGTTACTTGCTCGTTACAAATTATCTTGCTATCAAACAACTCGCTACTTCAGTTTCACCACTTGCAGACATTACCTTACTGAAAACTACTTGTCATTTCCTTCTGCTCCTCGTTGGGTTCAACATTCTTACTTATCGAAAAGAGCTATAATTGATCCCCTATATTTGTGGGTCATCAAGTATGTGCACTTGCTGAAAAGCTCTTATATTTGACTCTTTCCGTTGTTATGATAAATTGCAATTGTTTCAATGACTGAGACCATAGCTTGTTGACTATCAATGAAGTTTCTGATTCATACTTTACCTTGTGAATGAATTGTTACTTTAACATAAGAACTTATATGAGAAGTTATGTTATTGTCCTAAAGATGATCATGATGCCCTCATGTCCGTATTTTATTTGTTTATCGACACCTCTATCTCTAAAAATGTGGACATATTTTTTGATATCATTTTTTCTCTTGAGGACAAGCGAGGTCTAAGCTTGGGGGAGTTGATACGTCCATTTTGCATCATGCTTTATTGATATTTATTGCATTATGGTCTGTTATTACACATAATATCACAATACTTATGCATTTTCTCTCTTATTTTACAAGGTTTACATGAAGAGGGAGAATGCCGACAGCTGGAATTTTGGACTAGAAAAGGAGCAAATCTGAGATACCCATTCTGCACAACTCCAAAAGTCCTGAAACTTCACGGAGAATATATTTGGAATATATAAAAAATATTGGGTGAAGAAAGCACCAGAGGGGGCCCACCAGCCATACACAAGGGTGGGGGCGCCCTACCCCCCTGGGCGCGCCCCCTACCTTGTGGCCCCTGGCAGGCCCCCGGCATCCATCTTCTGCTATATGGCATGTTTTGACCTGGAAAAAATCATAAGGAGATTTTCGGACGAAGCGCCGCCGTCTAGAGGCAGAACCTCGGCGAAACCAATCTAGAGCTCTGGCAGAGCTGTTCTGCCGGGGATACTTCCCTCCGGGAGGGGGGAATTGAAGCCATTGTCATCACCCACGATCCTCTCATCGAGAGGGGGTCAATCTCCATCAACATATTCACCAGCACCATCTCCTATCAAACCCTAGTTCATCTCTTGTATCCAATCTTTGTCTCAAAACCTCAGATTGGTACATGTGGGTTGCTAGTAGTGTTGATTACTCCTTGTAGTTGATGCTAGTTGGTTTATTCGGTGGAAGATCATATGTTCAGATCCTTAATGATATTCAATACCCCTCTGATCATGCACATGAATATTCTTTGTGAGTAGTTACTTTTGTTCCCGAGGACATGGGAGAAGTCTTGTTATAAGAAATCATGTGAATTTGGTATTCATTCGATATTTTGTTGAGATGTATGTTGTCTTTCCTCAAGTGGTGTTATGTGAATGTCGACTACATGACACTTCACCATTATTTGGGCCTAGGGGAAGGCATTGGGAAGTAATAAGTAGGTGATTGGTTGCTAGAGTGACAGAAGCTTAAACCCTAGTTTATGCGTTGCTTCGTAAGGGGCTGATTTGGATCCATATGTTTCATGCTATGGTTAGATTTATCTTAATACTTCTTTCATAGTTGCGGATGCTTGCGAGAGTGGTTAATAAGTGGGGGGTTTGTCCAAGGAACGACAACACCCAAGCACTGGTCCACCCACATATCAAATTATCAAAGTAACAAATGCGAATCATATGAGCATGATGAAAACTAACTTGAAAATAATTCCCATGTGTCCTAGGGAGCTCTTTGCTTTATATAAGAGTATGTCCAGGCTTGTCCTTTGCTACAAAAAGGATTGGGCCACCTTTCCGCACCTTGTTTACTTTTGTTACTAGTTACCCGTTACGAATTATACTATCACACAACTATTTGTTACCGATAATTTTAGTGCTTGCAGATAATACCTTGCTGAAAACCGCTTGTCATTTCCTTCTACTCCTCCTTTGGTTCAACACTCTTACTTATCAGGACTACGATAGATCCCCTATAATTATGGGTCATCACTTTGCTTAATGAGCGTTTGCCCAAGGATTTCAAGGGCCCTCGTAAGGTGCCTAATTACATAGTATATCTCCCTCCTGAAGTTTGGATTGAGAATTATGAGTTATCCATGGGGATGTTGGATGTCAACGATGCTATGCCAAGTACTTTACTATGATGTTGGATGGACCTACACATGCATGGTTAAAAAGCTTGCCTGCCAATTCTATCTGCTCATGGGCGGAGCTGAAGGCACGTTTCATCAAGCATTTCCAAGGGACTTGCAAGGAGCCCCTGACGATCATTAATTTGGATAATTGTGTGCAGCGTGAGGATGAGTCAGCCCACCATTGGGTCCGGCGGGTCTCGGCTATTATTCACTCGTCAGATAGCATTGCGGCGGGTCTGGCAGTTCTAGTCTTGGAGAAAAACTGCCATTGTACCCCCCTTAAGCTGAAGCTTGGGAGGCTTAAGCGTTATTGCAATGATATGGGTGAGCTCATGGTGGCTTGCATTAAGTATGCAGACTCTGATAATACTAAGGACCCTGGGTCTGATGATGAGAAGACCAATAAGGGTAAGAAGAATGGCAATGATAAGGGTCAGCAACAGAATACGACAGGGAATAATGGTGCCTAGGGTAACGATGGTACGTGCAGACACTCCGATGGCGGGTCAGATTTGGTAGCTAACACCAATGCTGGGTACAAGAACCAACACCGCAACGGTAATGGTAAACCGCCTTATGGCAAGGGAAAACCATATAATCTTGAGGCGGCACTGAATGATCTGTGCCAGAAGCATATTTTGGGTGATAAACCGTCCACTCATGCTTGGAAGTATTGTTGGATTATGCGAGGGTTCAGAAATTATGGTTCTAGTACGAATCAAGGCAACAATAACGGGCCGACCGGCGGGTCAGGATCCAGCTCTCAGGGGTCAAGCTTTGGTGGCCGCGGCTCAAATTCTGGCTTTCAAGGTCAAGGTCACCAGGATGACTATAACCAACAGTCTGGTCAGGGTAACCAGCAGCAAGGTAATCATTCAGGTTATTAGAGCAATCCAAAGAAGCTCAATGGTGGACAATATCATGTCATCACCACATGTCTTTGCAAACGAGATCAGAAGGTTCATAAGCGTGCTATCAATGCGGTTGAGCCAGCAGTACCACAATAGTTACGATGGTCACAACATCCGGTCACGTGGAGTCGAGAGGATCACCCGCCCCCTGGTGGAGAATTCAGATCATCTCGCCTTGGTGGTAACCCCTCAAGTATGTGGTTATAAGTTTATGAAAGTGCTCATGGATGGTGGCAGCAGTATCAACATTTTATATTATGGTACCTTTCATTATATGAATTTGGATGACAAGCACCTCAAGCCGTCATCTACAGTTTTCCGTTGTGTGGTACCTGGCAATTCAGCTTATCATGTGGGGAAGATAGCGCTAGAAGTGTCTTTTGGTGATGACCGTAATTACAGAACAAAAATCTTATGGTTTGAGGTGGTCAAGATCGCAAGCCCATATCATGCTTTATTTGGGCGGCCAACTTATGCTTGGTTTATGGCTCGTCCTGTTATATTTATTTGTAGCTCAAGATGCCAGGGCCCAATGGAACGATAACGGTTCATGGTAACAAGAAAATTTCCCTAGAGTGTGAGGAAGGAGATGCGGCTTATGCAGAGTCAGCATGTGCTATTGAGGAATTGAAGTTCTATAAGGACAATGTTGACCCGGCTGATATGACCTCTCTGAAGAAGCCTAGTACTGAACATGACCCTCTGTTGAAGTTTAAGTCTGCTGATGATACCAAACATGTGGATTTTGTCCCTGGCGACTCATCTCAGCAGTTTACAGTGGGGGCTACTATAGATCCCAAATAGGAAAGTGCGCTCATCGAGTTCATCCGTGAGAATCGGGACATCTTTGCATGGAAGCCTTCTGACATGCCAGGTGTACCGAGAGAACTCACTGAGCACAGTCTTAATATTGATCGTAAATTTAAGTCGGTTATTTAGTTCATTCGTTGTTTCAATGAAGGGAAGCGTAAAGCTATTGGAGAAGAGGTAGCCTGGCTCTTGGCAGCAGGGCTTATCGTGGAAGTATTTCACCCTGAGTGGTTGGCTAATCATGTGCTTGTACTTAAGAAAAATGACACATCATGTATGTGTGTTGATTACACAGACCTCAACAAGGCATGTCCAACGGACCCGTTCGCTCTCCCTCGCATTGATCAGATCATTGATGCGACGGTGAGTTGTGAGACTCTATGCTTCCTGGATGCTTATTTAGGTTATCATCAGATCAAAATGGCAATTAAAGACCAAGAGAAGACGTCCTTTATCACACCTTTTGGAGCTTTCTGCTATGTTTCTATGCCTTTTGGGGTTAAGAGTGCCCATGTGACTTACCAGCGTTGTGCTCAAAATTGTCTTCACAATCAGATTGGGCATAATGTTCATGCTTATGTGGATGATATCGTGGTCAAGTCTAGGAAGAAGGAAACTCTCCTAGACGATTTGAAAGAAACTTTTGATAATCTTCGGGTCTACAAGATGATGCTTAACTCGAGCAAGTGTGTTTTTGGTGTGCCTGCAGGTAAATTGTTCGGTTTCCTGGTCTCAGAACGGGGCATCGAAGCTAACCCAGAGAAAATCAAGGCCATCACTTCACTGTCTAAGCCTACATGTGTCAATGACGTACAACATCTGGTGGGTCATATTGCGGCCTTAAGCCGGTTCATAAGTCGCCTGGGGGAGAAAGCCCTGCCTTTATATCAGATGATGAAGAAGACATATCATTTTATCTGGAGTGATGCGGCGGATCAAGCATTTGAAGCCCTCAAGAAACAGTTGACTGAGCCACCAATCTTGGTTGCTCCAATAGACAAAGTGCCTTTGCTCCTGTACGTAGCAGCTAATAATAAGGATGTCAGAGTAGCAGTTGCCATGGAGCGGAAGGAGGCGGATAAAGAGTACCCAGTCCAATGGCCGGCTTACTACATCAGTGAGGTTTTAACTGAGTCCAAGCAAAGATACCCGCAATGGCAGAAGTTAGTGTTTGGGGTGTTCATGGCAAGTCGCAAGCTGAAACATTATGTCCTTGGGTATCCTATTACGGTGGTTAGCTTTGCTCCTTTGGGAGAAATTATTCAAAACATAGAAGCCACCGGCTGGGTTGCTAAGTGGGCAATTGAACTAGGGCCTCACGTTTTGAAGTATATGCCCAGGACAGCTATCAAGTCTTAAGCACCATGGATTTCATCAATGACTAGACAGAGTTGCAAACACCTGAGGAGAAGCCCGATAACACCTATTGGATAATCCATTTTGATGGTTCCAGGCAATTGGAAGGCTCGGGGGCAGGAGTTATTTTGACTTCCCCGCGAGGTGATAAATTTTGTTATGTTTTAAGGTTGATGTTTCCTTGTACTAACAATGCAGCTGAGTATGAAGCTTTTCTCATGGGCTTCGTATGGCCAAGGAGATGAATTTAAGCCGGGTCAGGTGCCTTGGGGACTCAGACCTTGTGGCTCAGCAAGTCTTGGGCAAGTGGGGTTCCAAAAACCCACTCATAGCGGCTTATCGTTAGGTGGTTGAAAATATTGCTAGTCACTTTAAGGGTTACCAGGCGGATCACATTGATTGATGGAAGAACGAGGTGCCTGATGCGTTTCCCATCTTGGGTCTCAGCGTAAGCCAGTGCCTCCTAATGTTTTTCTTGATGTTTTACATACCCTTCGGTCAAGTTACCATCTGAGGAAAATATTGCTCTACCTGGACTGGAGGGTGAACTGGTGGCGACTCTTCATGCTATTCTTGATTGAACGTTGCCCTATCCGGCTTATATGACCCGGGGCGAGTTACCTGAGGATGAAACTTTAGCACGACAGATCACCAGGAGATCTAAGTCAATTAATATTATCAACAGCGAGTTACATTGCGTTCCAGCGCTGTATTTCTCCTAAGGAGGGATGCAAAATTTTATGAGAAATTCATGAAGTCGATTGTGGCCATCATGCCAGCTCAAAGTCTTTGGTGGCCAAGGCTTTTCGTCATGGGTTTTACTGGTTGATGGCTCATGCTGACACAGAGGATATTGTTAGCTAGTGTGATGGCTGTCAAAAACATTCTAGACAAGCGCATGTGCCGGCTCAGGAATTGCGGATGATCCCAGTAACTTGGCCATTTATAGTCTGGGGGCTTGATATGGTTGGGTCGTTCAAGAGGTCTAAGGATAAGAAGACCCACCTTTTGGTGGCGGTTGACAAGTTTACCAAGTGGGTTGAGGTGGAGCCAGCCCGCAAGTGTGATGCATAGACGGCAATTTAGTTGTCAAGAAACTGATTTTTCGCTTTGGATATCCTCATGGTATTGTCACTTATAATGGGACAAATTTGTCTAAAGGTGCTATGAAGGAGTTTTGTCAAAGGGGGCGCTCTATGTTTCGTCGGTTGCGCATCCCCAGTCCAATGGTCAGGCAGAACGTGCTAACCAGGAAATCTTGAGAGGTATCAAGCCCCGGCTCATGGTGCCTTTGCAGAGGACTCCGAGTTGTTGGGTGGAGGAATTTCCTTCAGTCCTTTGGAGTATCAGAACCACCCCCAACAGATCAACATGATATACACCTTTCTTCATGGTTTATGGTGCAGAGGCGGTTCTCCCAAGTGACATCTGTCATGACTCGCCCAGGGTGGCGGCTTACATTGAAGTTGATAATGTGACGACACGTCAGAACACACTTGATGCTTTGGATGAAGAGCGAGACCTTGCAACAACTCGATCAGCGATTTATCAACAAGACCTACGTCGCCATCATAGCCATAGAGTTCAAAGCTGGACCTTTTAGGAGGGCGACTTAGTGCTCCGTTTGATTCAGGACCAGACAGGGATGCATAAGCTTTCCCCTCCTTGGTAAGGGCCTTCTGTGGTCAGTAAAAATCTCAACAACGCGTCTTATTACCTCATTGATATACGAGAGCATAATGATTGCCGTAAGTCGAAAGAGGAGACCTGCAGGCCGTGGAACATTTCTCATCTTCGGCCTTATCACACTTGAGTCATAGGTTCTCAGCATTGTATATATCTTCTTTGACGTACATATCTTTTTATGATCAATATTATAAAGCCGGCATCCCCGCAACTCGTGGCCTTTGTCGTTTAGTCTCAAAGTTTCTGAGGAAGAGTCATTGTTGATTCATCATAAGGTCATTTGGGGGCTTCCTGCTCTATGAGCACATCGTATAACCCTCTTGATCGGCTTTATGACATGTTTGGTCACTTGGGGGCTTCCCGCTCTATGAGCATGGCATATAACCCTCTTGATCGGCTTTTATGCCATGTTTGGTCACTTGGGGGCTTCCTACTCTATGAGCATAGCGTATAACCCTCTTGATCGACTTTTATGCCATGTTAAGGGTCATTTGGGGGCTTCCTACTCAATGAGTATGGCGTACAACCCATTTTGGTCGGCTTTCATGCCATGATTGGGTTAAACCTGCATGTTTGCAACTTGCTACTCCGCCAGGTGACCCGTCGTTTTCTTGACAGTTAATCTTTTCAAGACCCTGAACTCGTCAAAGTTAAAACGGCGACTTATGTCACGTGAAAGCCAACTTACGGTGAGCTAAGGATAAACCCACCTGTTTGTTGTAGTCTCTCCGCTATGTGGCCCGTTCGTACTCTTAACATTTAATATTTTAAATGACGGACTTATGTCACGTGAGAGCCGGCTTACGGGATGATAGGCTTTCATGCCAAGCTTCTTTGAAGCACAAAATTGATTTTTTTTTTCAAAACTTAATCTATTCTGGTTCTGCTTTACAAGTTGGCTTAACAGATATTTGCATTATGCATATTCTCTATTTCTATTTTGCAGCAACCTTCTTACAACTGAGAAGTATTGGGTCATGTTGATCCATGTTATATTGCTTTATATTGAGTTTATTGCGGTTTAAGCTGTCGAGGTGATCTTCTCCAAAATTGGATACGACTATAAGTCGCATTGGATTGTTGGGTTATTTAACTCACACTAGTTTACAACTTTAAGTCGCCAGAACAAGACACGGTCGGATCTATTCCAGATTACATGTAAAGCCTTTGAAGAAATTTTGGCATAGTTGAAATACTCAAGTTTAAAAAGATTGCATTGTTCAAGCATGACTGGCAAAACGTGCACAAAGGCATGGCAGAGCAGATAATTGTTTTCCATCTACCTATTACAAGGCTACAGCTGAGCCCATAAGTTGTTTGACTAAGTGTTTCTGGAGTCAGACTACTCCGTTAAGCCGGCGTCCGTGCCGTCCAGATTCTGGCCTGCCGAGTTAATATCATCATGGCGCCTTGAGGTAGAGGCCTCCGGGTCACCCTGTGTCGGCTCTTCTTCGTCTACCATCTGGAGATCATCCGACGTCCAGTTGATCCCGGTTAATGCTTCGAAGGTAGCTTCATCATTAAGAATAACATAAGGGTCAAGGTCAGGAGCGAAATAATGCTTACCCATTTGCGGGGTTTAGTCCATAATTTTATGAGGCGGCGGCTTGATACGGGCATTGTCGTTGTCATAAGCCGGCTGGTACTTAGACAAATCCAGCTCTTGACCAAGTTGATAAGCTAAAGGCCTCATCTCTCTAATGCGTCGGTGGAAATCCGACTCTTCAAAGGTAGATCCATCAGCACTGAACTCCGGACAGCCGGCGGCCATCTCTACAGGATCAAGCTCAGATTGACATGCCTTTGTCCGACCCAAAGCAGTAATAGCTCCGGCACGGGCGGCTGGCCGCTTTATCTCTTCTACTTGAGCCGGCACCGTTGAAAGGTGTTCCAATACAGTCTTGATATGCTTTGGGGGTTCCTTACCATTATATATGGATACAAGTGTCCGCACAGCCCCCGCATATAATTACTCTGGCAAGGAGTATACAACCTTTAGCTTAAAATGTTCTAACCAAGGTTGGCGCTTCTAGCACCTATCATACAATCACAATACAAATCAAGAAAAGTCAGGAGTTAGTTATTTTGAGTCGCCATGGCGGGTTAAAAGGTTTCACTTACCAAAGATGGCGGTTGTCATTTGGTATATGCGTTGATTTAAGTCGGCCAGTTCATTAGCAACCGGCTTAAGCTGATTTTTGGCGTCTTCAACACACTTCGTCAAGGTTGTTTTTTCTGTTTCCCAGGCGGCTCTCTCAGTGGCAAACCTAGCCTTGAGATTTTTCATTCCCTTCCAAAGTAAATATGAACTTGGTCTCAGCTTTGAGAGTTTCAACCTCTTGGTGTTTGATATTTTGCTTTAACTCGCCCAGTTGCGGGTCAGTAAAGCTTAAAGCTTCCTGCAAGATAGATTGGAAATCATGAGTACAACTTAGCACAGAGAAGGTTCATTATGAAATAATTATTCAAGTCTCGAGCACATTGCAAGCAATGCACTCGGCACTCGGGGGCTAATTTGGGCCATTTCAATTCATCTCATCACATAGTTGACAGATAAGCCGGCCCTTGGGGGCTACGTGAGGCTCTTTTAAAGTACATCTTGCAAAGACCCGGTTCATATTACTTATATAAGGTGGCCCTTGGGGGCTATGCGAGTCTCTTTTAAAGTGTATCTTGCAAAGACCCAGCTCATCTTACTTATATAAGCCGGCCCTTGGGGGCTCCGCTCTAGAGTTATTAATCATATTCTGCTAAGTCTTAAGCATACTCAATGAATTTTTCCTATGTTTAAGACTTGGGGGCTATATGAATGCATATGTGAAGGATTACAACTCATACCTCATAACTTTACTTCACCATTTCAACCAAACCGGCTTCCATGTCACGGCTGGTGTGAAGGTGGCTTAAATAGCTCATGTGCAACTCGCCGACATTGAAAGATGTATAATTTTCTAGTTCCAATTTGATCTTACCTTTGTCCAATGAAGGCACCTCTTCCTTGGTTGAGTGTTTGGCTAGTGTTGTGATAACCGCATGGCCTTCAAAACTGACCCGGTAACGGTAACTTCATCGACATTGTCAATAGTTGGGCTCTTGTCAATTGACTTAGCAAGAGAGGGCAGCTTAGGACTTGTCGGATCATGTCTGGCCACCGAGTTAACATCAGTAACCATGGGCTCAACATTTTTAGTGTCAGTCTATGAGGGTGGGTCAGTTTGCTCGACAACAGGAAATTCCGGGTCATGAGTTGAATCTTCAAGGGCAGTTAACACCTCTTTGTCCGATTCGGAAACCTCGAGGACCTTAGAGGAGCCGCCCACTTTCAGCTTCTTGCCAATCTTTGCTTTGGCCCTATAACGTAAGTATACAAGTTCATAAGTACGTGACAAACAAGGTTTTATCATCAAATGAAGATGCTTACCCTTGGGCAACGATGAAGGCAGGAAGTTGGGTTTCGGTTAAGGATGGAAATTTTACCCATAGACATGGATATCCATGTATATCCGACCCATATGGACAAGGTTTGGATATGCTTTTGCGCCCATGGGCGGCACCCAAACCCGACATGATTACTCGTGGGTAGGGCATGTACATAATCGCGTACCCATGGATATATCCAAACCAGACCTGATAGTATGACTTAATGGCAATATTCTGACATCCCTACCCCACAGTCACATGTCCCACTATAATTTCACCCATCATGATAAAAAACAATCAAAGCAAATTGCACAATGCCCACCGTAACATTTGTTAGTTGACATTCAGTCCCCCCCTTAATATTAGTTCAACCCCCTTTTGATCTTTTATGTCGTTGTTAAATAGCTCATCGTTAAGTATCATTCCCATCTCCTCTTCTTACTACTCCTGCATCCCAAGAGATGGTCGACATTGTCAGCCGCAATCTCCATGTATGGTGGAGCACTTCAATAGCCAGCACCAGTGGCCTATGACAACGCAACCAAGTATATCCTCAACCCCTCCATATCTGCTTTTTCACACACGCATTGATGCATGGGTGCCATAACTTATGTGCATGTTGTGTTGTGTCCTATGTATATGTCTTGAGAGGACCCCATGGATATCCAATGGATATGGATATCCATCGGGTTTGGACATGGACACAATTTTTCGCCCATGGGTTTTTTCATGGGCGGACAAAGACTATCTTCATGGATATGGATATGGATTTCATATTGTTCAACCCGATACAAACCCGACCCATTGCCATCCTTAGTTCTGACAGAGTCGCCAGATGATGGAGGCGTCCCCTGAGAGTTTGAGTCAGAAGCAGTAAGAGGTTGACGTATGAGACGACTAATGGATAAAGCAGAGCGGGTTATGTGGCACTTCATTACGATGTTTTCGGTGAACTAGTGTATTAGGTAAGCCGAACACGAGGACGTCAGCGCAATCACTCCGGGTCATATGTCCGGAATCATGCTGCTATTTTTTCAAAAGAAAATTGGGGTCCAAATGAGTAAGAGGATGAGAGAACCTCATTTTCCGGATGACCCGCCGGGTTTTCTTTCTTGGCAAAGTTTCTGAGTCAGAGGAGATAAGAATTACCTCAATTGCGCCAGCATGGCTGGTTTCCGCTTCTTCCTGAAAGGGATCAACATCAACAAGTTGCATAAAAAGAAGACCAAGTGAGTCAAGTTCTACCTCCGACTTGTCCAACTCAAGTTTCTCATGTCTTGTTGGCTTCTTGGGGCGACCCGGACCACGAGCCATAGTTTTAGTTCTTTTGGTTGGTGGGGCGGTTTGCAGTTTTTCTTCCAAAAAGGAGAATTGGCCTACAGGTATGCATGAGCAGCGACTTAAACAACATAAAATGCAAGAGACAGATAAAAGAGGATGAAAGTTTGTTAAATATACTTACAGCAGGAGTCGGGTTAAGCGTGCATAAAGGATTCAGTCCCACTTTGTTGCACGTCTCCAGAGACTCCCCAAGGAATGTCTTGACTATATCATTGATTTGTTTGTCAGTAAGGCGCATTTGGTTGTAGCGCTGTGGGTCCTTGGTATCACCAGTATACTCGCACATT
The DNA here is from genome assembly GCA_902687465.1 of Secale cereale. NCBI lineage: Eukaryota > Viridiplantae > Streptophyta > Magnoliopsida > Poales > Poaceae > Secale > Secale cereale. The sequence goes on along the minus strand of LR738713.1, from coordinate 362,834,901 downwards.
AAGCCGAGGCGGCAGCTCAAGGGTAAAATCCTCCATGCAACCCAGCAGCAGACCAGATCAACTCTAGTTAAGCCATTGGCTAGCAAGGCCCATATTTTTGAAAATATGGGCGAATAGTTAGTACGTTATGTAGCAGTAAGATGAACCAGGAGTTCGTGGTTGGGGCTGAGCCGGAAAGAGCGGAAACTTGGCAGGGGATTTTCACCAGCAGGAGAGGTATCCTGGCAGTAGAACCAAGTATGATTCCAGTCCTCGGGGTGACTGGGTAATACAGTTGTGGGGAAAATTATGTCTCTTCGCCTCTCAATGGAAACCCCACAAAGCTCGAGACTAGGCTCGTATGTCATCTCAGTCGGGCTGTTGATATAAAAATATTCTCTGAATAAATCAACCTCAGGCTCTTTTTGAAGATACACTTTGCAGAAAACTTGAAAGTTGCATATGTTGGAGATGGATTTGGGACTAATGTCTTGAGGATGAAGTTTGTAAAAGTGCAAAACATTCCGGAAGAACTTAGACCCGAGCGGAGAAAAGCCGCGTAGGAGGTGGTCCTAGAAAATAGTAACTTCACCCTCTCCGGGTTGAGGAATAATTTCAGGGCCTGGGACCCGCCAGTGAATAACCTCTTTGGATGGCAAAACTCCCATGTCTACATACACTTTTAATGAAAGCTCAAAGACTCTGGTAGCGATCCAATCGCAAGAAGTGGGAGCCTTAGTCATGGTTGGCGAATTAAAAAGTTGTGGCCTAGGAACAAGAATACGGCGGGTTAAAAATTGCAGTGATAAGCCGTCTAGGTGGTTATAAGGTATTTCAGTAATGACAAGCCATTATGATTGAAAGACTATGATTACAGTGAACTATTAAAAGATGATGAGCCGCCCTAGCCATAGATTTATGTGACTATCAAGTTATAAGGATATGGCAGGTTAAATTCTGGAGCTATGAGCTGGCAGCATGTTCATGGGTTGAAAGAAATAAACAGTTTCCAGAGTTATTGGCGGGTAACAGAGTCAATATTAAGCCACCCTAACAGTGCAGGGCGGATCAATCGTCTACGAGCCCAAAGTTGTGGCAATTTTGCTAAGTGTGGGAAAACAAGTTTTAAAGATTACAGCTATAATTTCGGATCTGTAGCAGTTCAGACAAAGTAAATAAATTGCTAAACCTAATGTGCGGAAATGGAAGTACTAACAGTTGTGTATACATTCTGAAGAAGAAGGGATTTATCCAAGATGCAAAGTAGGGGCTAAAAATTGTTTCCGCTCTAATCCTACCATGTTTTTGGATTGAAATATGACTTCTAGACAAAAGATGGTTGAACTTGGATAAGCTTGGATGAACAAACAATGAACTCCATGAACTCAAGTACCCTAATGTGGATCTGAGAAAGGAGAAGGAAAGGTACCTGATGATGCTGATGACGAGTGGATGAGCGCCACAGATCTCTGATTCCAACAAGTTGATGCAGCGGCTCGGATGGAATCACCTGTGAATCTTAGCTGTGGGGCGGAGCTCCGGTCGCGATGAACAACACGGGGAGGAAGAAGAAGAGGAGGAGACGGGGGTAAAAAGTGAAAAGATAGCCGCCCGTCCCTCTTTATAGGGAAAAAGTGAATAGTGAAATGACAGGCCCGAAGATCAAGGAGGCGTCATAATTATCATAACAGAGGAGGCGCCTCGATTTTCGGAATGGCTGGTTAATACAAAGATCCGTTGTGACGTCATGAGATTTTTTTCTGAATTTAATGATGTGATGTCATCTTTCCGTCATAGCGGGTTATGAAGATCTATTCAAAGATTGAAGTGTTAGAAGACTTGAAGAATACTTGCCAACCAGAGGATGAAGATTGACATGAACAGGTTCATATCAATCTGGGGCCTAATGTTGGGGATATAACCCCATGGTGTGACCCGCCCAGGAGGGGCCGAGTTACACTATTGGCGACTCATAAATAAAATCCTAAGTGGTCCCAAGAAGATAAGGTATGAAGACCGAAGGCGGCTTACAAAGAGGGCATGTTGAAGGCCCAAGACCCGAAGGTGACTCAAGACCCGAAGTTGTGAGCCTCCCAATGGAGACTCTCCTAGCAAGGCAAGGCGATTTAGAATCGGAGTTGGTCACATTGTATGACCCGACCCAAACTCTTGTAAGCCCAGGGCCTCGACCTATGTATATAAAGGCGAGACCCTGCGGCGGGTTAAGGACAAGAAACAATCGACCAAGAGCTAGGTTAAGCGATTCCACTGCCTTGTAATCGATACTCAAGCAATACAACTCAAAGCATGACGTAGGCTTTTACCTCGTCGGTGAGGGGCTGAACCTGTGTAAACTCGTGTTTCCCGTCCCGCTCAACCCCATTAAGCTAATCACCGTAGCCATGGCCTCGCACCTAAGTCCTTTAACAAGGGCATCTGCCGTGACAAAACCATGACACACGAAAAGACATACCACATAGAGACTAGATAATCTTGTAATATCAATACTAGATGGTATTCCTCATGTACACACATTTGTAGGATTGTGAAGTGCACGAAGCACATAACTCCCCCAAAATGGGATGCTCCATTAATCTCTCACAAGAGCCAATTAAGATACAAACAAGATGCAAAAAGGTTCAACACAACACTCACACGTACATGATGTGCAAACCAACATACACACAATTGATTACTCAAGATAAGCCCATTGGAAGCATAACATATACAAGAACATGCAAGGTACAAAACCAAAACATGAAAAGGGGCATGTAACTTTCAATGTAAACAATTTAAGCACGAGTCACAATAGGCTTGGCTACCCAAATGGTTCTTTTCTTGACACCACTTTGAGTACCAACAAGTTTGGCAAACACATTGCCAACATTATCCTTCCTAAGAGAATAGATATCATCAATTAGAATAGGGTTGGATAAGGTACCATTCGTGCATGAAGAAGCGACGTGACCTTTCTCACGACATAAGTAGCAACGTCTACTTTTCACTTTCTTATCCCTTGATTTCTCAACACGAGAAGCATTGACTTGAGTCTTCTTGGGAAGTGTCCTTTCTTAAACTTAAGATTGAGCATGAGGTTGAACTTGTGGCCTCTTCCCTTGTTGCTTATCACTAATGAGCTTCTTCTTCAACGGCCAAGATCTAACATGATGCCCTTAAATTTTGCACTTGAAGCAAATAATCTTGGCCAAATTCTTGAGTTGTTCTTGGCCCTTCTTCTTGTTGCTCTTGGACTTATTATTATTATTGGAGTTGAATCCCACACCTAGTGGACAACCACCAGAGAGCATTCGTGCATGGAAGATCATTGCACGACAATTTTATGCTGGTACAAGGTACGACTCGCAGACTTCACACCTTGAAGGATCCCACAAGACTATTGAAGTTGGACATATCCAAAGCCCTCGACTCCGTGTAATGGCCTTTCCTGCTAGAAGTGTTGGCTCAGATGGGATTTGGACCGAGGTGGATAGCCCGAATTTGCGGATTGCTTGCAACATCATCTACTAAGATATCCGTGAATGGAATCCCCGGTGACATGATATTCAACTGTCAAGGTCTGCGCCAAGGAAGCCCGCTATCACCTATGCTTTTCATCCTATACATGGAGCCACTCCACCGACTGCTTGAGCATGCGACCACAACGGGTTTACTCATCCCATTGGCCAGGACAAGGCTGAGTCACCGCTTGTCTATTTATGCGGATTACATCATGATATTCCTAAAACCAACGGAGAGGGACCTCCATGTGTTCGCCTCAATCTTGGATTCATTTGCGCACGCGTCTGGGCTCAACATCAAACTGCAGAAGAGCTCGACCCTATCGATCCAATGCACGCCGGAGGACATGTAGCTCGCGACTGAGCTGTTGGGGGTGTGCAAATGCCACTTTCCCATGCCGGTATCTGGGATTATCGCTCTCTATAAGGAAGCAAACATCAGCACATTTTCAGGACATGGTGGACCACATAGTTGCACGTCTGCCATCGTGGAAAGCAAGGTCACTACTTAAGAGCAGCCGCTTGTTGTTAATACAGTCCATCATGTGCGCCATCCATGTGCATTCGATGCTCGCCATGGGATTGCCACCAATCAAGGCGATGGTCAGAATATGCAAAAGCTTTCTGTGGTATGGGAAAGAAGATGGTGGGGGCGGCAAATGCGCTGTTGCATGGGAAAGATTGTGTCAACCAAAGTGGGCAGGTGGGCTCGGTGTCACGAACCTACGGTAGATGAATGTGGCCCTTCAAGCGAAGTGGTTGTGCTTGCAATGAGCAGATAAATCTAGACCATGGTCGGAATTCAAGTTCTCCGTCCCCGACGAGGAAATAGGCTTGTACCAAGCAGCAGCTAATGTGACCGTGGGCGACGGACGCACAACTCTGTTTTGGGAGGATAGATGGCTCAACGGATACAGGATACATGAACTAGCCCCTCTCATCTATGAGATGGTGCCAAAGCAGACGAGGTGCGCTAGAACTGTGGCGGAAGCTTTACAAGACACAACATGGGCTCGTGATGTTGAAAAAAAACATGAACGACAGAGCGCTACTCCAGTTTCTCAAGGTTTGGCCACAAGTGGATAGCACGACTCTGGATCCACAGCGACTGGATCAACTTGCATGGTCCTGGGAGAAGGATGGCAATTTATCGGCAAGGTCGGCCTATGCGGACAAATTCGTAGCCCTACAGAGTTCATCGACATCAACCTACACATGGGCATCGAAGGCACCCCTCCGCTGCTGATTCTTCGCATGGTTGGCCTTGAGGGATAGAGTGTGGACCTCGAACTGACTGGCACGGTGCGGCCTCCCGCACCAAGACAGCTGCTCGTTCTGTGATCAGGGTGACGAAACAATTAACCATCTCCTGATACAGTGCGTTTTCGCGAAGGAAGTCTGGACCAAGGTGGGTCAGGCGATGGGCATGATGGGTGCGACACCATCAAGGGGCGACGAGCTATCAACTTGGTGCACAAGACCAATATTCAATGGAAAGCACGCCAAGACCCTACGGGATGTACACCTACTAGTCATGTGGGAGCTGTGGGAGCACCGAAACTCAATCGTGTTCGAAGCCATGAGTCCGGACGTGCATCATCTCTTACGACGGATAGCCTTCGAGTGTGTGGCATGGAGGCAAGCGAGCATTCTACATGGAGACATTCAGATAGCATTTGTAGGAATAGATGGGTGGGCCGAGGGCGAGTAATCCATTAAGATGATGTGGGGCGGAATGCGTTGTATAAGCTTGTTCTAAATAACAGTGGTCGGGGCTTCTTCCCCCTCCCTCTTTTAATATATGATACGCACACTCGTGCGTATTCGAGAGAGAAAAATCCAAGTCCACCTTTGTCACTAGGGGATTTTTGCACACTCAAGATATTGTTGAGTTTGGACTTCCCTTCATGACACTTTTGCAAGTCAATCTTCAAGGAAGTGACTTGGGCCTTGAGCTATTTGATTTCCTCTACATGGTTAGTATCAATACAAGTACTAGAGGAAGTATAAGCTTCATCGTTAGAGCAACAAGGCAAGGAAAGTAATTCATCACGAGATGTACCAATGTTATGAGTAGATGAATTACAAGGACTAGCACATGGCAAGATATCATTTTGACTTGAAGTAGTGCTAGTATCCACATGAGACTTTGTAAGTGCATCGAGTGCCACCCCTAGTTGGTTTTGGAGTATTGATGGCAAACGTGGTTGAGGGACTAATGTGTTTGTGAGAATTGCAGGATAACGCAGGTAGTAGTCCCTCACTGATTCGGTTTACCTGCCAGAGATGATCCCTGGAAATGTGTGAAGACATTAAAGACAATGGTGGTTCATGAATACATTCACTTGAAGATAAAGATCTGTGAAGACATTCACATGAAGACTATGGCGTGCGAAGAAATAGTTTCTTTCGTAGTTCCTTTTCTTCTTTCTTGAGTCATAGGAACCACCGTACTGTTAAGTAGGGTCTAAGTTAACATAGGCAAATGACTGATGTGATGCTCAACCAAAATCCTTTGTCTTCGAGCAAATACAATGAGAGAAAATCTTATCCAGAGTTGGATAAGTCAGCTTTGCTTGGAGCCCAAGCAAAGTTGACGCATGTGTTTGAAATCCGACCATTGTACACGTGTCAATTCCTTAGTGACCAAGGGTCATTTCGGACATACCATGTCGTGTTGCCTCCTGGCTATAAATAGCCCACCCCCTACACCATAAATTGTTGGCTGCTCAGAGTTAGTGCACGACTTTTGTCATTTGAGAGCAAGCCACCTCCGAAGCCTTTGAGAGAGAAGATCCTTGTGAGGACAAAGCCCAAAACACCCAGAGCCAAAGAGTGCCAGGCATCACTGAAGTCTTTCTGTCTGTGTGATCGGAAGACTTGTTACACTTGAGGATTGTGTATCCACCAGCCAGTTAGGCGTCGCGTTCTGAGCATCCAAGAGTGATTGTGGATTGCCAGTGAACGAAGTCTACGAAGGTTTGGAAGTCTACCTTCAAGACTTACCAGAGTGATTGGGCGAGGACTGGGTGTCCTTATCTCGAGGGGAATAAGGTGAAGACACGGTCTTCTGAGTTCAACCTCAGCCTCCCTAACCAGACGTACAGTTGTCACAGCAACTGGAGCTGGTCTACCAAATTCCCTTCATCTCCAAGCTACTGGTTCTATCTTCCAACTCATTTACATTTTAGTTTGTCTTCGTGAAGTCATTGCTTGCTTACCTGATCTGTTCGACTTCACTGTGTGAAGACTGATCCCTTTTTAGCTTCATTTTGTCTTCCATTTTGATCCATGCTACCTAGCTGCCAATAGTCTTCGTTCTATAACTATGCTGCTTACTTGACTACGGCCTGTCTAGAGTAGTTTATCTTCCACTACATATCTATGGGTTCATTCCATCTGTTTTTCTTCAAAAGATATTGTGTTTTGAAGACTTTCATAAAAATCGCCTATTC
>LR738713.1:362812639-362827852 GCA_902687465.1 Secale cereale | reverse complement strand
CCCCCCCTCTAGTCGATAACTAGCACTTTCAGACTCACTAGATGTTACCTTGATAATCAGAGCATCATCAGCTATCTTTAGCACATTATGGGATACTAGAAGATAATCATGAGAGCTTGTGAGCTTTACATGACTTTCTTCCAATTTCCCATAATTGCTAGAGATAGCAACTCAAGTTGCGCCCTTAGCTCAACATTCTCCTTCAAAATGGATGCTTCGCTAGAAATAGAGTTAGTAGCACAAGCATCATCATTAACAACAAGAGGAGAAGGCAAGTTGGCAAGCTCTTTTAAAATGAAGCTTCAAGTTGTGCATGAGACTCAGTGAATCCGATGAGCTCACCCTTAATGACCCGTGAGCCATTTTCGAGGTGCTCAAAGTCCTCAAGGATTTTAGCATGAGCAACTTCAAGCTTCTCATTTTTAGTTTTGAAAGCATTAGCTACCTCAAGGGCTCTATCACGGGATTCCTTTATTCTAGATAATTCTAGAGCAAAGGTCACCTCAAGAGATTCCTTAGTGGTTTGTTCAAGAACAAGAGCTTGAGAGAGGTCCGCGATCTCATTAGCATAATCACGCTCATGACCTTCCATTTTCTCAGTAGTGGCCTCATGCTCCTCTAGATGAGATTCCAACTCCTCAATGTATTTCTTGCCCTCAATGGCAATAGATATGATTTCCATGAAGTTGAAACGAGCAATTTTATTTTTATGAAGAGTTTTAAAAATCATTTCCCCCTTAATTTTTAAGGAGGCGACATTATCATTCTATTCATCACTATCAACATCATCATCATTCTTATCATCATCAATATCACCACAAGATATATTGGGATTCAAAGTGGGAGATACCTTTGAAGCCTTAGCCATAAGGCAAAACGCAATAGATGATGATGTGGGATCCCTTGAAGCACCATTCAAGACCACATCTTGTTCCATGGGGTGTTGGTTTTCCTCTACATTGTTGGGACAACAATTCGAGGAAATAGATGCATTTTTATCATGGCAACAAGACATAGCAAGCATGTCATCATGAGATTTAGTCAAGCAATTTTTACAAGATATGCCAGAACTATCAACACAAGCATATGAGACATCTAGAATGCTCGAAGTGCTAAAGTCCAAAGATGAAGCATTGCAATAAGATAGTGATGAAGGATCATGAATAATAAGCCCACTATGATCATTTCAGTGAACAACACTACTTACCATGTCATTACCTTGTGGCAATCCACATGTAGGTGAATGATGTCTACTACACAACCTTCTTCTTCTAGACTCGTGTTGGGCCTCCAAGCGCAGAGTTTTGTAGGACAGTGGCAAATTTCCCTCAAGTGGATGACCTAAGGTTTATAAATCCGTGGGAGGCGTAGGATGAAGATGGTCTCTCTCAAACAACCCTGCAACCAAATAACAAAGAGTCTCTTGTGTCCCCAACACACCCAATACAATGGTAAGTTGTATATGTCCACTAGTTCGACGAAGAGATGGTGATACAAGTGTAATATGGATGGTAGATATAGATTTTTGTAATCTGAAAATATAAAAACAACAAGGTAGCAAGTAGGAAACATGAGTAAAACGGTATTGCAATGTGTGAAAACAAGGCCTAGGGTTCATACTTTCACTAGTGTAACATCTCTCAACAATGATAACATAATTGGATCATATAACAATCCCTCAACATGCAACAAAGAGTCACTCCAAAGTTCCTATCGCGGAGAACATAAGATGAAATTGCTTGTACGAAACCACCTCAAAGTTATTCTTTCTGATCGATCTATTGGGCTATTCCTATAAGTGCCACAAACAACCATACACATCCAAATATTCAATCCGACATAACAAAACCTCAGAGGAAAATACTCAATTCATCACAAGGTACAGAGGGGGAGAAACACCATATGATTCAACTATAGTAACAAAGCTCGCGGTACATCAAGATCGTGCCAAATCAAGAACACAAGAGAGAGAGAGAGAGAGAGAGATCAAACACATAGCTACTTGTAATGCCCAGGATGGGACTATATCTTTAAGTCGTGCCTCGACACGTAGGAGATATAGTCCCATCCTGGGCATTACAAGTTGGTATCAGAGCCGACCCTCGCGGTTACACGGATGTTTGCGGACAGTTTGTAGTCATGTTGTGCATGACGTTTGTGACCCGTCGTGGCACACGACATGGCACATGTGCTGTCCTGGAAGCACAGACGGTTGTGCCAAGAGGGAACGTTCCTGTGGCCCGACGAGGACGTCGGTTCCTCTGAGTGGGGGTGTATGTGATGGCCTGGCTTAATAGGGATGATAGACTACTCATATCAATAAAGAATTCCTTCTTTTCCGGGAGCCCATTCGGATAGAACTCCAAAGTTAAGCGTGCTCAGCTTGGTGTAGTTTCAGGATGGGTGACCGATCGGGAAATTGCTCCCGGGTGACCGACCGGGAAGTTGCTCCCGGGTGCGCACGAGTGAGGACAAAGTGCGCAGAAAAGACTAGTATTGATATGTGGGGCCAGTCTAGATCCCGCCAGGAGTAACGACCCCCGGCGGGTGTGTCCGGGGCGTTACACTACTGGTACATACCCTCGGCCCCGAGGGTGAACTACTCCCTCCTCATCATGGAGACAGTCAGGATGATGAAGATGGCCACCGGTGATGGTTTCCCCCTCCGGCAGGGTGCCAGAACGGGCTCCCGATTGGTTTTTCATGGATACAGAGGCTTGCAGCGACGGAACTCCCGATCAAGGTTTCTTTTCGGGGGTTTCTATATTTATAGGAATTTTTGGCATCGGGGACAAGTCAGCGGGGTACACAAGGCAATGACAAGGCAGGGTGGCACGCCCTAGGGGGTGGGCGTGCCCCCACCCTTGTGGATGCCTGATGTCTACTACACAACTTGTTCTTGTAGACTCGTGTTGGGCCTCCAAGCGCAGAGTTTTGTAGGACAGTAGCAAATTTCCCTCAAGTGGATGACCTAAGGTTTATCAATCCATGGGAGGTGTAGGATGAAGATGGTCTCTCTCAAACAACCCTGCAACCAAATAATAAGAAGTCTCTTGTGTCCCCAACACACCCGATACAATGGTAAATTGTATAGGTGCACTAGTTCGGCGAAGAGATGGTGATACAAGTGTAATATGGATACTAGATATTGATTTTTGAAGTAGAACAATAAAAAACAGCAAGGTAGCACGTAACAAAAGTGAGCACAAACGGTATTGCAATGCTTGAAATTGAGGTCTTGGGTCCGTACTTTCGCTAGTGCAATCTCTCAACAATGCTAATATAATTGGATCACATAACCATCCCTCAACGTGCGATGAAGAATCACTCCAAAGTTCCAATCTAGCGGAGAACATAAGAAGGAATTGTTTGTCGCTATTCTTTCCGATCGATATATCCAAGAGTTCGCACTAAGATAACACAATGTATTCTTCCCGATCGATCTATCAAGAGTTCATACTAAAATAACACAAGTTATTCTTTCTGATCGATCTATCAAGAGTTTGTACTAAAATAATCACCAAAACAAATTCATATTCATAATATTCAATCCAACACAAAGAACTTCAAAGATTGCCCCAAGATTTCTACTAGAGAAACAAAGACAAGAACATGCATCAACCCCTATGCATAGATTACCCAAATGTCATCTCAGGAATCCGCGAGTTGAGTGTCAAAACATATATCAAGTGAATCAATACGATACCCCATTGTCACCACGAGTATTCAATTGCAAGACATATATATTAAGTGTTCTCAAATCCATAAAAGTATTCAATCCAAGAAATCTCAAAGGGAAAACTCAATTCATCACAACAAGATAGAGAGGGGAAAATACCATATGATCCGACTATATTAACAAAGCCCGCGATACATCAAGATTGTTCATCTCAAGAACACGAGAGAGAGAGAGAGAGAGAGAGAGAGATCAAACACATAGCTACTGGTACAAACCCTCAACCCCGAGGGTGGACTACTCCCTCCTCACTGTGGTGGCCGTCGGGATGATGAAGATGGCCACCAGTGATGATTTCCCCCTCCGACGGAGTGCCGGAAAGGGCTCTAGATTGGATCTCGTGGACTACAGAGCCTTACGGCGGCGAAACTTCTAATCTAGGGTCATCCCCGAGGGTTTTCGGAATATTTGGGAATTTATAAGGTAAAGAGGGGGTGCGGGAGGCCACCGAGGTGGGCACAACCCACCTGGGCGCGCCTGGGGGCGGGCCCTGGTGGGTTGTGCCCCCCTCGAGGCACCCCCCAGGTGCTGCTCTGGCCCATCCTAGGTGTTTTGGTCCATAAAAAATCTCCAAAAAGTTTCGCGGTGTTTGGACTCTGTTTGATTTTGATTTCCTGCGACGTAAAAAACAAGCAAAAAACAACAACTGGCACTGGGCACTGGGTCAATAGGTTAGTCCCAAAAAAATGATATAAAGTTGCTATAAAATGATTGTAAAACATCCAAGAATGATAATATAACAGCATGAATACTTCATAAATTATAGATATGTTGGAGACGTATCAATGCCTTGTGGCTCCTCTGGTCCATCTCCGGTACTCAGTGGGCTTCTCTTGGTCCATAAAAAATCGTCGTAAAGTTTCAGCTCATTTGGACTCCGTTTGGTATTTCTTTTCTGTAAAACTCAACATTAAGGAAAAAACATAAATTGGCACATGGCTCTAGGTTAATAGGTTAGTCCCCAAAATAATATAAAATAGCATATTAATGCATATAAAACATCCAAAACAGATAATATAATGGCATGGAACAATCAAAAATTATAGATACGTTGGAGGCATATCAGTGAAGTAGAAGAAGTTTAGAATACGACACAGCCGAAGGTGGATGGAGAACAATCATACCCACAAATCTTGGACACACCATATTTTCCTTGAAGCTTTGTCCACAACTCATGAGCATCTCGGAATGGCATGAGTTGAAATATAACTACATTGCGCAAAGCATCAAAAAGCACATTAGAAGCTTGAGCATTGAGATAAGAGTTTTTCTCATCCTCTAAAGTTAATCTTTGAGGATCATTTGGAGGAGGAAAACCCCATATCTACAATACACTCTAAATTTGGGTCCATGACCTTAAAGAGATTAAGCATGCGAACAACCCAAACATCAAAAGATTTGCCATCAAAACTAAGAGTGTCAGAGAATCCTAAAACCCTAGTCGACATCCTTACTCTCTAGGCGGTTAAGCCTTATAAAGAGAAGCGAGGCTCTGATACCAATTGAAAGATCATGGATGTCGCCTAGAGGGGGGGTGTGAATAGGTGCTTTAAAATAATTACGGTTTATGCTTGAACAAATGCAGAATAAAACTAGCATTTAATTTGTCAAGCACAAAACCTAAAACAACTAGGCTCACCTATGTGCACCAACAACTTATTCTAAGCAAGATAAACAACTAAGTGATAGCAAGATATATGACAAGAAACAATATGTCTATCACAAAATAAAGTGCATAAGTAAAGGGCTCGGGTAAGAGATAGCCGAGGAATGCGGAGACGACTATGTATCCCAAAGTTCACACCCTTGCGGATGTTAATCTCCGTTTGGAGCGGTGTGGAGGCACAATGCTCCCCAAGAAGCCACTAGGGCCATCATATTCTCCTCATGTCCTCGCACAATGCAAGATGCCGTGATTCCACTAAGGGACCCTTGAGGGCGGTCACCGAATTCGTACAAATGGCAACCCTTGGGGCGGTCACCGAACCCGTACACTTTGGAAACCCTTGGGGGCGCTCACCGAAACCCGTACAAATTGCTCGGAACAATCCTCGCAACCTAACTGGAGACCCTGACGCTTGCCCAGAGCTTTACACCACAATGATTGAGCTTCGGAGCACCACCAACCGTCTAGGGTGCCCAAGCACCTAAGAGGAACAAGCTCTAGGGTACCAAGCACCCAAGAGTAACAAGCTCTGAAACTTCACTTCCACGCATCACTGTGGGGAACTGAAACCGATGCACCAAATGAAATGGCAAGGGCACACAAAATGCCCAGGTCCCTCACTCTCAAATCCCACCAAAGCAACGAAAGCTTTGGAGGAGTACGAGAGGAAGAACAAGAAGGATGACACCAAGAACTCCAAGAACTCCAAGATCTAGATCCAAGGGGTTCACCTCACATAGAGGAGAAAGTGATTGGTGGAAATGTGGATCAAGATCTCCTCTCTCTTTTCCCTCAAGAACTAGCAAGAAGCATTGGAGGGATTGAGAGTTAGCAAGCTTGAAGAAGGTCAACAATGGGGGAAGAACACGAGCTAAAAGGATGTGGTCTAATGGGGAAGAAGATCCCCTTTTGTAGGTCCCCACGAATCTGCCCATTATGTGCAGAAAACTGTAGGACCGGTACAACCGGTGTAAGTACCAGTGCAACCGGTCAAAGCTGAGAAAAACCTACCTGTAGGAAAAGCACTAAGCGGTACAACAGCGCGGGGCACCGGTAGTACCGGTTAAACTGGAACTAACTGGTAAAACTGACCCACAACCGCCCAAGAACCGCTCCACAACAGAACCCAGCCCGGTGGTAGAGCGGTACAGGGCCGCTGGGCCGATACAACCACCGTACCAAGTATGGAGCGGTACAACATGCCCAAACACCGGTAGTACCGGTCAACCGGTACAACCGGTGTAAGAAGTGGTACAACCGGTCTATGTAAAACATGTAAGATCAAAACAGCCATAACTTTCGCATACGAGCTCCGAATTCGATAAAATCAAGTTTGTTGGAAAGCTAAAGACAAGGGCTAACACAATATTGATATAAATATCAAGAAATAACAATTGAGAAAATACCCAAAATAAAATGGTAAGAACCCTTTCTCAAATAAGACCTGTAAAAACTCCAACACCAAAAACGCAAAAGAAGATGCATATGAAATGGGTTTTCGATGAACTAGTGCTTGTCATGAAGAAGACCAAAAGCTCATAAAGTCACAAAGTGAAAAGCCAAACAAGAACCAAGAAAGATGATGATGCCAAGAATGCAATGGTTTGAGCTCTCACCGAACGATACGATCAAGTTACTCACTCGAGAGCCCCCCCCCTCTTGATAGTACGGCTATCGATCCTATAATCTGGTCTCCTAAATAACACCATGAGACCGGTAAAATAGAAAACCTATCAAGGACATGCTTTTCCTTGAACATATTCCACTTGAGCTATATGATGATGATCTTGACTCCCTCAAGTTGGACCACCTTTCTTGATTGCATTGGCTCAATGAAGACTAGTAGATTGCTCCCCCATACTCCACTATGGGAGAGCCACTCTTTGGAACATCTTCACAAGTCCATTGTCGCCACAATGGACGGCAAGCTTCAAGCATGATATCTTTGTGATGCTTCACTTGAACTTGCACACCGCAATCTTGATGATGGTCATCACTTGATATCATCCTCCATGGGTTGTATGAGATCTTCCTCTTAATGCAAGCCCATGGAAACATACCTAATCCCACATAGAACTCTCACGTAGACCATGGGTTAGTACACAAAGTGTAATGGACAATTCTTGCCACACCATGGGATCACTTGATTCCTTTTGGTACATCTTTTACGCTTTGCGTGTTGATCAACTTGATTCACACTTGACTTAGTATTGATCAACCTTGTATCTTGTCTTCTATATGACCAATATTTTGATAATTCATTGAATAGCACCTTGGTCAACACATAAACTCCTTGAAACCAACACATGAACTTCAAGAAAAAACTACGGACAAATCCTTCAAATATAACTCAAGGCAACCATCAGTCCATAGAGATTGTCATCAATTACCAAAACCAAACATGGGGCACCTCATGTTCTTTCACGAACCCACATGAGCGAAAACCCTACTTTATTAGTCATCAATGTGATTTCTCGCACTTTTTGATACCTCCGAGTTATCTAGAACTAGAACTTAGCTAGCTATAACTATAGCCTAATTAGATAGAAGGAGCTATTCACATCGTCAGAGAAGATGGCGATGGCCCCTTCCACTTGTAAGAGCTCGAGGCCTCCACATCGTGGGGACCTATTTTATATTTTCTTCTGGATAACTAATCTAACTTACCGAGTCAAGTCATTGAAGGTGGAGAATGGAAACCATAGCCATGACCCATCAAAATGCACAAGTCTCCATGCATACACACTACTGTCATTGTTTTACTCTCACTATGCTGCTCTCGACTTTCCTAGCCGATGATTGCGCGGGAGAGCATACCTGTGGAATCACCTCTTGTGAACTTGCATGGGTGAGGGGAAATAAAGTTTTTAGGGAGCTCATTGACGCGGCTTCTTATATTTGGTCAACTACTTACTCAACGATGACGGATGACTATGTCAACTACACAACCTTCATGATGAGGAGCATCCTACGAACATCGCCAGGGCAAGTGCCTCATCGTCAAGAGACACAAGCATCATACATATATAGGCGAATCTTCTCCTTTACGCATATCCACTTGGCTCTTTCAACGATGGTGTACTACTTTCCACGCTTCCCTTGTGCATGTACTGGTTTGAGACCATCACACGCGTCGAGGAGGAGTGCTGGCGCAAGAGTTTGACTACATCGTCCAAGAGGGGAGCATGGAAGTGGAGAAGGAAACGCGACACCAGAGTGTCGAGGGCAAGGGCAGTCAAAGGAGAAGGAGCAACTCAAAGCAGTCTCAGAGCCTTCAAGCCTCGCTACAACACTTATGGTGCAGCTCAGAGCCTGCTCGGAGCCTTCGAGCCAAACCGCGAAGCCCTCCGTCTTCCCTCAGAGCCCCCTTGAAGTCACCCGGGAACCTCTGAGCGCTCGAACCCTCCGAGGTATGCCTACGAGCACAAGTTGGGCCCAACCCATGTATATTTCACTTCCAACTTACCCCCTTCGTTGGTGGGCTTATTTATACCCCTCTCACACCTCCTCTCTAGGGTTAGCACAGATTATAAATCAAACATAGAGCTTTGCTCATGTATCTCCCCTTGTGGGAACTCCTTAGAGGAGATGAAGGCCTCGTGAGGGAAATGACTCAATTGGAGTACACGACTAATATGGATGAAGACTCCAAGGAGCACTGTGATTCCTCATGATTTTTCCCGTGTTTTTTATTTTGTTTGTGAAGATCGGGCCCTACGGTTTGCCCTGTATCCCTTCATCTCCATGGTTGTCAACAGTATCAACGCTAGGGTCATCCCGACCACGACATATATTTATTAATGTTTTGTACTTCATCAGTTTCTAAATATAAGTCTTTTTAGATATTCCAATATAAATTACATACGGAGCAAAATGAGTGAGTCTACACTCTAAAATATGTCTATATACATCTGTATGTAGCCCGTAATTAAATCTTTTTTAAGACTTATATTTAGAAACAGAAGGAGCACATAGTAGCATGTCTTAGTTTCTCGTATGTGGTTAATACGGTGCTAGTACTGTTGTCATGATATTAATCTTTTTTTTGCGGGGGATCATGATATTAATCTGGATTAAATTAACTCAATAATTGCTAATTATTTCAACATATCACTTCTACAAAATTAATTTCAGAGACTTCCTATGTACAATGTTTTTTTCTTTCTCGAAGACCCTTTTTCCAAATTGGTGGAGTAAACGAAGCCAACGTTTTGTATCAAGTGAATCTCATTATCTGGGTCCTATTGCGACGCAAGTGCATCCTCTTCCGCCAGTAACTGGACCCACTGCATCATCCTGACTATGTTGGAAGGCCCACGCATGACGCCGCATGCATAAGCTAGCACCGGCACATGAGAGACCCCAGTTAACCGGACAAGACCAGCAATGTCAATGTGCCACATCTCTCGTATTATTAGAAGTCAAGAGAAAACAATCCCAGACTAATACCCTTATATGGCAAATGCATGCATGACTCTTAATCACGATAAAATCAACACGTCTCGTATTATTAGAAGTCAAGAGAAAAACAGTCCCTGACTAACACCCCTGTAGGATATATGCATGCATGGCTCCTTTTTATTAAGCACGATCAAATCAACCAAGATCCCAGTTTCGATTAGGTCCTGTACTGAACAGGAGTGTGTGTATGCATCCAGCCATTACCACTCACATCAGTTACTGCGGGGGGTCATCGGAGAATTGAAGTGTAGCGCTGGTGGTGCATGTGTATGCCACGCATGGATGATACACGCCGTGCTCGCATGTCGCTTCTCGTGGGCGTTGGGAGCTCCACGTCACTCGGGCTCGTTGGTTGCCCTGTTCCCATGGACAAGAGTCGCTTTTTCGGTATTTATTTCCCACGTGCCTTCCCCATTAGCAAGATGCATACATGTCATGTATGCATCTTGCGATGGAACTAGCGCGCGACTGTCTACCCTCGTCTATCAAACGACCTCTCATGTCCTAACTTCGTCGTCAAATCATGATTATTACTACAATCCTTCACTATAGTCGGTAGGAGGTTAATCTCGCCAACCATAGGGTTTTGTGGTAGGATGATATCACGAGGCAGGTCCTATCTGGATGACCTCGAGCTTTTTACTTTCCTTTTTCTAGTCATATACGAAGGAGCTCCTCCAACCATTCAAATGTGTTTAGTGCACCGGCGGTTATGCATTCGCTGCAAATCCTCCTGGCGCCGTGATCGCTTCTCAAATGCATTCGCATTAACTGCATTTCGCAATAATTCTGTGGGGGAGTATAGCTTGCACCAACTGGAAAAGAGGATCGGTCCAGAGGATGTCGAGCAAATGGGAGGACGCGCCTTCGTGATTGCAGCTAGACATAACATAACCCACCTCACTTTCTTTGGCAGGTCGAAACGAAATGAATTTTAGAGCAACGTGCGTTAAGCAACTCCATTTGCACATATGCCTCTTGGAGAGAGCGCTTTGCGATGCATTAGGGAGTATTAAAGGACGCATAGAGCTGGGCTGGAGAGAAGAGGACTCGCGGCTCGATCGTGCCAAAAAAAATTGCGATGGATGATCTAACGAGGACCACAACCGTGTGGGGGAACAGAGTGTTAATTGCTCGAAAAAGAGCTCCATGGCCCCCATTAAATCCTATGCCGACTTGACACCAGTTATCACGTCGTGAATCAACAACGTGCACGTTTGGGTTTTCCGCTGTGCCCGAGGTGAAAAATCACAAAACTGGCCCTTTGGTCAAAGTTCAGCACAAAATGGCCTCATTTTTAAAATATTTCACAAAATGGCCCTACCCGCATGACGTCCGTACCCGGGGCGCCATGCTAGATGCCATAACGCCCCGGTCAAAGGCGCCATACAGGTCACCGGTGACTTGTGTGACTTGCCACGTTGGCAGGGCCTGTCACCATGACGCCTGGGCCCAAGGCGCCATGCTCTGTACCACGACGCCCTGGCCCGGGACGCCATACCCCTTACCATATCGCCGGCCGAGCCCCTCTGCTCTCTGTTCGTTCTTTCTCTCCTTCCCCACTTCATGGCGCCCCTCAAATCGCCCCTCCCTCTCCCCACTCAAGAGTTGCGGATCTGAGCCGGAGATCGGTGGATCCGGTTGCCCTTTGAATCCTCAAGGTATTCTCCTCCTTTTCCCCTCTTTCTATTGGTTGAAATCTCTCCATTTGATTGAGTTGGGTGAAACCCTAGTTCATCTTTTTGTTGAAATGGATAGTGGATTTTGGTGTGATAATGTAGGGATTATTGTGATTTAGGATATGTATGGCTTAGAATATGTATGCTATAGGATTTTATGAAAGTGCTAGGAACTTGGTTAGGATATGTACGCACATATATATGGTGTATGGAAGAATTAGTGCAAATATAGGGTGTATGATATTGTAGAAAATTATATGCACATATATGATGTATGGAAGAAGAATTAGTGTAGAAATTTTGCACATGTATGTATGTTTTTGCACTAGTGCGGATATTTGCAAATGACAATGGGGCTTACCATATACAATTGTAATTTGCAGGATGGCTTCTCTTATCCATCCATCGTATGATCAATTGCATCGTGGACGATTCATGGCAGATGAAGGAAGGGTTTTTGATCAGCTTCACCTAAGGTCCGGTTCGGTTCATGACAAGATGGAGTATGACGAGCGATACACGGAGTATATCCGGAAGACTGGGCTTCTTCCTTTCATCTCACTCGTGTCTCGTTCGATGCCAAAGATGAACCCTTGTGCGATCACGGCACTCGTTGACCGATGGCGCCCTGAGACACATACTTTTCACTTCTATGCTGGGGAGATGACGGTCACCTTGCAGGATGTTTCTCTGATCATTGGACTTCCCATCAAAGGAGAGCCTATTTGTTTTAGCACAGATTCTGATGGATGGCGTGAGATTATGGTTGGACTCATAGGGAGGGAGCCAGGGGTACAAGGGAAGTCCGCCGGTGCAAGTTATCATTGGATTGCTGAGAACTTTGGGAAATGCCCGGCTTGTGCGGACGATGAAACAGTGCAGCAGTATACCAGGGCATACTTGTGGTATGTAGTCAGCCAGACTCTTTTCGCTGACGGCACTGGCGTGAACGCTTCCTTTATGCGGCTTAAGCTGTTTGCTGGGTGGGAGCATGGACTCAGTTGGGGTACGGCGGCGTTGGCTTATTTGTATCGTCAGGTAAGTAGTTTTGCTTACAATAGTGTATTAAAGATGTAGAAATTTTCTCTAGTTTGTAATGACATATTTCTTGTTTGTGTGTAGCTGGACGAGGCGTGCCGTAGGGGCGCGAATCCAAGAAACGTCGTAGAGTCAAAGGAAGCCAACATCGGTGGTCCGATGCTTCTATTATCGATCTGGAGTTGGGAGCACTTGCCAGTGGGGCGGCCTATACCAAAGGGTTATGACCGGTGGGATGATCATGATGACCCAGACCATATGCCTACATGGGCGTATAAGTGGGACAAGGTTGAAGGTTTTGTTGGCAATTCAAAGACCATGTATTTGCATTACTGCAACGAGCTTGACATCATGAGCCCGGAGCAGGTTATCTTAGTAGTCTCTTGCTTTGTCTCTTCGGTTTATTCGGTTTTCCAAAATTCATACTAACAATGTAGTATTTTCTTAATCTTTGATTATAGGTTACCTGGCAACCGTACGGAACGGAGGGCAACATTGGTAGGGGAGCTGGTCATATTACTTTCAGACTTAACCCAAAGTGTCTGCAGGAAGCACACTTATGGCGGATGCGCTGCCCATTGATTTGTTATTATGCTGTTGAGTTTTATCAGCCACAACGAGTTATGACACAATTTGGCTTATTTCAAAAGACCCCGCCGAAGTACAAGGACACTTCGCTACATTTGCATAGGTAAGTGCTTAGCACTTCAAATGATTTCTCCATTGTTTTCAAGATACTAACGAAAATGCAATTGTCAAATGCTATGCAGTCTCGACAAGATGAAGCAGAAGACTATAAAAAAATGGGATCGAGAGCATGACGTGTATATCCAGGAGTTCAAGCAGAAGCTCAATAAGATTGAGCTTTCACTACGTGAACCGACTTCTAAGCCTCCCCCACGGCCT
Source organism: Secale cereale (assembly GCA_902687465.1). NCBI lineage: Eukaryota > Viridiplantae > Streptophyta > Magnoliopsida > Poales > Poaceae > Secale > Secale cereale. Next base: position 362,814,366 of record LR738713.1, on the reverse strand, counting down.
TTTGATACGGAAGCATTCAACAATTATCTTGTGTGGTTTCGTTCCGTTGCCCGTACTCAACTTAACGCACCCGCATTTCAGCCAGGGGACATATTACATGAACCAAATCCCGGTTTTGTTCAGATGGCCAATATGGAGTACAACAGGCTTATTAGAGATGGTAGACGGTATGAATTGGCGCCAACTATCCGCTTTGTGGTAAGTTACCGTTATATCTATATGCTTGCCTACATTGTGCCAAAATGATTTGTCCTATTGTGTCCAACAGCAAAACGAGCTCTCGAAGCATGTCAACGACGCCGGTGAGGCACTCAAGTACCCTCCATGTGAAGAGTCGTACAATAAGCTTAAAGCTTTTGTTGAGGTATGCCATTTGATAATTTGCTTTTCATACACATTTTTGGGTATATCTCCTAACTTCATGATATGTCTATTTCACAGCGGAGCAAGTCTTGAGCACGTGGCCTTGGTGCTCTACTAGGCTGCCGCTCCACTGATGTCGCCGTCCCTACAGCTTCGAGATCGAGATCATCATCAAGCGGCACCCAGCAGCAAGGCGAAGAATCGGTTGATGACATGGAGGAGGGGGATGAACAGACGCATGAGGAGATTAACACCTCGCAGATGCCCGATGCACCTCAGCCTAGTCAAAGGCGTGGAAAGTATACTCCGGGCAAATACGCAAGGAAGGCACGTAAGGACCCGGTGATCGAGGCCGCCTCAGAGGAGAAGGAAGAGGAGGTGGAGGTGCCACTGCAGAGGAGAAGACGCTTAGTGAAGGGGAAGGATGCTGCACCGGTTAAGAGGGGGAAAGGAAGGAAATGATGCATTTGTCTTCAACTATGTAGGAAACTTTGTCCTGAACTATGTATGAAACTTGATGCATTTGTCTTCAACTATGTAGGAAACTTTGTCCTGAACTATGTATGAAACTTGATGCATTTGTCGTGAACTATGTAGGAAATTTTGTGATGAACTTTGACCAAAGGAAATTATGTAAGAAATAGATGTAGGTGTCATGGAAACCTGATGCAACAGGAGCAGCAGAACAGCACGACGCCCTGGGTCAGGGCGCCATGCCTGTTGCAGGGCGTCAATATGGTAAGGGGTATGGCGCCCCGGACCAGGACGTCGTGGTACAGAGCATGGCGCCCTGGGCCCAGGCGTCATGGTGACAGGCCCTGCCAACATGGCAAGTCACGCAAGTCACCGGTGACCTGTATGGCGCCTTGGACCGGGGCGTTATGACATCTAGCATGACGCCCCGGGTGCGGGCGTCATGCGGGTAGGGCCATTTTGTGAAATATTTTGAAAATGGGGTAATTTTGTGCTGAACTTTGACCAAAGGGCTAGTTTTGTGATTTTTCACGTGCCCAAGCTAGGTTAGTAGGTTGGCTAACTAGGCCACAGATAGATAGATTGGTCTAAAAGGAAATACATGGTACCATATACCAAAACAAAAACAAAACAGGTCACGAGAGGCCCCTAGCGTACCATTGAATACTTTTTCAAAATATAACTATATGTAAGTTGACTGAATTTATATTTGGGTAAAATTCATTTTGTGGGAGAAGGAAACTTATATTTGGGTAAAATTCATTTTGTCGGAGAAAGAAACGTGCTGGAGGAGGAAGAAGGAAAAATTGACGGCCGTTGGATCTGTAATCTAATCGATTTACCCAAAACATTTTTTCAGATGACGTATGTATAGTGTACTTTCCATTTAA
>LR738713.1:362784858-362812577 GCA_902687465.1 Secale cereale | reverse complement strand
GGGGCTGGTTAAACATGTCATCGTGGGAGCGCTATAACTGACAGCCATGGATATGTACGGGCGGTCCCTACCTAGTTAGCCCCCGGCCGTCGATCATCTCGTGGATCGGCGCAGGCGCTTCCTTGTCAAGGCGTTGGGGATCCGGGGAGAGGGGCCGCCCCACAGGGCCCTGATTATCGCTCCTACTTACACCACTAATTATAGGAGTAGTACCTGATTAGTTTGGACCACCTGGACAGGGGAACATCACAGTCGTATCCTACTGTCGGAGAAGCAAGCAGGGTTAGGCTACCTCTACCTGTGCCTATGTGTGGCCTGGGTCATACGGTGCCATACCGTGACGTCGATGTCACCAACCATTGCCACACTACGTCTTCCTTGTTCTCCGCCTCGCCTGTGGGTTTTTGGACATGAGCAAACTGTTACTTTTCCCGCTCACAATTACCCCATGATGGTCTAGGAAAAAGAAAGTACATGGACAATGTATCCTAATCGTACGAAATAACAGCAAATCTACATATAACAATCTTTTGAGAAAGATCTTCATTATATGTCATTAACTCATGATCACGGTTCACTGGGGAGCAAGGTCTGGACAATGTATCCTAATCGTACGAAATAACAGCAAATCTACATATAACAATCTTTTGAGAAAGATCTTCATTATATGTCATTAACTCATGATCACGGTTCACTGGGGAGCAAGGTCTAGCTGGGGATGTATGGGACTTGGGGGCTCCATTTGCTTGCAATTTGCACGCTCGATCTCCTCTTCATTATATATATAAAAGCTTCATAACTTTTGGTTGATCTTCTCCTCTTCATGCACCAACCTTATACTGTTTCTTTTATACCTAACCTATCAAATGCACTCTAAAAACAATCTTGGACAAAAGGTGAATTTTATTGACTCAAAATGAAGCATCAAGGGTATACAAACACAATGACTGCATGCCTGGCCTCGGCATAGTTACGGTGCACACAGCCAGAACACCAAACACACATAAATAAACCATCGCAAAAGACCAAAGCTATGCTTAAGCCAGGAAAAAGAAAAAAGAAACGAAGTGACAAAAACAGTGATCGACAAGCTACACCAACAACCATCGGCACCAATCATCTCTTGACACCATAAGGACAACAAGAAAGGTTTTTCAACAAGAATGCCTTCAGAAAGGGAACAACACCAATAATACTACAGTTCGATTCATACTTACTAGGCTAGAAATATTTCGCTGAAACTAGGTTCATCTAGACCAAAGAATCTCACAGTATACGTATCTTTTCTTGCAACTGATATACTGTACATCCGTACCAATCAGTTCCTCTTCCCATTCTTTAATTTTTTTAAACATCGTGTTTCTTATTGTGAAAAATGTAGTTCGACAACGCCAAGCATTGGTTTACATGCAGCCTAGTGTTCGTAAACCAAAAATCGGGACCATGCAACTTCATTCTAACTATCTGTAAGCTACCATGATTTTTCTCTAGCATATAAAGCGAAAATCTTAATTACAACATTCATGGTATTGTTTTTCACAGGACCCTGTCGAATTCCTGTAAAATTCATGCAAATTTGGGAACCCTGCATGTGTATGTACAGTGGAGATTTATAGCCAGGACATGCATGCAAATTTGGGAACCCTGCATGTGTATGTACAGTGGAGATTTATAGCCAGGACATGTACGCTTTCGTGACCCAGGAAGCCATGGATGGACTAGACTAGTAGTAGTATTCGTACTGCCTACCTATCGTTCCTTTCCCTTTTTTAGTTGTATCTCCAGAGATTAAGCTCTGTTGTTGATGGATGCATCTTTGTGACAACTGAATCTAAATATACTGCATATGTAAGTGAGTACCTGAACCCAGATGGAGGTGTGGTGTACTACTGACTCAGCATAGAAGCGACAAGACAGCAGCACCTGCAGCAATCACCGTGGATTCATTTCCGAAAGAGTGGTCATCTGGCAACACCGGGCAGCCATGAATCTGGGCCAATCCAAAACGTTAAGAAACCAGTTAGGGTTCATCATATGCCGCCGGCTTCTTCTTGGTGCACCTGTTTAGGCCTGTAAAGGTGTCACTCTTATTTGGATAAGGTTTAACAATGCTAGTGCACTAGCGATTAATCTATGTCTCATTACTTATCCACATATGCCAAAAAAAAATCTTACTGTAGGCTTTGATCCTTGATGAGATCAACAATAGCTGCTGCGATCAGTTGTTTCACGTCGGTCTCCCCAACTGAAACCTGCAATATGTTGTCAACAAACAGCAGAAAAATGGAAAGTGAAACTTTAATGGCCATAAATAAGTGTGCTCGCAAAAACAAATGTAAGAGTGTATGCACCGTTTGGAACCGTATTTTTTATTCTGTAAAATTCCTTCAGTACAAGCAGCAAAAACACAAGCAAAGCAGGGACAGAGTTTGATAATGAATTGGCAGTGACTTCCAACAAAGAGAAAGTCATTATAATGGGCAGCATCACCAATGCTAGCCAAGGATCTAATGAATACAGTGGGGAGAACAAAATGTTCTGTGACCTCAAATCTTGAGGCAACAATTTAACTTATACCAGCATTCATATGGTACAAAACTCATGGGTCTGGTGCTAAACAAAGATCTGGAAGCTCATTTTGTGGAAAATATCCTGGAAAATTATGATATCAGCGAGAACACCACAGGCATGGTATCATTCCCGGTTTCTGCACCCTGGATCACCAGAGGGGTGGTCTTCTAACATTTGCACCTGCGTCAAGAGAAGCATTTTTCAGGTAAGAGAGCAAAAACATCACAATATCAAGGCGATATGAATAACCAAGCTAGTCACCATTTCGCTCATCCCAAATTTTATCAAGGAAAATGAATCAAGAAACACATTCAAGCATAAGAACAATTAACGCGAATGATCAGTTTCTGAAATATTCATCACGAACTATGCACCAAAGGGTTCAACTGAATCCCAAGCTATTATATCAGCAAATGGCAGTACATATATTCCATATCAATTGCATTTTTTCCCTTTTAGACGAACATTTCACATCTTGAATGCAGACTACAAAAACTCTCAAGAAAAGAGTGACAAGGTGCAGGACAAACAGTACCTGTTGAATAATTAAATTCCCTCTAAGCAAGTGCCTTAGAAGTCAAGTGACATTCCAAACATATCATTGATCTCCGACATGACGTCGCGGGTAGTGATCGTGGGCTCAAATAGACCACTCTCAGATCCAAATTTACAGGAATTGCTTGGTTTGTCTTTAGCAGCAGGGTCCTTGCTAATGTCATCATCAGCTAATATGGAGAAACCAGAAACAGTAGCTGCTTTTCTCTCTGATACTGCATTCGTTTTCCTGTTCGGCTTTTTACCATCCTGGAAGTTCAGTGGTTTTCCAAACATGTTGTTTATATCAGACATAGCCTCCTTCAAATTGATAGTTGGATCAACTAACCCATGGTGGCATGCATTTTCCACTTTAGGCTCATCAACAACAGCAGATCCCACAAACCTACGAATGATTGTGTCGTCTCGAAGTCCAAAAATTAAAGGATTCTCACCTTCGCCATGTCTTGTTTCTTTATCAGCTTGTTCTGCATGGAGCATACTGAGCTTATTATGAGGATGCATACTTCTGGAATTTATCCAAACACCATCATCATTGTTCGCACATTGTTCATCTTCATCATCCGCCAATATTTCAAACCCTCCCACAAATGGCTTTTGGAAGTCAGCCGTGCCCTGCTGCCTTGCTGAATCATGTAATGGTCGAGGACACCTAGTGTTCTTGTGACACATGACATTTTGATCATTGCCCTTAGGCTCGTTTTCATCAACAAAGATTTCAAACCCACTTGTTTGCTGATTGTTTTCCTTGTTACTTTTCCTGTTTTGGCCCACATTTTGGTTGGTAGCATTAGGACAATCTTCATCAACAAATATTTCAAATGCACTTGTTTGTTGACTGAACTTTGGATGGACCGACTTTGTGTTCTTGCCATGGAGAATGTTTGAATCACTACTGTTAAGTTGTTCTTCGTCAACAAAGATATGAAGTGCACTTGCCTGCTGATTAAACTTTGGTTGATCACGCTTTGAGCGTTTCTTGAGCATTGTCTCGGGTTCCACTGGCTCTAGAAACATGCTATTGATATCATCCATAGCCTCCTTCAAGTTAATAGTTGGTTCAACGAGGCCATGATGACAAGCATCTTCAGTTTCTGACTTTCCAACCAATGCAGAGCCAACAAATCGTACAACTACGGTATCATCGCTATTACAACGAGACAAATTCTTGTTATCTCCTGAGGTGCCTCTGGATGGTACACCATCTTTAGCATGACCTAATGGAGGATAATGGCACAATGAAGAATTTGAACTACTTCCCAATTTTTGCACTGGATTGGACTTAAGTTCTGTATAATTTCTGCTTTGACCTGCAGCATATTCCCAATGACATGTAAGTTCCACTAGAAACTGATTTAGATAGCCTGAGAAAAGTTGTTTTTTTCTAAACGTACCATCAACTTGGTTTGCACATCTAGGAAGTGGTTTAACTCTGATAGGCATTCCTTCCTGCAGATGAAATGCATACAGTAAGAAAAGAGTACATACGCACAATATTTGCCAAGGTCAAGTGAGAGCCATACTTTATCTTTCCTCTTCTTGTATAAGTCCATGCGATAGATAAACTGATCATGTGATTTGTGTAACTCCTCGATAGGCTCTGCAAGGCTATTGAACACTTGCATTAAGTACCCAGGTTTACACAATCAGACCTATATTCAGACAATAATAATAAACTGTAGAAGCAAACGACAGTATCCTCTACAACATGGCGGGTAAGAGATTACTTCTGGATTCCCACGCGGTACATCTGCTCTGCGTCATGAAACCTCCTACGCTTCTCATAATATATCGCATAAGCCATATAAAACGCAGCTCTCTTGAGGCCTATTCTATTCCTCTCCAACTTCTTCAGCAATGGCTTTGCGTCCTTCACATAGTCCATCTACACCATCAACACCATGCAATCACAATATGACCTCGCAACAATCCAAGAGAATATTCCTATCTCAAAGAGTACCCGAGCGAAAGGGAGCTCAATAACTGTGGTGTTTCAACGAGAACATTCATTCAGTAGGAGGCAACTCCTAGCATGGCAAATTAGCAAACAGGTGATAGTCTGCCGTTAAATATACCAATCAATCTCAACATCTATCAGTAAATCCCCAACGAAATGAAACCCTCGCGTAGTCAGCCGGTGCTATGGTTTGCTATGGCAGCAAGTGGCTCACCATCTGGATCCAGACGCGGAGGTACCGCGGGTCGTCGCGGTACCGGGGTTCGTCCTGGAACTCTTCGGCGCACTTCTGGAGGAACCTCGGTAGCTTCTCCCGCAGCGTCGCCGGAGGTAGCGACCCCTCCAGCCTCCGGATCCCCCTGTAAAACGGAATCAGTTCGATCGGAGAGGAGGAAAGGAGAAGCGCGGTGTGGGTAGGCGCGGTGATTGGGGGCAGGGCCGTACCGGAGCCATGGGCGGAGGGGGTCGGAACCGGAGTAACAGCGGATGTCACCAACCACCGATGAGAGGAGCTCCTTCTCCTTCTCCTTGTCGATGTGGCCGTGCTGGTGGTCGGCGGCGGCGGCCATGGGTGTATTGGTAGGGTCGGTGGCCCGCCGCCGGGACGAGAAGCAACCGAGCAAGCGGCGGCTTGCGGGATTTGAAATCAGGGCTGCAATTTTTGCGAATTTCAGCCAGATAGAGATATAGGCCCACCTGTCGTATATATTATATGGCCCGCCTGTCAGCTTTTCTTACCCAACGGTCTGGTCCGAGATTTTCCCTTTCTTGACTTTTTTTAAGTATCTTTGGACTAAAACCACGACGAGTTAATCGAACCGGAGAAAGTATATACTACAAATCCAACCCAAACGTCTAAGTTTTTTTTAGTCTAAACATACTTTGCTTTATTAACTGAACAAGTTTAAGGGATACAATATAAGTCTGGCGGTTTTAAGAGACACACATGGCGCGTGATATTCAGACCAAAAGCATGTTTAGCAATGCTATGTGCCGCGATATTAGACTCACGTCCTTCGAAGATGAAGGAACACTGCTTAAAGTTCCTAGATGTTTCTGCAATCATCATCAACCTTCCTCCATCATCAATTCCATGATGCTCACCGTCGTGCGTGAGTAATTCCATCGTAGGCTTGCTGGACGGTGATGGGTTGGATGAGATTTACCATGTAATCGAGTTAGTTTTGTTAGGGTTTGATCCCTAGTATCCACTATGTTCTAAGATTGATGTTGCTATGACTTTGCTATGCTTAATGCTTGTCACTAGGGCCCGAGTGTCATGATTTCAGATATGAACCTATTATGTTTTCATGAATGTATCTGTGCTCTTGATCCTATCTTGCAAGTCTATAGTCACCTACTATGTGTTATGATCCGGCAACCCCGAAGTGACAATAATCGGGACCATTTCCGGTGATGACCGTAGTTTGAGGATTTGGTCCGGTACTCTATTAAAAGGAGGTCTTAATATTCCTTAGTTTCCACTAGGACCCCGCTACCACGGGAGTGTAGGACAAAAGATGTCATTCAAGTTCTTTTCCATAAGCACGTATGACTATATTCGGAATACATACCTACATTACATCGATGAACTGGGAGCTAGTTCTGTGTCACCCTAGGTCATAACTTTTACATGATGAATCGCATCCGACATAATTCCCCATCACCGATCCAATGCCTACGAGCTTTTCAAATATTGCTTGTTGCTTATTTACTTTTCCGCTTCTACTGTTACAAAAACTACAAAACACTACTGTTACTTTTATTGCTGTTACCACTATCTCCATATTACTTTGCTACTAAACTACCTTGCTGCAGATACTAAGTTTCTAGGTGTGGTTGAATTGACAACTCAGCTGCTAATACTTAAGAGTATTCTTTGGCTCCCCTTGTGTCGAATCAATAAATTTGGGTTGAATACTTTACCCTCAAAAACTGTTGCGATCCCCTACACTTGTGGATTATCAACCACCCACCTGGTAGCCACGATCGAAGACTTAACCGACCTACTAGACTATGCTTACGAAGACATCGATGGGATGGACCACGACGTCGAAGCCGATCTAGGTACAAACCCGCCCGTGACCGGGCGATGGACGACCACTTCTACCTATGATGTGTACATGATGGATACACCCAATGAGAAGTAAGAAGACTGCGATAAAGATCCAGAGCACGATAAGCCCATCGACGAACCTCCTAAACGCCGGCATCAAAAACGCCGCTCACGATCGCGTCGAGGAAAGGAAAGTAACACCGGCACCAGAGATAATGAAGATCCGGAGGAAGCCGATGACCCCGTAGAGCCAGCGGTGGAGCAGGACGAGCGGGAAGATGGCGAACACAGCCCTGAACACATCGCCGATCATGGCGATTCCGAAGACAACAACTATCTACCTGTCTCCGAAGAGGACGTCAGCCTGGGAGACGAAGAATCATAGTCCCAGAGGAACCCCTCGAACAAAAACGCTTTCAGCAACAGCTCATTGCTACAGCAAGGAGCCTGAAAAAACAACAACAGCAGCTTAAGGCCGACCATGATACGCTCAATGACAGATGGAACGAAGTGCTCGACGCTGAAGAAAGATACGGTCGTGAGCGCCAAACAAAGAGCTATCCCAAACGCAAACTGCTGCCCCAATTCGACGACGAGGCCATTGCGCCAATTCCGCCGAAGTATGACTAGGCCGATCAACCGGACCGACCACCTCGTGGACGGGACAAAGCGTCCAGCAATGCTGTACACCAGCCCGCACCTCCCAACCGTAAAGGAAAGGACACAACGGCTCAGGGCCATAAGTATGATTTACGTCGGGACCTGAATAGAAAAGCCGGTCAGGTCGGATCAATCTACGGATCAAGAGAACGTGCTCCCACACGGGACGGCGGCTCTCAAGCCAAACATGTCGGACACAATCAAGTTCGGAACCATCACCGAACACAGATACCGTCCGAATTACGCCATGATGTTGCGCGATACAGGGGCGCTGCACACCCTCCGTGCTTCATCGATGGGGTGATGGATCATCAATTTCCAGAAGGGTTAAAACCCGTGAACATCGAGGCATATGATGGAACGACGGACCCTGTTGTATGGATAGAAGACTTTATTCTTCACATCCACATGGCTCGCGGAGATGACCTCCACGCCATCAAATACTTACCTCTCAAGCTGAAAGGGCCAGCTCGGCACTGGTTGAACAACCTCCCAGAGAACTCCATTGGAAGCTGGGAAGATTTAGAGGATGTTTTTTGGGCTAACTTGCAGGGGACTTATGTTCGGGCCCCGGATGTTGATGATCTAAGTCACATAATCCAGTAACCCGGGGAGTCAGCCCGCTAGCTTTGGAACCGGTTCCTCTCTAAAAAGAACCAAATTGTCGACTGTCCGGACGTCGAGGCCTTAGCGGCATTCAAACACAGTGTCCGGGACAAGTGGCTAGCAAGACACATTGGCCAAGAGAAGCCGAAGACAATGGCAGCCCTTACAACACTCATGACCCATTTTTGCGCGGGCGAAGATAGCTGGCTAGCTCATAGAAGCAACATCACCAGCGACCCTGGCACTTCCGAAGTCAGGTACGGCAATGGCAAGCCACGACGCAATAAAAATAAGCGTCGAAACAATACTGGAGAAACATATGATACAACAGTAAATGATGGATTCAGTGGCTCCAGGCCCGGTCAATGAAAGAATGAAGGAAATATGCCCTAGAGGCAATAATAAAGTTATTATTTATGTGTCCTTATATCATGATAAATGTTTATTATTCATGCTAGAATTGTATTAACCGGAAACTTAGTACATGTGTGAATACATAGACAAAACAGAGTGTCCCTAGTATGCCTCTACTAGACTAGCTCGTTAATCAAAGATGGTTGGGTTTCCTAACCATAGACATGTGTTGTCATTTGATGAACGGGATCACATCATTAGGATAATGATGTGATGGACAAGACCCATCCGTTAGCTTAGCATAATGATCATTTAGTTTTATTGATATTGCTTTCTTCATGACTTACACATGTTCCTCTAACTATGAGATTATGCAACTCCCGAATACCGGAGGAACACCTTGTGTGCTATCAAACGTCACAACGTAACTGGGTGATTATAAAGATGCTCTACAAGTGTTTCTGAAGGTGTTTTGTGGTGTTGGCATAGATTGAGAATAGGATTTGTCACTCCGAGTGTCGGAGAGGTATCTCTGGGCCCTCTCGGTAATACTCATCATAATAAGCCTCGCAAGCAAATGACTAATGAGTTAGTCACGAGATGATGTATTAAGGAACGAGTAAAGAGACTTGCCAGTAACGAGATTGAACTAGGTATGATGATACCGATGATCGAATCTCGGGCAAGTAACATACCGATTACAAAGGGAACAACGTATGTTGTTGTGCGGTTTGACCGATAAAGATATGCATAGAATATGTAGGAACCAATATGAGCATCCAGGTTCCGCTATTGGTTATTGACCGGAGATGTGTCTCGGTCATGTCTACATAGTTCTTGAACCCGTAGGGTCTGCACGGTTAACGTTCGATGACAATCGGTATTATGAGTTTATGTGTTTTGATGTACCGAAGGTTGTTCGGAGTCCCGGATGAGATCACAGACATGACGAGGAGTCTCAAAATTGTCGAGACATAAAGATTGATATATTGGAAGGTTATATTCAGACACCGGAAGGGTTTCGAAGTGTATGAGGTATTTTTCGGAGTACCGGGAGGTTACCGGAACCCCCCGGGGAGTACATGGGCCTTATTGGTGAAAGTGCAAGTTATCGACTAGAGGGGGGCGAATAGGCGATTTTTATGAAAGTCTTAAAAACATGATTTCTGTTGAAGACAGACAAATGAATTAAACCTATATGATAAGCAATGGAAGATAAACGTATCCACGCACACAATAGTCAAGCAAGCATCATGAAGATAATACGAAGACTATTGATAGCTAGATAACATGGATCGAGATGGAAGATATAACTGAAGCAAAACAGTGGACAATCTTCACACAGTGAAGTCAAACAAATCAGACAAACAAGCAATAACTTCACGAAGACAAACTGAAATGTAAAGGAAGTTGGGGATAGAACAAGTTGCTTGGTGAAGACAAGGATTTGGTAGACTAGTTCCAGTTGTTGTGTCAACTATACATCTGGTTAGGGCGGCTAGGTATTCAAACCTGAGGACACACAGTCCCAGACACATAGTCCTCACCGTATTCCCCTTGAGCTAAGGACACACAGTCCTCGCCCAATCACTCTGGTAAGTCTTCAAGGTAGACTTCCGAACCTTCACATACTTCGTTGACTTGCGATCCACAATCACTCTAGGACGCTCAAAACGTGACACCTAACCGGCTGGAGGATGCACAGTCCTCAAGTGTAACAAGTCTTCAGGTCACACAGACAGAAAGACTTCAGTGATGCCTAACACTCTTTGGCTCTGGGTGTTTTGGGATTTGTCCTCACAAGGATCTTTTCTCTCAAAGGCTTCGGAGGTGGGTTGCTCTCAAATGACAAAAGTCGTGCACTAACTCTGAGCAACCACCAATTTATGGTGTAGGGGGTGGGCTATTTATAGCCATGAGGCAACCCGACATGATATGTATGAAATGACCCTTGGTCACTAAGGAACTGACACGTGTCCAACGATCGGATTATAAACACACGCGGCAACTTTGCTTGAGCTCCAAGTAAAGCTGACTTATCCAGCTCTGGCTAAGATTTGCTCCTCATTTGTCTTCGCTCGCTCGAAGACATAGGTGTTTTGTTTGAGCATCACTTCAGTCATTCGACTATTTTCACTTGGACCCCACTTAACAGTACGGTGGTTCCTATGACTCAAGAAAGAATAAAAAGAACTACGAAAGAAACTATGTCTTCGCATTCTATAGTCTTCAATGAATGTCTTCATAGGTCATTATCTTCACGTGAATGTCTTTACGCACCACCACTATCTTCAATGTATTCACACATTTTTAGGGGTCATCTCTGGAAGTTAAACCGAATCAGTGAGGGACTATTACCTGTGTTATCCTACAATTCTCGCAAACACGTTAGTCCCTCAACCATGTTTGTCATAAATACTCCAAAACCAACTAGGGGGCACTAGATGCACTTACAATCTCCCCCTTTTTGGTGATTGATGACAAACAGGTTGAAGTTTTCAATGGGGATAAAATATGTGAAACTATAGATAACACGATCATCGTCTTCATGAGATTGAGAGGGCTCCCCCGAAGATGTGCATATAGGAAATTTGCTTTTGAATGCATAGGCACATGGCAGGTTTTGCTTTGTGGAGATCTCCTTCAATCTTATGAAGACAATCCATCATGCATACAAGGATGTAGTGAAGATAATGATATGCATAATGGGAAATGGGCGTCTGCTGAATTACTTCATGCGCATAGGATAGATATTTAACCAAGAAGAAGAAACATCAGCAAATGTAGCAGACGACCATCAAGTTTAAGTGTTACAACTCAAGAGGCAAATTTTTCAAAATGAGAGTTGTAAGAACTTAGCAAAAATAAAGCACCCGACCCATATATGGACCCGCTTGAAGACTATCAACTCATATGCTTCTCCCCCTTTTGTCGGTAAGGACCAAAAAGGTTTGAAGACATAGAGTATCTATGCGTTCCCGGGCGGTGAAGACGCTGGTGCAGTCGGGTCGACGTTGGAGTTTGGTGGTGCAGAGGGGCCTGATGTAGAGTCGTGATGTTGTGAAGCGATTGCTGGAGAAGTGGCGTCGTCTTATTCATCGATGACACGAGCAACAACAGTTGCAACCGAAGATGAATACTCAGAATCTTTGATGGATGGAGTTGCACGCCAAGTCGCAGCTTGTGGAGGCCTAGAGTCAAACTCGAAGCGCTCAGTGAAGCCATCTGCTTAAAGATCATCTTCAGAGCAGAGCAATGTAAGGCTCTTCCAGGATCGCCGACAGGCTTCATGTGCAACAAAGGAGTTCTTGGTAGCCAAGTTGCGAATGCGATTCACATCAGTGAGAAGACTTTGCATCTGCCTCTTCATCCAGTCATGGTGCTTATCCTGCTTCTGGTGAAGCAAAACTAGAAGCTCTCAGTCATTCAGGACACGGGGACGCTTCTTAGGCCTTTGAGCAATAGTGCTACCAGTGGCATCAGTGTTGGCACGATGCGGGAGGCGCAGATTTCCAGCCAGAGGATAAGCAGTGACATTTGCATTTGGCACATAAACACTATCAACATGATGTGTGAAGCTTTGGTGATCAGCATTGAGCAGTTGAAGTGGTTGCTTGGCAGGCTCAGGATAGATGGCTTCATAAGACATATCAACCTCAGGCAAAAAGACAATGTGATTGTGTGCAGAGGCTTGATAGTTGGCAGTTGAGTGAAGCTTAATAAGCCGCATTATCCAAGGAGGATAGAGCTTGAGGCCAAACAGATCAACACTAGAAGCAGACAGTTGACGAATGAAGAAGTCATGGGTATTGAATCTGATGCCATTGAGAATATAGAAGACCAAAGTCTTCATGACACCTTCCAGTGTAGCTTCAGACGAGTGTCCCTTGATAGGCCAGATAGTACGCCTCAGAATATGATATATGGTGCGAGGCAGATACTCGAGGTCCTTGACGAAGAATTCCTTTGGAAGATCAGCATCAAGGGCAATGGCTTCATCATGCTGAGCATTTAACTCATATTGATTGGATCTATCCCTCTACATCATGCCATCTTGCTTAAGGCGTTACTTCGTTCTTGTTAACTTAATACACTAGATGCATGCTGAATAGCGGTCGATGTGTGGAGCAATAGTAGTAGATGCATGCAGGAGTCAGTCTACTTGTCTCGGACGTGATGCATATATACATGATCATTGCCTTAGACATTGTCATAATTATTCGCTTTTTTATCAATTGCTCGACAGTAATTTGTTCACCCACCGTATGCTTTCTTCGAGAGAAAAGACTCTAGTGAAAACTATGTGTGACGCTCGGATAATTAAGCTACAATAACCCTCTACTAATGATGCCGCGTCACCTCGATTTCTGTTGCTAAACTCGCGTTAGTTTGAAACCGATTCAAATTCAAATTCATAATCAAGCAAACAATAAAAAAATTCAAATATTAAAACTAAAATGTTCGAGGTGAGCCAAATAATGCATAGGTAAGTAAGGTGGAGAAACCATACTTTTATAAAAGGCTTAAATACTCTAAAATGTTTTTAATAGTAGCGAAAACAATTAGTTGAATTCCTTTTACAATAAATAAAATATTAAATGATTTTATTTAGTTACCCAAATTAATGTGGCAGTAGTATATATATAGCAATACCAATTTAGAAACCATTTGTGTATTTTGTAAAACTAAAATAAAAGGAAACTTGACATAAAACAGAAAAGAAAAGGAAAAAAGAAAAATAGTAAAAGAAAAACAAAAATAACAAAAGGGAGAAAGACTAAAGTACACTGTGCACTTGAGTCCACTGGCTATAGTACCGGCCCAGCCCACCATCCCCATCTTCTTCTTGTTCTGTTCATCAGGGGGCTGGCTGGACGCGCCTGCGTCGTCCATGCCGGCGATCGCCACGCGTCGGCCATCTGTCCTCCTCCACGGCGCCTACTTGACACCCCGAGCCCCCTCGTCGAACCCTAGCTTGCCATTCCCATCCCCTCGCGCCGTTTTTCTTCCTCCCCGCGACAAGCCGAAGCTCCGTCGCCACCGTCGTCACAAACCTCGCGCCCATCATCGTCGCCGCCACCTAGGACTACACCGGGAGCTCCGCCATCGTCGTCCTCATCCAACCAAAGCCGCGGATTGGGCTGATGAGCTTTGCCTCGTCTGGATCGACCTCGTCAACACCACCGGTCCCCGAAGCTCCCCTTCTCCGATTCACCTGCTCCCGACCTCCCCCGACGCGTCTGAGCACGCCCACAGCTCCTTGGTGAGCTCACGCACCTCCTCTGTCAGGCCCAAGATGCGATTCTATCCCGATCTCGTGACACTTACGTCATTGGGGCACAACCGCATTTCGGGCGCTTAGCAAGATGGATATCATGACATCGTACCATACATACATACATACATGGGGGATACAACAATACATACAAGTCACATGAATACAACAACATCAATACAAGGCATCCGACTACGGATGCAAACATGAAAAGCACACGACATCCATCTGCTATCCTAGGCTGCCGACCCGGAACCAAACCCAAGACTGAAGAAGAATAAGAAGAAGAAATAAAAGAACTCCAACACAACGATCATCGCTCTCACGTCAAGTCATCGGAAAACCTGCACCTACAACTGTTGTTGTAGTATCTGTGAGCCACGAGGACTCAGCAATCCCATAACCATGGGTAACAAGACTATCAAAGCTTAATGGGAAGGAAGAGGTAAAGTGGTGAGGTTGCAGCAGCGGCTAAGCATAAGTATGGTGGCTAACTTACGAGTACAAGAATAAGATGAGCATCTACGCAAACGGTTGTAACTAGTAGTGATCGCTAAAGATCCTGAACTACCTACGAATCAAACATAACCCCACCGTGTTCTCTTCTCAAAGTGAAAAGAGACAGTCACAGTTACTCACACAGTTGTGTGTTTTACTTCGGATCCTCTGTCAAGTTTTCTACAACCGGACATTAACAAATTCCAATCCGCCACATAACCGCGGGCACGGCTTTCGAAAGATCATAACCCTGCAGGGGTGTCCCAACTTAGCCCATCACAAGCTCTCACGATCAGCTGAAGTGATAAATATAATATCATCACCCCTTATCTTAGGGAAATCCGATCAGGCTCGGCATCCCGGTGCACAAGACATTTCGACAATGGTAAAACAAGTCCAGCAAGACCTCCCGGTGTGTCGACACCCTGATAGTAGCCGCGCGTATCTCGTCTCAGGCCACGACCGGATGGGTGATGCTACAGGTTATACCAGATACCTCGGATTTCCCCAAGGCGGCCCTGCAGGACCCCCGTTTGGGACCAACACCATCAGCACTGGCCCCCCTGCTATGTAGAAAGAATCCTCGGGTAGCGCTAACTCCCTATGCAATTTAATTAATTAATTAAGTTGTTATTATGAGGCAAATTAAAACCAAAGTTGGGCCTTGCTGGAGGAGTTTTATTCAAAGACGAAGTGTCAAGGGGTCCCCATATACCCAACCGTGTAAGGAACGCAAAATCAAGGAACATAATGCCGGTTTATCGGCGCCTAAGGTGGCATGAGTGGAACAAAACACCGAGCAAAAGGCCAAGCCTTCCACCCATGCCCAGTATATAGGTGTGTTAATAATAATTATAGATATTGTGATATTCCAACAACAAGTTCCCTCCTGGAATGATCTTCATCTTCACCTGCAACTAACAACGCTATAAGAGGGGCTGAGCAAGCGGGTAACATAGCCAAACAATGGTTTTTGCTAGGAAGGTGTCAAAGGTTAGAGGTTTCATGGCAACAAGGAGAGGCTGACAATAATGATGGGTAGCGCGACATATAACAATAGCATCGAGACACTAAGCATGGCAATGATAGTAAAGGTATCCAAGGGTATGGTCATCTTGCCTGAGATCCCGCAAGGAAGAAGAACGGTTCCATGAAGAAGACGGAGAAGAAGCCTTGAAGACGAACCACAAGAAGACGAACGAATCCTCACGATCGCAACGGAACAAGCACTAACGAGAAGAAGCAAGCAATACGGTAAACACACCACACGAGACATGACAATATGCTCAATCAAGTAGGATGCAAAACAGTTCTATATAGGATGCACAACAAGTCTATACAAGAAGCAAAACATGGCAAGGTAGGAAGCACAGAAAACCAACACAAGTCTATATATGATGCAATACATGGCAAGGTATGATGCATGACAAATCTATACAGGAAGCAATACATGACAAGGTAGGAAGCACAGAAAAACAACACAAGTCTATATATGATGCAATACATGGCAAGGTATGATGCATGACAAATCTATACAGGAAGCAATACATGACAAGGTAGGAAGCACAGAAAAACAACACAAGTCTATATGATGCAATACATGGCAAAGTATGATGCATGACAAGTCTATACAGGAAGCAATGCATGACAAGGTAGGAAGCACAGAAAAACAACACAAGAAACATGACAATATGTTCAAGCAAGGATGATGCAAGAGAAGTATATATAGGAAGCAATACAAGTCTATACAGGAAGCAAAACATGGCAAGGTAGGAAGCACAGCAAAACAACACAAGTCAACAAGTTTAAATGAGGCCGGAAACTACATATAACAAATCCGGTAAGCCCTCATGTGCATAAGTTGAAATTAGTCCAGATCTGAACAAATCTTATGTTCAAGTTGTTAAACAGCAAGTTAACATGCACCATCATGATCTACAGGAAATTCTAGTCAAGTTTCATATAAAGTTTGTTTAATTCAGAGCTACGGCCTAGAAGATATGAGCAAAACAAGTTAAGCATGGCAACGGTGCAAGATGCACCCAAACATCAAGAAAACTCACTCCAAACATGAAAACAACATGATATTATGATTCTACATGCAAAATCACACAAGTTTCATATAAGGAACACCCAAAACGGAGCAACGCCTAGAAGATACACCCGAAACAAGAAACAATGCAAAGCTGTAATTAACAGCCACATAGCAACTTTGGAGCAAGAAATATATACACTACAGCACTCAAACATGGTGACAAGAAGCATGGACATGAACTAGACATATCCTACAGCAAACAAGTCCATTGGAGCATCTCCATAGGAGGCATGGATCAATAGCAACAAGCTACAATATTTTGATCATGACATTAAAAACCTGACAACAATAATTTATAGCAACTTGGGAGCAAGAATTAAATAAGCTACAACAACCCAAATGAGCAAGTAAGGACATGAATGGATAGACAATAACATATACAACAAGGAATGATCAATAGCCACCCCAAAACTAACATGGATTTGCCTAGGACATCAAGCAAACATAGCATCAGGATATGACAGATTCCAGACTTGGTGAAATTTCACTAAGTGTTAAAACAACAATAACAACATGGCATGTTTGCAAGCATGTTTAAGTCACCTCAAGGCATATCATAGCAAATGGTTTGCACCACAGCAAAGAACACATCATGGAGATTCTAAAACATCTAGGCATGTGGCATGTGGACTAACACATCAATAGCAACGACCTCCTCAACTAGGCATCTCGTAACAAGTTACAAAACCTAACAACCACATGCACTTTTGCAACAGTGATTAACATGGCAATATGAACTCTATCATGCATGCTATAGCAACCAACATGAAGAGCATCTCATGATGAACATTTTGACATATCATTTGCATCATTTGGATAAACATGCACCAAGTTATCATATCTCAAACATGGCAACAAAATAACAAGTAGCAGCAGTTTATAACAAGTAGCACTCTTGCAACAGAGATTAGAGCATCTAGATGAACTCAAATGAGCATGGCACAATGGAACAAAGTGTAGAGCACATCACCACGATCATTTTGACATCTCATACACTCAATTTGGACATGTACACAAAAAGTTATCACTATGCAAACATGCACAGATGATGCTGAAATTTTAGCATGTCATCTCTGCAAAATTTACTCAAAGGCTGGTTAAAACATTTTAAACAGGGATGAAAGTTGTAAATTATTAAACTACACAAAATTCTAAGCATTTTTCATATATAAAGTTTTTACATGCGATGCACAGTTTGGGAACTAAGATATGCATGAAGTTTAGGGGCTTCTATGTAAAACAGTTTAACTCTGGATAATAGCAAAAACGTCCAGGAAAAAAAACATGCGTTGGGCCGGATCAGACTGGCCCAACAGATCTACAGAGAGAGAGAGAGAGGCAAGCCGCTGGGTGTGGGCTCACCTACTGGGCCGAGGCCCAGCGGATGGAGACGGCCCAGGGGAAGGAGAGGCTGGCCGGCCTGCATCGTCGTCCCGATGCAGACGAAGCCGACGGCGGCACGCCTACGGCAGGCAGGTGGCCTCCGGCGGGAGGCGGTCCGGCAAGCGGCCGGGACGGCCGACCACGGGAATGGATAGATCCGGGGACGGGGCTCCCGGATCCGGTGAGGGTTGAGGACGGGGAGGCCGGCGTCGAGCTCCACGGTGGTAGCTCGAGCGACTCCGGCGGGACGGATCTGCAGAACGGCGGCTGGGGCTCCAGGGCGGCGGCGGTGTTCCTGCGCGGGGAGAGAGAGAGTGAGACAGAAGGAGAAGGAGGAGGGCGATGGGAAGGAGAGGGACGGCGAGGTCCCGACCTGCGGGTCACCGGCGGCCGGCACGGCGAGGGAGATCGAGGATCCGGCGAGGGAGCGAAGCGCTCGGGCGCGCGCGCGTGCCTTCAGGCTGCGGTGGCGGCTCGGGCCCGCTCCGGCCCGGGGGCGGGCCGCGGCTGGGCCCCACAGGCCTGGCGCGGTGGAGGAAGCCAGGGCGCTGACGGGTGGCCCCGCGCTAAGGCGGCGGCGGCGCGGCTGGCTGGCTGGGGCACGTGGCAGCGCCTGAGAGGCTGCCCGATGCCCAGCGGCGGCGCGGTGACTTGACGGCGGCCAAGTGGCGGCGGGGAAGGGGTTTGGCACTGATTTTGAGGAGGGAGGTTGGTGGAGGCCAAAAATGGCATGGGGGGCTGCTTAAATAGGGTAGGGATTAGGTTTAGGGGATTTTGGGGCCGTTTCGGACCACCGGATCGCGATCGGACGGCTCCAAAGCGGAGAGGGACTAGGCTGGGCCTAGAGGAAAATAGTGGGCTGTGTAGAAGTAGTTGGGCTGAGGTGAGAGTAGAGGGAGAGAGGCCCCCGGGAGTTTTCGGAGACCGAAAACGTCCGCGAAATAACCGGCGACTAGTGCCGCTATATATATCCGTTGGGCTATCAAACGAGCTCCGAATGCGATGAAATTTGGCAGGCGGCCTGTCTACACTATAATAAAACCACATGCCAAGTTTCAACCCATTCCGAGAACGTTTTTCTCCATTCACAAAATAAATATTCGGAGGCACCGCGGGCGCGTGCAAGTGTGTCTGGTCTCAGAACGGACAACGGAAAGGACGAGGGGACTCGGACGGATGCAAGTTTTGAAAACATGATGATGCAACACACATGATGACATGGCAAGATGCAACACGCAAGCAGATGACATGGCAAGACGACGAATATCTAGCTGACACCTGGCGCACCGGTCTCGGGGTGTCACAAAACTCCCCTACTAACAAGAGATCTCGTCCCGAGATCTTAGGAAGGAGACGGGAGGAAAAAGGAAGAACAAAGTTCTTCGAGGACAAAAGGTTGAAACCAAAGATTGTTGAGAGGTTGAGCCACTCAAAAAGAAGAATGCAACGACGAAGAACGAAGTTGCAAGGACTTCGATAGACAAGAGGAACAAGGAATAAGACGAGAATCAAGGAGGTTGAAAGGCATGAAACAAGAGCTGAATGAACAAGAATGAGTTCGAAACCACTCCGGTTAAAAGAGATAGAAAAGGAATCTCCACGAAGGAATTCGGGCAACACTCCGGCTAAAACTGAAAGAAATAGCACACTGGTTGAACATGAATGGAATAGGACAAGAACTTGAGAAGATGAAACGATACTCGACGAGAGTAACAACACAGAGCCTCCGGAAAAATTGAAATAATGGAATTAAAGGAACAGACAAGAAGATGACCACTTCCATCACGAAAGAATTGAAAGGGCATCTTCACAAAAAGGCTTGAATGGAGTTGTTGGGAAAATCAACAACAAAAGAATAAGCTTGATTTGGACTTATGGAAGTCATCCCGAAACTTGAGGTGAATTATGCCGCAACCAAATATTGAATAGATGAGATGAAGGAAGAAATGCAAAACTCCATTTCAAAAAGAATACAAAGAATTATTTGCACTCAAGAGGCAAAAGAATAAGAATGCTTGAGCTGCTCCAGAAGAATTAGATGAATATTTGGAGAATGAGTTACTCATGATGAACCACCATGAAGAGCTCCGGTACGAAACGGCTGATGATATAGAAATGACGGATGAGAGGAATAAGATTAAAAACCTTGCGATGACTATGAACTCCGGGAAGAAAAAGAATAAAACACTTGGAACTAGAATTTCTTCATCAAGAATAAACTCCGAGGGAAAGGATTAATCAACTTGATGAAAAGAATAAGAATTATGTTATGCTTATCCTCCACCAATTAAATTGATGAACAATGGATTGACATACTACTTATACTCGGTGAAATTGATTAAAGAAGAATATATCGCGAACTTGCGACAATCTTCATGAAACACCGGTAGGATTGGAATAAAATGAATTGATTGATATGATAACACCGGAAAAGAATTGTTGAACGAATCGCCGTAAGAATTCAAGCCAACTGAAGGAAATGAACGAACCACCGGGAAGAATTAATCGAAATGATGAAAAGAACAAACCACCGAGAAGAATTAAAATCAAGTGATGAAAGAGAACAATCCACCGTAAAGAATTGAAATTGAGTGAATACAATAGAATGAATCGCCGGGAAGAATAAAGCACTTGAGGAAATTAGGATGACGAGAACGAAGAGATCGCAACTGATTAAAGAATACTTGAACGAAGCACCGGGCGAATGTGGGACGAACGGAGAGGCGTCAATGAAGAATATTTGGAGGACGAAGTTGAAAACTGAGAATGAAGAAATCTTCTGAAATGATGACCTTCAGAGGAACACAAAGAAAAGAATTCCTGAAATACTCCGGAAGAATGAAAAGAAGAAAGGTTTAACCAACGATGAAAAGAATTAAAAGCGATCTTCGGAAGGCATATGACTGATGAAATTCATACTTACGTCACACTTGAAAAGAATTTCGGAACACTCCGGGAAATAAAAGAGTCAGGTAAGATCCTGGGAAAAGACCTGTGGGTTATGAGCCCACCGAAGAGAAAAACACCATTGGAAAGGATTGATAAGGAGATGATGCACCGGAATGATTAAAAGACTCAAAGGAGGTGACAACCTCGAATTAATTGAAGGCAACACGAATCTCGTGAGATATCTTCGCAACTCCGAGATAATAAAATGGCGAGAGACGAACAAGCAAGGGAAAAAACACTTGAGCCGAGGAAAAGGAATATGATGAACACCGAATACTGGGATTGAAATCCACCGGAAAAGAAGAAGAGGTGAAGAATATCAAACGAGAGGAGAATTCACCAGTTGAAATAACTGAGAAAAAAATGCAAAGGATTCACACGAGTAGAATGGAATACTCGATTAAGGACTCCGGCTCCGAGAAGCAAAAGGGTGGGCGGGTGGGAAAAAGAAAGACAACTTCGGAAAGTGAAACAACACCGGTTGGAAAGAACTGAGGATTGCACTTGCAAAGAAGAAGAGGGTTGAAACCACTTGACGAGAGATGCACCAGATGAAAGAACTAACAGCGCAACGAACGAAAAACTATCCACGTGATCCTAAAAAAAATTTGAAGGGGAAGAGGAGTAATTCAAAACACCTACGTCAAGATTCCTCACCAGAGCGACGAAGGGGCAGAGGAGTAAAAAGAATTCCTACTCTCCGATATAACTAGACTCTGAAAAGTTTTATGCTAGACTCAACAACGACCAAGCTACGATCAATCAAGGGGGCTCCTAAGGTCGGTAGAGGCTCTGATACCAACTTGTCAGGCCCAAGATGCAATTCTATCCCGATCTCGAGACACTTACGTGATTGGGGCACAACCGCATTTCGGGCGCTTAGCAAGATGGATATCATTACATCATACCATACATACATACATGGGGGATACAACAATACATACAAGTCACATGAATACAACAACATCAATACAAGGCATCCGACTACAGATGCAAACATGAAAAGCACACGACATCCATCTGCTATCCCAGGCTGCCGACCCGGAACCAAACCCAAGACTGAAGAAGAATAAGAAGAAGAAGAAATAAAAGAACTCCAACACAACGATCATCGCTCTCACGTCAAGTCATCAGAAAACCTGCACCTGCAACTGTTGTTGTAGTATCTGTGAGCCACGAGGACTCAGCAATCCCATAACCATGGGTAACAAGACTATCAAAGCTTAATGGGAAGGAAGAGGTAAAGTGGTGAGGTTGCAGCAGCGGCTAAGCATAAGTATGGTGGCTAACTTACGAGTACAAGAATAAGATGAGCATCTACGCAAACGGTTGCAACTAGTAGTGATCGCTAAAGATCCTGAACTACCTACGAATCAAACATAACCCCACCGTGTTCTCTTCTCAAAGTGAAAAGAGACAGTCACGGTTACACACACAGTTGTGTGTTTTACTTCGGATCCTCTGTCAAGTTTTCTACAACCGGACATTAACAAATTCCAATCCGCCACATAACCGCGGGCACGGCTTTCGAAAGATCATAACCCTGCAGGGGTGTCCCAACTTAGCCCATCACAAGCTCTCACGATCAGCTGAAGTGATAAATATAATATCATCACCCCTTATCTTAGGGAAATCCGATCAGGCTCGGCATCCCGGTGCACAAGACATTTCGACAATGGTAAAACAAGTCCAGCAAGACCTCCCGGTGTGTCGACACCCTGATAGTAGCCGCGCGTATCTCGTCTCAGGCCACGACCGGATGGGTGATGCTACAGGTTATACCAGATACCTCGGATTTCCCCAAGGCGGCCCTGCAGGACCCCCGTTTGGGACCAACACCATCAGCACTGGCCCCCCTGCTATGTAGAAAGAATCCTCGGGTAGCGCTAACTCCCTATGCAATTTAATTAATTAATTAAGTTGTTATTATGAGGCAAATTAAAACCAAAGTTGGGCCTTGCTGGAGGAGTTTTATTCAAAGACGAAGTGTCAAGGGGTCCCCATATACCCAACCGTGTAAGGAACGCAAAATCAAGGAACATAATGCCGGTTTATCGGCGCCTAAGGTGGCATGAGTGGAACAAAACACCGAGCAAAAGGCCAAGCCTTCCACCCATGCCCAGTATATAGGTGTGTTAATAATAATTATAGATATTGTGATATTCCAACAACAAGTTCCCTCCTGGAATGATCTTCATCTTCACCTGCAACTAACAACGCTATAAGAGGGGCTGAGCAAGCGGGTAACATAGCCAAACAATGGTTTTTGCTAGGAAGGTGTCAAAGGTTAGAGGTTTCATGGCAACAAGGAGAGGCTGACAATAATGATGGGTAGCGCGACATATAACAATAGCATCGAGACACTAAGCATGGCAATGATAGTAAAGGTATCCAAGGGTATGGTCATCTTGCCTGAGATCCCGCAAGGAAGAAGAACGGTTCCATGAAGAAGACAGAGAAGAAGCCTTGAAGACGAACCACAAGAAGACGAACGAATCCTCACGATCGCAACGGAACAAGCACTAACGAGAAGAAGCAAGCAATACGGTAAACACACCACACGAGACATGACAATATGCTCAATCAAGTAGGATGCAAAACAGTTCTATATAGGATGCACAACAAGTCTATACAAGAAGCAAAACATGGCAAGGTAGGAAGCACAGAAAACCAACACAAGTCTATATATGATGCAATACATGGCAAGGTATGATGTATGACAAATCTATACAGGAAGCAATACATGACAAGGTAGGAAGCACAGAAAAACAACACAAGTCTATATATGATGCAATACATGGCAAGGTATGATGCATGACAAATTTATGCAGGAAGCAATACATGACAAGGTAGGAAGCACAGAAAAACGACACAAGTCTATATGATGCAATACATGGCAAAGTATGATGCATGACAAGTCTATACAGGAAGCAATGCATGACAAGGTAGGAAGCACAGAAAAACAACACACGAAACATGACAATATGTTCAAGCAAAGATGATGCAAGAGAAGTATATATAGGAAGCAATACAAGTCTATACAGGAAGCAAAACATGGCAAGGTAGGAAGCACAGCAAAACAACACAAGTAACAAGTTTAAATGAGGCCGGAAACTACATATAACAAATCCGGTAAGCCCTCATGTGCATAACTTGAAATTAGTCCAGATCTGAACAAACCTTATGTTCAAGTTGTTAAACAGCAAGTTAACCTGCACCATCATGATCTACAGGAAATTCTAGTCAAGTTTCATATAAAGTTTGTTTAATTCGGAGCTACGGCCTAGAAGATATGAGCAAAACAAGTTAAGCATGGAAACGGTGCAAGATGCACCCAAACATCAAGCAAACTCACTCCAAACATGAAAACAACATGATATTATGATTATACATGCAAAATCACACAAGTTTCATATAAGGAACACCCAAAACGGAGCAACGGCCTAGAAGATACACCCGAAACAAGAAACACTGCAAAGCTGTAATTAACAGCCACATAGCAACTTTGGAGCAAGAAATATATACACTACAGCACTCAAACATGGTTACAAGAAGCATGGACATGAACTAGACATATCCTACAGCAAACAAGTCCATTGGAGCATCTCCATAGGAGGCATGGATCAATAGCAACAAGCTACAACATTTTGATCATGACATTAAAAACCTGACAACAATAATTTATAACAACTTGGGAGCAAGAATTAAATAAGCTACATCAACCCAAATGAGCAAGTAAGGACATGAATGGATAGACAATAACATATACAACAAGGAATAATCAACGGCCACCCCAAAACTAACATGGATTTGCCTAGGACATCAAGCAAACATAGCATCAGGATATGACAGATTCCAGACTTGGTGAAATTTCACTAAGTGTTAAAACAGCAATAACAACATGGCATGTTTGCAAGCATGTTTAAGTCACCTCAAGGCATATCATAGCAAATGGTTTGCACCACAGCAAAGAACACATCATGGAGATTCTAAAACATCTAGGCATGTGACATGGGGACTAACACATCAATAGCAACGAGCTCCTCAACTAGGCACCTCGTAACAAGTTAGAAAACCTAACAGCCACATGCACTTTTGCAACAGAGATTAACATGGCAATATGAACTCTATCATGCATGCTATAGCAACCAACATGAAGAGCATCTCATGATGAACATTTTGACATATCATTTGCATCATTTGGATAAACATGCACCAAGTTATCATATCTCAAACATGGCAACAAAATAACAAGTAGCAGCAGTTTATAACAAGTAGCACTCTTGCAACAGAGATTAGAGCATCTAGATGAACTCAAATGAGCATGGCACAATGGAACAAAGTGTAGAGCACATCACCACGATCATTTTGACATCTCATACACTCAATTTGGACATGTACACAAAAAGTTATCACTATGCAAACATGCACACATGATGCTGAAATTTTAGCATGTCATCTCTGCAAAATTTACTCAAAGGCTGGTTAAAACATTTTAAACAGGGATGAAAGTTGTAAATTATTAAACTACACAAAATTCTAAGCATTTATCATATATAAAGTTTTTACATGCGACGCACAGTTTGGGAACTAAGATATGCATGAAGTTTAGGGGCTTCTATGTAAAACAGTTTAACTTTGGATAATAGCAAAAACGTCCAGGGAAAAAAACATGCGTTGGGCCGGATCAGAGTGGCCCAACAGATCTACAGAGAGAGAGAGAGAGAGAGAGAGAGAGAGAGGCAAGCCGCTGGGTGTGGGCTCACCTACTGGGCCGAGGCCCAGCGGAAGGAGACGGCCCAGGGGAAGGAGAGGCTGGCCGGCCTGCATCGTCGTCCCAATGCAGACGAGGCCGACGGCGGCACGCCTACGGCAGGCAGGTAGCCTCCGGCGGGAGGCGGTCTGGCAGGCGGCCGAGACGGCCGACCACGGGAATGGATAGATCCGGGGACGGGGCTCCCGGATCCGGTGAGGGTTGAGGACGGGGAGGCCGGCGTCGAGCTCTGCGGTGGTGGCTCGAGCGACTCCGGCGGGACGGATCTGCAGAACGGCGGCTGGGGCTCCAAGGCGGCGGCGGTGTTCCTGCGCGGGGAGAGAGAGAGAGTGAGACAGAGGGAGAAGGAGGAGGGCGATGGGAAGGAGAGGGACAGCGAGGTCCCGACCTGCGGGTCACCGGCGGCCGGCACGGCGAGGGAGATCGAGGATCCGGCGAGGGAGCGAAGCGCTCGGACGCGCGCGCGTGCCTTCGGGCTGCGGCGGCGGCTCGGGCCCGCTCCAGCCCGGGGGCGGGCCGCGGCTGGGCCCCACGGGCCTGGCGCGGTGGAGGAAGCCAGGACGCTGACGGGTGGCCCCGCGCGGAGGTGGCGGCGGCGCGGCTGGCTGGCTGGGGCACGTGGCAGCGCCTGAGAGGCTGCCCGATGCCTAGCGGCGGCGCGGTGACTTGGACGCGGCCAAGTGGCGGCGGGGAAGGGGTTTGGCACTGATTTTGAGGAGGGAGGTTAGTGGAGGCCAAAAATGGCATGTGGGGCTGCTTAAATAGGGTAGGGATTAGGTTTAGGGGATTTTGGGGCCGTTTCGGACCACCGGATCGCGATCGGACGGCTCCAAAGCGGAGAGGGACTAGGCCGGGTCTAGAGGAAAATAGTGGGCTGTGTAGAAGTAGTTGGGCTGAGGTGAGAGGAGAGGGAGAGAGGCCCGCGGGGGTTTTCGGAGACCGAAAACGTCCGCGAAATAACCGGCGACTAGTGCTGCTATATATATCCGTTGGGCTATCAAACGAGCTCTGAATGCGATGAAATTTGGCACGCGGTCTGTCTACACTATAATAAGACCACATGCCAAGTTTCAACCCATTCCGAGAATGTTTTTCGGCCATTCACAAAATAAATATTCGGAGGCACCGCGGGCGCGTGCAAGTGTGTCTGGTCTCAGAACGGACAACGGAAAGGACGAGGGGACTCGGACGGATGCAAGTTTTGAAAACATGATGATGCAACACACATGATGACATGGCAAGATGCAACACGCAAGCAGATGACTTGGCAAGACGACGAATATCTAGCTGACACCTGGCGCATCGGTCTCGGGGTGTCACATCCTCCCTCTCCTATTTTTCTCGCGCGCATCCTCTACGTGGGTTTCCCGCATCGCCGTCGTAGCCGCTTCCCATGGCCCGCCTGCCTACAGCGGCGCCGCTGCCATCGGCCTCCGCCCGGCCGTGCCCTCCCACGCCGGTGCCCCCGCACTCGTGCTTCCCCCCGCTGCTCGCCCCGGGCCTCTGTCGCGGCGCCTCCCCTGGTCGCCCGCCTGGCTCCTCTCATCCCCTGTCGCGTCGGCCGCCCCTGCTCCCGCATGCTACTCCTTCTGCTACTGCCGCCCCACCGCGCCTCGCCGCTTCCCGCCGCGAGCGCGCGCCTCCCCTGGCTGCCGGCGACCCGCCGTGTCGGCCGCATCCGTCGCTACCTCCGGTGAGCCCTGCCCGCGCACACGTCCGGCGCCTCCACCGTCCGCACTCGCCGCCGCCTTGGGCCGCCAGCCTCCTCCGCTGCTGGCCTCGCAGGCCACCGGCTCCGGCCGCCGCTCTGACCTCCGATGGCCTCGCCGCTCCCCCCTCCGGCGCTCCGGCGCCCGCGTCCTGCTGCGGCCCTTCGCCCAGCCGTGCCGCGGCCCCTCGCCCCGCAGCGCCTTATCGGGCGGATGGCGCCCGGCTCCGCCCAGCGCCCACGCGCCCGCTAACCCACCCCCGTTTGGCCCTTTAGGC
>LR738713.1:362763726-362784763 GCA_902687465.1 Secale cereale | reverse complement strand
AAATGGGGCCCACTACCCCCCCCCCCAAAAAAGAAACAAGAAATAAATAAATAAATATAAACAATTAATTAATTAAATTAACCTAATTAATCGGTTAATTAAACTAATTAACTTGGTTAGTTAGTTAGCTGTGAATGACATGTGGGACCCAGTGATCTGTTGACTAGTCAAAGTCCACAGTTGACCGGTGAAGTCATGCTGACATCATGCTGACGTCATAATTACCTTTTTCTAATTAAATTAATTCTGTTAATTCTAAAGAAAGATAAAATCCTTTTTAAATTAATATAAAATAAACCGTAGCTCGGATGAAAAAGTTATATATATGAAAGTTGCTCAGAATTTCGAGACGTATCCGAATACGTGATCCGTTCGTCCACCACACATCCCTAGCATACCGAACATGGAACAATCCCCCTCTGTTCCATCTAACCGAAAATGCCTAACACTGGGAATACTTTCCCGAATGTTATTCCTCTTCGCCTGTATCATCGAGCACTACGTTAGGTCACACGTAGCACCACGTATTGCTTTGTTATATTTTGTGATGCTTTGTTTGCTCTGTATTTATTGTTTCTTCCCCCTCTTCTCCCCGGTAGACGACGAGACGGATGTCGGTGCTCCCTCGGTCGACTACGGTGTTGACGACCCCTCTTTCTTGCCAGAGCAACCAGGCAAGCCAACCCCCTTGATCACCAGAAATCACCCATTCTCTTCTCTCTTATTCTTGCATTAGATTTGCTACTGTTGATGATTCGATAGCTCCTATTCTGTTGAATAGCTTGTCATTGTTGCTACTATTGTTGATACCTGTATCTGCTATCGTAATGCTTAGTATAGGATGCTAGTATTCCATCAGTGGCCCCACATCCTTGTCCGTCTGCCATGCTATACTATCGGGCCGTGATCATCGCGGGTGATGATCACGGGTATATACTATACACATACTTTACATGACACATGATGTGACTAAAGTTGGGTCGGCTCATTGAGTACCCGCAAGTGATTCGAAGAGGGGGCTGAAAGGACATGTGGCTCCATCCAGGTAGTGATGGGCCTGAGTTCCTGACGGCCCCCCGAGTGGATCTTTGTGGCGGAGCGACAGGGCAGGTTGAGACACCCAGTGGAGAGGTGGCCTGGCCCTGGTCGTTGTCCGCGGTTATTTCATAATAACACGCTTAACGAGTTTGGATATTTGATCTGAGTCTGGCCATTGGCCTATACGCACTAACCAGCTATGTGGGAATAGTTATGGGACTCGACGTCTTGGTATCAGCCGAAGCCTTCTTGACGTCAGCGACTGAGCGGCGCGCGCCGGGTTGGACCGCGTAACGTAACTTCCTTAGTAATGGAGGTTGCTAGGTCTGCTCATCGGCCGCGTACGAAACGTGCAGGTGTGCGTTGGGCGATGGGCCCGGACCCCTACGCGCCTAGGATTTAGACCGACGTGCTGACCTCTCTGTTGTGCTTAGGTAGGGTTGCTACGTGTTGATCTTCCGAGGCCGGGCATGACCCCGTAAAGTGTGTCTGGCCAAATGGGATCGAGCGTGCTGGGTTATGTGGTGCACCCCTGCAGGGAAGTTAATCTATTCGAATAGCCGTTTCCTTCGGTAAAAGGACGACCCGGAGTTGTACTCTGACCTCATGACAACTAGAACCGGATACTTAATAAAACACACCTAGATAAGTTCTAGATATAACTCGGTGGTTGCTCTCTCACAGGGTGATGTGCGAGAGGATTGCCGGGTAGGATTATGCTATACGCTGTTACTTGGTGAACTTACCATCTATTACATTCTACTGCTGCAAGACGGAGGCTGCGAGATGCGAGGATACTTGTTACGTTCCAGCTACCCTCATCTTCTGCTGCAAGATGGAGGTTACGAGAAGCGTAGTCTTCAATTGGATTAGTTATCCCCCTCTTATTCTGGCATTCTGCAGTTCAGTCCACAGATAATACCCCCTTTACACAGATACCATTGCATGTGTAGTGTAGATCCTTGCTTGCGAGTACTTTGGATGAGTACTCACGGTTGCTTTTCTCCCCTTTTTCCCCTTCTGTCCCTTCTTCTCGGATGATGCAACCAGATTGATGGAGTCCAGGACCCAGAAGATCCCGAGGATGTTTCTATGTGGAGTTCGGCTTCGAGGAGTTGTTAGGAGGTCCCAGGCAGGAGGCCTTGCCTTTTCGATAATTGTTACTTTTGTGCTAGCCTTCTTAAGGCAAACTTGTTTAACTTATGTCTGTACTCAGATATTGTTGCTTTCTCTGACTCTTGGGTTTTTCGAGCTTTTGTATTTGAGCCCTCGAGGCCCCTGGCTTGTAATATAAAGCTTTTATTATTTTAATTTGTGTCTAGAGTTGTGTTGTGATATCTTCCAGTGAGTCCCTGATCTTGGTCGTACACATTTGCGTGCATGATTAGTGTACGGTGAAATCGGAGACGTCACAAGTTGGTATCAGAGCCGACTGCCTGTAGGAATCCCCCTTTCCAACTCCTTGGCCGAAGTTGAGTCTAGTCTTTGAAAAACAAATTTTCTAACTTGTTGTGTGGCTTACGGGCCCACAGCACCAATGGATGGTGTTAGGTTCTTTTATTCCTTTTCTATGCTCTGGGACTCTGATCTCTCTTCTATTCGGGTTAAAAGATTTTACTAACTGACTCTAGGTTCTCGTAACTATTTCTCCCGGAGAGCCCTCATTCCGCAAGATCACCTGCTTCGTGAGAAGATTCTGAGGGTATCCATCAATATTTTCCCGAGACCCTTATGCTCATCGCCTTTGCAATTCACTGCCACCGATATATCCCTACGGATATCTGCATGCATTTGTCATTCTCATGATCGTTCCTTGTCGCTCTTGTTGTTACAAGATTCCCCGAAATATTCTCCGTTGTTTCAAGAATTCTTTGAGTTTACTGTCTTGCAGTTTTATTTCGCATGAAAACCCTTACGGTTATTTCCTCACCTTTATCGAGGATCCGTTCTTCTCAATTGTTCATGTGTCTCACAAAATTCTTCTGAATACTTTCCGATCTTTCAAAAATCCTCTGCAGCCAGTTACTCTTGAAATTCTTGCCTGCTTGCATTATGGTTAATTCCATATGACTAGTAGTCTTCGTTAACATCCCTTGTCTTAGCCATTTTGAGCCTATTGATTCAATGTGTGCGTATGCACACAGTCATCAGGTTATCCTTTTTAAAATTATCTTTCCGGCTCAGACGTCATTCCGAACATGGGTTGGTTCTCGGCAATTCGAACCCATATTGATTTTCCAACTAAGTGTTTTCCACTTATCCATCCTTGATCAGAGCGTCTTCTTCTGATCCTTTGTTTTGGAAACCATAAATTCTTTCTATTTAAGCATCAGAGTAATCATGTGATTCTTGAATCTGATGCATCTGCATTCTTTCTTCCTCTGAGTGAGTACCGATACTCACATCAGCTCCGTTGTGGATCGCCCGATCCATTGTTGGATCGTTATCCGACATTGCCCTTCAT
Source organism: Secale cereale (assembly GCA_902687465.1). Lineage (NCBI taxonomy): Eukaryota > Viridiplantae > Streptophyta > Magnoliopsida > Poales > Poaceae > Secale > Secale cereale. The sequence continues at coordinate 362,781,261 of LR738713.1, read as the reverse complement.
ATTCAATCACCTTGTGAGTTCTTCCCCTGATACATAATGCCTTTGGTAAATTGTATCATCTGCTGGACCACCATGCTCTGCTTACGAGCTTGTGTATTTACTTATGAAACTTGTGGTATATATTACTAAGATGCTCGATGGGTTGAACCTATGCCTTCCCCTAATCCGTGAGAACCCGACTGTTTTCACAAGTCTTACTCTTTCGGTATTCTACCAGATAAAATTCCAACACTACAGTTTTATCAAAGCGAGAGGTGAATGAAATGATATGCATTTCAAAGTGGGAGTCGACCTTGAACCTTGTATTCATGCCCATGAATATGGTGTAGACAGTCTCGGAAGCTTCTTGCAAAATGATTATCCAGCTATATGATTCTTTCGATATTTTTGAATTGACCCCTTACAGTTATGGTTCTGACCATGCTGCCCTGATCTGATATATCTGATGGGAATTCATTCTAGTGCCTCGTCTATTTTTGGCAAGGTTGAGGTATCTACTGTCATAGGTCAATGACCCGGTTCTACTTTTATCATGTTCTACCTTCGAGTATTACCCCCTAGTATCTCGAAGATGTCTTGCCATTGCACCACATCCTACTAACTTTGTTGAAGGGATGTCTTTCCTTGTCGTAATCACTCTACGGGTTCTGGGTTGTTTTCAACCGAGGACACCGACTAGAGAAATTATTCCGCACTACAAATCAAATACCCCAAGTATTTTTACTAGGAAATTCTAACCTCGGTCTAGTCATTCCTAGACTATCGGCTACATCTTGGACTTGCTATCTTTGACTGTGCTACCTTGTCCTTCTCTGGTGCACGAAATCTTCAGTATGTGAGCACGACTTGCATCGAGCTTTCAACATCATGTCGCTTGTCTTGAAAGGCAACTTTGGTTCCGAGCTTTCATCTTATATGTTAATCCTATAACTTGCCACTTCGTCATTCCCTTGCTTGTTGCCGTTGTTGTTTGATTGCATCCTCTTGAAACCTCCCGGCAAATGTGTCGGATCACCTTCAACACTTTGACTTCTTGCGAGATGTCAACTATGTTCATGATGAGAAATACTATAATTTGAGGAATACCCTCCTTGCCCTCGATGATTTTTATTATCATCGACAACACCCTTGACTTCATTTCATCGCGAACTTGTCCACATTATGAATAACACTTGCTCTCCAGCTAGTGTTGTGTTCTGCCTTGAAGTATTACTGTCTTTTATGTCAAGAATGTTGTGGGGATTGCTCCACCCCTTAGAAATTCTCGATATGATGATACTTCTCACCATCACCATTCTTCCTTGGTCCTCGTGTTGTTTTTAACCGGGATACCAATATGCTAACAATGCTGATTGAGTTCTGTACTTCTAGCAACCCTATTGCTTTGAAGTTAATGATCGACAGTTCGTTCACAGACTGTTGGTTATTGAAACGACACTCTAACATTGATCTGGCTGCCTAAGGTCATATTTCAGGAACACCTTTCAACTAATGATTAATGGTCTATGTTTTCCTCGAGCATACAACATTATATTATTTGAATTGACTAGTATCATCTTCTTGTTCACATTATTGTGGAAATCCATCCGTTTGGAATTCTCGATGAATTGTCGCTGAGCCCATCAGCCACCTCCTCATCCTCTCCTTGGTTTAATGATGAACTATTGTTTCGGGAACCCGCTCCCATAGTTCATTTCCTGAGAATCTTGCAATGTCATTTTGCCGATTAATGTTGCACCGTTTCTTCTTGATCATCCCGAGTCTGAGGTATCATGACACCAACCGGATCTGAATCTCGGTCAGATAAGATGGCTGGGACAACTTTCCAAGAGTTATAACGTTGGTCTTTTTTCGACTCGGTAAGATGATGTCATGCCTAGCACACCTGACCGGAGGACCTATTGTTATAATTTTCCTTTTAGCAATGCTATCCATTCTTCCATGAGGAAATTGTAAGACTTATTCTACAAGATGTTCCTGATGGATCCTTAGAGTATCCAAAGTCTGATCTTTACCCAGTGACCATGTCAATGCTATCCCGAAGCATGTCTGTGATACTCTGATTTTCAACAAGAACATTTGAAGCCCAATGCTAAATGTTTCTTGCTAAATTATCTAAACACCGTTGTATGGGTAATGTCATGAAATTTCTCTCCCCTACCTAAGGATTTTTCTACATAATATCCTGTCATGGATAGCATGCTCTGGTTGTCCTTGGGAAGGATATACCCCTGAAATATGTGTTTAAACTCATTTTTCCTTTCCATTGTTCTGTTTAACCTGATGATCACATTTTCCTTTCCATTGGTTTGTTTGACCTTTCTTGTGATCTATATAATCTAAGCAGTAATAATTCACTGCTTATGTAAACACCTCGATGTACAACTCTGCCAGTGAGACCCTGTTTCTACTGTTGATGACATTTCGGTAACCGCCGATGGATGAGAACTTTGCCTATTGGTCCGCCTCGTTCAACGATCAAGAAAATTGTTCTCTTCGTCCCTCGCCCTTGGTATCGATGTTGTTGCCGACATAACTGACATGGTACCCTCTGACATGCCTTGCTTTCGTAACCATGCAAGATGTCAGCCCCCTTTCTACTTTAAACCACATGGTGGGCCCATAACCCAACAGGTCCCAGGATCGAAACCTGACTCTCCTGTACACCCTGTTGCCAAAGTTATTCCTAGAGCTTGACTTCGTATGTAGTTCACGGGCCACCTGCCTAGTGATCTATTCTGGTATCAGACGCGATACTTATTCCCAATGCTCTGAACCCCTTTCACATTTCGTATCAGGCAACAAACGATTGCCTATGTGCTTGAAACTTCTACTTTGCACCTTCTTACTTTGCTCTCGATAATTTCTTAATTCACTTCGAGAGTTACTTTCCTCCATGTTTCCCCGACGTTATCGACCAGATAGTCAACCTCACAGAGGTCCGTTCTCCCGGAATACCCACCCTTTATTCTTTCGTAAGTACAATGGAATTCCCAAAGAAAGAATGTCGACTTCATCATGATGACCTGAAGCAGAGAAATGAAGACGTCAACGTAATGGATCGACCTCTTCGAGAAGAGCAACCAAGACCGAGAAGATCCGTTAGAATTTCGCAACCACTACTTTCCCCTCTACACCACCTCTTAAATCCCGGGACGAGATTTCTTGTAGTGGAGGATAATTGTGACGCCCGAATAATTAAGCTACAATAACCCTCTACTAATGATGCCGCGTCACCTCAATTTCTGTTGCTAATCTCACGTTAGTTTGAAACCGAGTCAAATTCAAATTCAAATCAAGCAAACAATAAAAAAATTCAAATATTAAAACTAAAATGTTCGAGGTGAGCCAAATAATGCATAGGTAAGTAAGGTGGAGAAACCACACTTTTATAAAACGCTTAAATACTCTAAAATGTTTTTAATAGTAGCGAAAACAATTAGTTGAATTCCTTTTACAATAAATAAAATATTAAATGATTTTATTTAGTTACCCAAATTAATGTGGCAGTAGTATATATAGCAATACCAATTTAGAAACCATTTGTGTATTTTGTAAAACTAAAATAGAAGGAAACTAGACATAAAACAGAAAAGAAAAGGAAAAAACAAAAATAGTAAAAGAAAAACAAAATTAACAAAAGGGAGAAAGACTAAAGTACACTGTGCACTTGAGCCCATTGGCTATAGTACCGGCCGAGCCCACCATCCCCATCTTCTTCTTGTTCTGTTCATCAGGGGGCTGGCTGGACGCGCCTGCGTCGTCCATGCCGGCGATCGCCACGCGTCGGCCATCTGTCCTCCTCCACGGCGCCTACTTGACACCCCCGAGCCCCCTCGTCGAATCCTAGCTTGCCATTCCCATCCCCTCGCGCCGTTTTTCTTCCTCCCCGCGACAAGCCGAAGCTCCGTCGCCACCGTCGTCACAAACCTCGCGCCCATCGTCGTCGCCGCCACCTAGGACTACACCGGGAGCTCCGCCATCGTCGTCCTCATCCAACCAAAGCCGCGGATCGGGCTGATGAGCTTTGCCTCGTCTGGATCGACCTCGTCAATACCACCGGTCCCCGAAGCTCCCCTTCTCTGATTCAGCTGCTCCCGACCTCCCCCGACGCGTCTGAGCACACCCACAGCTCCTTGGTGAGCTCACGCACCTCCTCCCTCTCCTATTTTTCTCGCGCGCATCCTCTACGTGGGTTCCCCGCATCGCCGTTGTAGCCGCTTCCCATGGTCCGCCTGCCTACAGCGGCGCCGCTGCCGCCGGCCTCCGCCCGGCTGTGCCCTCCCACGCCGCTGCCCCCGCGCTCGAGCTTCCCCCCGCTGCTCGCCCCGGGCCTCTGTCGCGGCGCCTTCCCTGGTGGCCCGCCTGGCTCCTCTCATCCCCGCCGCGTCGGCCGCCCCTGCTCCCGCATGCTGCTCCTTCTGCTACTGCCGCCCCACCGCGCCTCGCCGCTTCCCACCGCGAGCGCGCGCCTCCCCTGGCTGCCGGCGACCCGCCGTGCCGGCCGCATCCGCCGCTACCTCCGCCGAGCCCTGCCCGCGCACACGTCCGGCGCCTCCACCGTCCGCACTCGCCGCCACCTTGGGCCGCCGGCCTCCTCCGCTGCTGGCCTCGCAGGCCACCGGCTCCGGTCGCCCGGCCGCCACTCTGGCCTCCGATGGCCTCACCGATCCCCCCTCCGGCGCTCAGGCGCCCGCCCTGCTGCGGCCCTTCGCCCAGCCGTGTCGCGGCCCCTTGCCCCGCATCGCCTTATCGGGCGGATGGCGCCCGGCTCCGCCCAGCGCCCACGCGCCCGCTAACCCGCCCCCATTTGGCCCTTTAGGCCACTGCCAAATGGGGCCCACTGCCCCCCAAAAAGAAACAGGAAATAAATAAATAAATGAAAACAATTAATTAATTAATTAAATTAAATTAACCTAATTAATCGGTTAATTAAACTAATTAACTTGGTTAGTTAGTTAGCTGTGAATGACATGTGGGACCCAGTGATCTATTGCCTAGTCAAAGTCCACAGTTGACTGGTGACGTCATGCTGACATCATGCTGACGTCATAATTACCTTTTTCTAATTAAATTAATTCTGTTAATTCTAAAAAAGATAAAATCCTTTTTAAATTAATATAAAATAAACCGTAGCTCGGATGAAATAGTTTTATATATAAAAGTTGCTCAGAATTTCGAGAAGAATTCGAATGCGCGATCCGTTTATCTGCCACACATCCCTAGCATACAGAACATGGAACAATCCCCCTCCGTTCCATCTAAGCGAAAATGCCTAACACTTGGAATACTTTCCCGGATGTTATTCCTGTTCGCCTATATCATCGAGCACTGCGTTAGGTCACACGTAGCACCGCGTATTGCTTTGTTATATTTTGTGATGCTTTGTTTGCTCTGTATTTATTGTTTCTTCCCCCTCTTCTCCCCGGTAGACGACGAGACGGATGTTGGTGCTCCCTCGTTCGACTACGGTGTTGACGACCCCTCTTTCTTGCCAGAGCAACCAGGCATGCCAACCCCCCCTTGATCACCAGAAATCACCCATTCTCTTCTCTCTTATTCTTGCATTAGATTTGCTACTGTTGATGATTCGATAGCTCCTATTCTGTTGAATAGCCTGTCATTGTTGATACCTGTATCTGCTATCGTAATGCTTAGTATAGGATGCTAGTATTCCATCAGTGGCCCCACATCCTTGTCCGTCTGCCATGCTATACTATCGGGCCGTGATCACCGTGGGTGATGATCACGGGTATATACTATACACATACTTTACATGACACATGATGTGACTAAAGTCGGGTCGGCTCATTGAGTACCCGCAAGTGATTCGAAGAGGGGGCTGAAAGGATAGGTGGCTCCATCCAGGTAGTGATGGGCCTGAGTTCCTGACGGCCCCCCGAGTGGATCTTTGTGGCGGAGCGACAGGGCAGGTTGAGACACCCAGTGGAGAGGTGGCCTGGCCCTGGTCGTTGTCCGTGGTAAGTTCATAATAACACGCTTAACGAGTTGGGATATTTGATCTGATTCTGGCCATTGGCCTATACGCACTAACCAGCTACGTGGGAATAGTTATGGGCACTCGACGTCGTGGTATCAGCCGAAGCCTTCTTGACGTCAGCGACTGAGCGGCGCGCGCCTGGTTGGACCACGTAACGTAACTTCCTTAGTAATGGAGGTTTCTAGGTCTGCTCACCGGCCGCGTACGCAACGTGCAAGTGTGCGTTGGGCAATGGGCCCGGACCCCTGCGCGCCTAGGACTTAGACCGGCGTGCTGACCTCTCTGTTGTGCTTAGTTAGGGCTGCGACGTGTTGATCTTCCGAGGCCGGGCATGACCCCGGAAAGTGTGTCCGGCCAAATGGGATCGAGCGTGCTGGGTTATGTGGTGCACCCCTGCAGGGAAGTTAATCTATTCGAATAGGTCGTGTCCTTCGGTAAAAGGACGACCCGGAGTTGTACTCTGACCTCATGACAACTAGAACCGGATACTTAATAAAACACACCTAGATAAGTTCCAGATATAACTCGGTGGTTGCTCTCTCACAGGGTGATGTGTGGGAGGATTGCCGGGTAGGATTATGCTATACATTGTTACTTGGTGAACTTACCATCTGTTCCATTCTACTACTGCAAGACAGAGACTGCGAGATGCGAGGATACTTGTTACTTTCCAGCTACCCTCATCTTCCGTTGCAAGATGGAGGTTACGAGAAGCGTAGTCTTCGATTGGATTAGTTATCCCCCTCTTATTTTGGCATTCTGCAGTTTAGTCCACAGATAATACCCCCTTTACACGGATACCATTGCATGTGTAGTGTAGATCCTTGCTTGCGACTACTTTTGATGAGTACTCACGGTTGCTTTTCTCCCCCTTTTCCCCTTTTGTCCCTTCTTCTCGGATGATGCAACCAGATTGATGGAGTCCAGGACCCAGAAGATCCCGAGGATGTTTCTACGTGGAGTTCGGCTTTGAGGAGTTGTTAGGAGGTCCCAGGTAGGAAGCCTTGCCTTTTCGATCGCTGTTACTTTTGTGCTAGCCTTCTTAAGGCAAACTTGTTTAACTTATGTCTGTACTCAGATATTGTTGCTTCCGCTGACTCTTGTGTTTTCGAGCTTTTGTATTCGAGCCCTCGAGGCCCCTGGCTTGTAATATAAAGCTTGTATTATTTTAATTTGTGTCTAGAGTTGTGTTGTGATATCTTCCAGTGAGTCCCTGATCTTGGTCGTACACATTTGCGTGCATGATTAGTGTACGGTCAAATCGGGGGCGTCACACTATGGCCCCCGGGTCTATCTTTTATCATATTGCTTTCAGATCTATAAAACGAAAGACACAAAAATGCCTTGCTCCAATTTATCTACCTTTATTTTATTTTGCTATTTTATTTTTATTTTATATCTATCCCTATCAGATCTCATCCTTGCAAGTAACCGTGAAGGGATTGACAACCCCTTTATCGCGTTGGCTGCAAGTATTTGTTTGTTTGTGTAGGTGCAATTATTGGTAATTTGTGTGTTCCTCCTACTGGATTGATACCTTGGTTCTCAACTGAGGAAAATACTTATATCTACTTTGTTGCATCACCCTTTCCTCTTCAAGGGAAACCAACGCAAGCTCAAGAAGTAGCAGGAAGAATTTCGGGCGCCGTTGTCATGGAGGATCTACATCAAGCCTACGAAGTACCTATCATAAACTCTCATCTCTTGCATTTACTTTATTTTCCATTTACCTCTTCTTTTCCTCTCTTCCACTTCTAAAACGTTTTCAGAAAAACACAAAAGTATTTGCCCTTTTATTTGACATCTTTCCAATCATCTTTTCCATTTGCCTTTTTGTTTGCTTGTGTGCTAGATTGCTTGTTATCATGTTTAACGTTGAGAAGAATAGCAAGATTCTTTGTTCGGGACCTCTTGATAATCCTTCTATATTGAGAAAACTTATGGAAGAATATGATAAATAGGATTTTAATGGGATTGCTAAGGAAAATTTTGAAAATCTTGCCGATGATGATCCCAATAAAGATGAATCCACTATCATGCATACAAAAGGACTCCACATCAGTAGTGGCAATATTATTGGGAAAGAGGTTATCGAAGATTTCTTTACTTGTGTCGGTATTTTGCCTATGTTGGGGGATCAATTCTTAATAAAACTTCTAGTTTTACGGATGCTATTGCTTTGCTTATAATCGAATTGGAGAGACAATTTGTGCATATGCATCCCGCTATACAAAAAATACTTCTAGAGTTCTCAAATATTCATGATCCTTCTGTTAAACGCGTAGTCACTATATTCTTGCCTTACGAATTTAATCACATTATGAAAGAAGCTAGTGAAATATTTGCATATTATAATGTTAATTGTGGCTGCCCTCCTATAGCTAAAATTCCATATAATCAAGAGGAGATTAGGAGATTGCAATCTCCGGACTATGATGCTTATAATGAGAATCTTAGGAAAAAGGTTATGCCAACCGTACTACTTGATAAATTTTTCGAATGAAATGATATTTTTTCTATAGAAAATAATGGGTTGGGACATGTGGTTGGGAGAGATTTAAAAATGCATATTGAAAGCAATATGTACAATGAGGAAATAGTCATCGCATACAAGGGACCAAAGGAATATACTATTCCACCCAATCTTGATCTTACATATCCTCACCCTTTTAAGTTTAGCCCTTTTAATTACTTTTTCTCTCCACTTAAAAATCTCGCCCTGAAAAGGAGGGAGTACGAGAGTATGCATGATTTTAGAAGATAGAATACCAAAGATGATAAAACCTAGATCTATGTGATATGCCTGGCAAGGGGCGTAAAATGATAGCGCTTGCTGGGAGGCAACCCAATGATTTTTTGTTTCTTTTGATTTTTCTTCTATTTTTGAATAAAAATACCATTATGCTTATGTTATGATGGTGTTTATGTGTTTTAATTAGTGTTTGTGTCAAGTAAGACCTTTGGGATGATTTGGAAGATTGTTGATTTGATTCAACGAGAAAAAAAAACTTTTGCGTCCAGTAGCGGAATTCTCTATGATTGGCGAAGCCTGGTCAATTTCTGAAATTCTTACATAATTGGTATACAAATTGCCCACGTTGTCTGTAATGCCCAGGATGGGACTATACCTCCTACGTGTCGAGGCACGACTTAAAGGTATAAGCCCATTCTGGAATGATCGCAAGTTCGGTATCTTTGCACGACTCATGTAAAAATAGGGATGAAATTGCAAAAGGATAGTTGGCTTACACTCGCCACGTCACACAATACATTACATAAGCAAAACATCATCCAAATAACATCACAACCCGACTACGGGTGAAGATCCAAATGAAAGATACCAAAAACATAAAGCCACAGATTCGAATCGCCCCTAGTAGAAACCACTACTGATCATCGGGATAGCGCACATAGTAACGGCTACGTTCTACATCGTACTCCTAGTACAGCTCCGTGCCGTCACCTGAGTAGTTCACCATAGTACCTGCATCTAGTGTGGTGTAGAAACTATGAGCCACGGAGGACTCAGCAATCCCGTTCCCGGGTAACAGAACTATCTAAGCCTTGGGTGTGGAACAAGGCTGAAGAAAGATAAAAGGTTGCAGCAGCACTAGCACTAGCTTACGTGTTAAGAGCGAGAAGAGAAGTGCCACGAGCGATAAAGTGATCACGAAGTGATCCTGTCTAAGCACGTCAATCATAACCCCACCGTGTTCACTTCCCGAACCCCTTTCGGAAAATGACCGTCACGGTTACTCACGCTGGTAGTGTGTTCTGAACATGGTGTCAAGTTTTCTACAACCGGATATTAACAAATTCCCATCTGCCACATAACCGCGGGCACGGCTTTCAAAAGTTCAAAACCCTGCAGGGGTGTTCCAACTTGGCCCATTACAAGCCCACGATCCGCGGAGTCGCAACTCCAAGGTGGGAAGGCCCGAGTATTCTCGGAATCCCGTGCTCAAGATATTCTGACTAAGGTAAGACTAATCCAGCAAATCCTCCCGGCGTGCCGACACCCTGACAGTAGCTGCGCGTATCTAGTCTCAGGCTACGACCCGATGGGCGATCCTACAGGTAAAACCAATCCTTGAGTTTCCTCGTGGTGGCCCCGCATAACCCCCAGTTTGGACCAACACTCATGTGGAGCACTGGCCCGGGTTGTTGATTAAGAACTCGGGTTTGCAAAGCCCTATGCAAGTTTTAGTTGTTAGGCAAATGGAGTACCAATGTTGGGACTTGCTGGAAAAGACTTAGCGCTAAGCGGTTTATCGAGGGGGTCCCATAACCCCAACCGTGTGAGGAACGCATAATCAAGGAACATAACACCGGTTTATACGGTTCCTAGGGCGGCATGAGTGGAACAAATCACCGAGCAAGAGGCTCAGCCTTCCACCCATTACCAATATATAGGTGATTTAGTTTAAGAGTTTATATAGTGTGATATCCCAACAAATACTTCAACATGAAGCAAGAATCTTCGAATCTTCTCCTGCAACTAGCAATGCTATAAGAGGGGCTGAGCGAAGCTTACTTAGCCAAACAAGGTTTTGCTAGGTTGGGTGGTTAAACAGATTCATGGTTACAATAGGAGGCTGACAAACAAACATGGGCATCGAGGCAATAAGCTAAAGAGCGAGACTTCTAGCAATAGGCAAAGATAGTAATGATATCTGGGTCAGGTCATCTTGCCTGTCGAGTCATCGATGGGATCGTAAGACGGCTCCTCGTTCTCAACCTCGGTAGTAACCTCGTTCTCGTACTCGGTCTTGGCTTCCGGCTCTACTCAACACAAGAACACACGAGGCACGAAATCAAACAAGGTGCAATGCACAAACTATAGGATGCATGTATGATGCACTTAGGATGCACTGCAGATGCACTCAGGGTGCATTACATGACAACATAGGAAGCACACCAGAACAACACAAGAACAAGACAATATGATCAAGCAAGTAGGATGCAAGACAGATCTATATAGGATGCAAAACATGGCAAGGTAGGAAGCACAGAGAAACAACATAAGAACAACAAGTTCAAAAGAGGCCGGAAACTACTTAAGACAAATCTGGTAAGTCCTCATATGCATAGTTTGAAATTAGTCCAGATCTGAACAAACCTTAAGTTAAAGTTGTTAAACAGCAAGTTAACATGCACCATGATGATCTACACGAAATTCTAGTCAAGTTTCATTTCAAGTTTGTTTAAAACGGAGCTACGGTCTAGAAGATATGATCAAAACAAGATAAGCATGGCAACGGTGCAAGATGCACCCAAACATCAAGCAAACATACTCCAAACATGTTAACAACATGATATTATGAATATACATGCAAAATCACACAAGTTTCATGTAGGGCACTCTCAAAACGGAGCAACGGACTAAAAGATACACCCGAAACATGAAACAATGCAAAGCTGAAACTAACAGCCACATAGCAACTTTGGAGCAAGAAATATATACTCTACATCACTCAAACATGGTGAAAAGAAGCATGGACATGAAGTAGACATATCCTAGAGCAAACAACTCCATTGGAGCACCTACATAGGAGGCATGGATCAATAGCAACAAGCTACAACATTTTGATCATGACAATAAAAACCTGACAGCAATATTTTATAGCAACTTGGGAGCAAGAACTAAATATGCTACAGCAACCAAAATGAGCATGTGAGGGCATGGGTGGATAGACAACAACATATACATCAAATAATGATCAATGGCCACCCCAAAACTAACATGGATTTGCCTAGGACAACAAGCAAACATATCATCAGGATAAGACAGATTCCAGACTTATTGAAATTTCACGAAGTGTTAAAACAGTAACATTATCATGGCATGTTTGCGAGCATGTTTAAGTCATCTTAAAGCATAACATGGCAAATGGTTTGCACCACAGCAAAGAACACATGATGGGGAATCTAAAACATATGAGCATGTGACATGGGGACAAACACAACAATAGCAACGAGCTCCTCAACTAGGCATCTTGTAACAAGTTACAAAACCTAACAACCACATGCACTTTTGCAACAGAGATAAACATGGCAATATGAACTCTAACATGCATGCTATAGCAACCAACATGTAGAGCATCTCATGATGAACATTTTGACATATCATTTACTTCATTTGGATAAACATGCACCAAGTTATCACATCTCAAACATGGCATGAAAACAACTAATAGCAACAGTTTATATCAAGTAGAACTCTTGTCATGAAGATTAAGACATCTAGATGGACTCAAACAAGCATGACACAATGGAATAAAATGTAGTACACATCACCACGGTCATTTTGACATATCACATGCACAATTCGGACATACACAGAAAAAGATATCACCATCACAAAATGCTATCAGACAACAAAATAGCAAACGACTTGGTAAAAAAACAAGGATTCAACCTGCGGATCGGGTCCACGTGGGTCAACGCGGATCCGCGGGCAGAGCGGGTTTGCGGGCGAAACGGGCCCGCGGCCCGCTAGGGTTTCGGGGCAGCCCGACTTGGAGATCCGATCGGGATCGAGCGATCGAAGCTCTCCCGACGAGGCGGCGGCGGCGCCCTCGCTCCGGCGAAGGAGGTGGCCGGCGGGGGCGCGGGATCGGCGGAGGAGGTGGCCGGCGGGGGCCCAACAGCAAGGGTCTGGCGGGGCACCGGAGCGGCGGCGGCTGCAGAGGAAGGATGCGGGGCGGCGAGCTGCTGTCGATGCAGAGGCGGCCGGCGGTGACCGGCGCCGGCGGGCGGCGGGGCGCGGTGGCCCTCGCGGCGGCCGGCGGCGCGGAGCCGCGACGGGGAACGGCGGCGGTTGCGGAGGAAGGTGCGGGATCTGGCCCATTGCGGCCCGGAGCGGGCCGGAGGCGGGCTCCGCGGGGCCCGGCGGTGAAGTGGGGCTCGGGGGTGACGTGGCGGCAGCGGATTCGCTGAGGGGCTCGGATTGGACGTGTCCGGCCGGAGCGGACACGTCCGGCGGCTGCGGGAGGAGAAAAAATTAGGCTTTGGGCTAGAAATGGACATGGGGGGACGTTTTTATAGGCACAAGGAGCTAGGAGAGTCCAAATGGGGAGCGGTTTTCGGCCACGCGATCACAATTCGACGACCGAGATGATGGGAAGGGTTGTGCTGGGTAAGTGGGCTGTTGTGGAGGAGGTCTTGGGCCTCAAAGAGGAGGTACTTTTAGCCCACTAGGTTAACCGTTGGAGTACCAAACGAACTCCAAATGCGACGAAACTTGACAGGCGGCCTACGCGTACCAAAACAACATCGCACGACAAGTCTCACGTCAATCCGGAAACGTTACACGGCCAAACACGAAAGAAGCACTCGGGGATGCCACGGGCACGTGTGAGAGCATCGGAACTCGAAACGGACAACGGGAAGAGACGAGTGGGACCGGATGCAAGTGACAACACAAATACAATGCAATGCACATGACAACATGACATGGATGAAATGCACACACGCACACGACAAAACGAGAAACCCGAAAAGAAAGAAGAGCCCGGAAAGGAATTGATGAAGCCAAAGTTTATATATTGCCATATAGGGAAAGTGTTACATCTGGGGCATTACACTGTCCTAATTTTTTAGAATTTTCAGAGTTACAGAAGTATGACTAAAAATTGTGTCTTTACAGATGTTCTGTTTTCACAGATTTTGTTTTCATTGCATTTGATGCTTCTTTTGATGAATCTATAGACTATATCGAAGGGTATAGGCCATAGTGAGGTTGGAATGTAGTAGATATAATACAAATATAAAATAAGAATGGGTTCAAAATAGTACCTAAAAGTAAAGATTGGTTTCATTATACTAACGAATCTCACGAGTTTTCTGTTGAGTTTTGTGTTGTGAAGTTTTCAAGTTTTAGGTAAAAGTTTCGATGGGCTAAGGAATAAGGAGTGGAAAGAGCCTAAGCTTGGGGATATCCAAGGCACCCCAAGGTAATATTCAAGTACAACCAAGCATCTAATATTGGGGATGCCCCAGATGGCATTCCCTCTTTTGCTTACTATCCATCAGTAAGTTACTTGAGGCTACATTTTTATTCACCACATGATATGTGTTTTCTTTGGAGCGTCTTGTATTATATAAGTCTTAGTTTTATTTGCTTTTTTATTTTCCACAATCATCCTTGCCTTACTCACCTTTTGAAAGGGACACTCATTAATCATGAATTTATTAGAATACTTTTTGAGCTTCACATCTTTTGAGCTAGGCAGTTGCTCTAGTGCTTCAGTTATATCTTTTAGAGCATGGCGGTGATGTTATTTTGAAGAAATTTATGAACTCTCATGCTTCACTTATATTATTTTCAGAGTCACATAAATATTATGGCAATTTGCTTCGGTTATGAATTTAGTCCTAATATGATGGGTATTCAAGAGAGATATAATAAAAACTTTCATGAAGATCATTGAATATATGAGAAGTTTGATTCCTTGCAATTGTTTTGAGATATGAAGATGGTAATATTAGAGTCATGTGTTGGGGATGACACCTATGGGATCCTGGAATCCCTTCTACGGTTGACGGGCGCGGGGTTGTGCAAAGAGCGAGTCTCGGAGTCAGCACAAGGATCGTTTACCCAGGTTCAGGCCGCGAAGATGCGTAATACCCTAGTTCTGCTTTGATGTGTATTTGAGTGTTCTTGAGCTCTTGAACTAGCTACAGTGTGTGCCTAGTCAGAAAAAACTGAATCCTTCTCCAGTATGCCCCGGGCCTCCTTTTATAGTCAAAAAGGGGCTGCCACGGTGGCACACAGGAGGTGGAAAGGTATATAGTGTACAAGCTTATCTCCTGCCTTTACGAGACAATACACATTAAATGTGCCACTTAGGTTTCCACTCAGTTTATCAGGGACGGCAACGAGGCCCGTCCCGTCCGCCGCCGCTCCGTCTGGCTGCGACGCGCGTCCAGTCCAACGAGGCATGCAGCGCCATGTAGGTTGGCAGGCAGCTGAGGTGGCTTGGTGGTAGGGTCTTCACGAAGATCTGCATGCCACCACGCAGGTGCTTGACTAGTTGGATCAGGAACCACGTACTGCCACGTGGGTACTTACCTGGGCTAGTGGGTCGGCCGCCGAGCTGGGGCGATGACGGGGCGGAAAGGGCTTGCCGCGATCTTGCGTCTGTTCCCGGCAAGGGTCTTGCCGCGGCCTTTGTGAGCTCCCTCGGCAAGAGGCTTGCCGGGGCTTCGGGGTATCTTCGGCAAGGAGCCTTGCCGGGGCCTCATGGGCATCTTCGGCAAGGAGCCTTGCGGTCGCCTTGTCTTCTGGTTCTCATCTAGGATCCATAGACCCTTTGTCTTCACAAAGATCTGCATGCCATCACGCAGGCGCTTCCCGAGCCTTGGTTCCAATGTTGTTGATGCTGTCGGAGCTCCTAGGCTGAAGGGTGGCTGCAATGAATGCGTTGGGTGAGTTGCCCCGGCAAGGGTTCTTGCCTATTTTCTTGGTTCCTACCCCAAGGGAGCAGACTACAATTGGTGAATTCTGTCATTTCTTCACTGCCTATTTTCTTCCTTTGCAGTTTGTCTATTCCTAAGGGTATTCTGAAGCAACTAGAAAGTATCCAAAGGCAGTGTCTGTGGAGAAAATATGGTCAGGAAAGGGGACACTCTCTAGCTGCTTGGCCACTGGTTTGTAGGCCAAAACTCAAGGGTGGACTTGGCATCTTAAACCTTGGTTTGCAAAATGAAGCACTCCTGCTCAAACACCTCAATAAATTCTATAATAAGATGGGCGTGCCTTGGGTTCACTTGATTTGGGAATCTTACTATTTTCAAAGAGTTCCACATGATACTACTCTCTATGGATCTTTTTGGTGGAGAGATGTCTGTAAGTTAATGGATAATTTCAGAGCTGTTACTTCTGTTGATGTTCATTCTGGTGACACTGTACTGTTCTGGGCTGACTTTTGGCAAATTGGGGGCAGCTGTGTTCCTCTTAGGGATTGTTTCCTTAGACTTTATTCTTTCTGCTTGAGCAAGAACCTCTCGGTCAAAGAGGCTTTTCAAGTGAATGATATTTTGGACATCTTCTTTCTGCCATTGTCTGAACATGCTTTCCAAGATTTGCAACAGCTTTTGCAACTGATGGGATCTATTCATCTGAACAGTGCGTGCCCTGATTCTTGGAGTTGGAGGCAGGGCAAGAAGTCTGCATTTACTACAAAGAAGTTCTATGATTTTGCCTATCAGCCAATGGTAGCCAACCCAATTCTTAGCTGGATCTGGAAGAGTTGCTGCACCATGTCAATAAAAATGTTTGCCTGGCTTGTCATAGTGGATAGGGTAAACACCAAGGATATGATCCAGTGTAGGCATTGGAAAATCAATGAGGGCCCAGAATGTGTGCTCTGTCCTACTGGCGCTTTGGAGGATCGAAATCATCTTTTCTTCCAATGCAACTTCAGTGTCCGCGTGTGGAACTACCTGTAGATCACTTGGAAGGATAGTGATGATATGGTGGACATAGCGTGCCATGCTAGGAAGGATTTCAGCAAGCCTTTCTTTGTGGAAGTGGTTTTTACTGCCTAGTGGAATATCTGGAAGATTCGGAATGACAGAGCTTTCAGGAACATTAGACCTTCTTTCAGGACTTGGAGATATGGCTTTATTTGCAACCTTACACTGCTCTCCCATAGAATCAAGAAGAAATATAGGGATAGTCTGCTCAAATGGATTGATTTCTTGCCTCCTTGAGAGGTCCTTCTTTTTGATTTTCTTGTTTCTTTTAGGTATAGTTGTTTTTTCTCCTTCTTTGTACAGTTTAGATAGCTCTTTTATTTTTTTCTTTTCCTCTCCTTGAGGAAATTATGAACTGTTGGTCTTTTGGGCAATAAAATGCTATGGGGTGCAAGCCCTGCAGTCTTCAAGGTCAAAAAAAGGGTTCTTGCCGGGGTCGTGCAGGCCACCCCGACAAGGGTCTTGTCGAGGGAAGCCTATCTTGTTGCTTGGCCTTCTTGCGCCACTGTCTTGGCACTGCTCTAGTAATCTTGTGCTTCAGCTTCCCTCCTCTGTCCTGTTAGGTGTGGCCGCATGCGTGGCTCTGACTGCCCGTGCACAAGTAAGGGGTAGAAAGGAGATCCCCTACTTTTGTACACTGACAAGAGCCCCTGGGCCTGGGCCATACATAAGCGCGACACGTTGTTGGGCTAGGCCCAGAACAGTGCGCGGGTAGTTGGGGCCAGATTCTTTTTACTGTAGTAACTCCTCCGGTGGTTGCGCTTCCCCACGATCTACGCTGAACGCATGACATGGGGGTCGTGTGTGGGGTGACCGCAGCACGCTTGCGTCACCCCATGGTTCCAAATAGTAAAGAGGCGGCTCACGTCCTCATAAAAAATAGATGAAGTTGCGGGGGCGCGGCTCATTTACTAAGTGGACTTGGCTCGCCCCATGATCACGGGGCGCGAAACGGTCGTACCATGTGCCATGTGAATCCCGATCCGCCCGCCATGTGCCCCTCATGCATCGGGGAGGGCAGGCGGCGGACATAGAGGGATCGGGCTTTAACGCCA
>LR738713.1:362624428-362763652 GCA_902687465.1 Secale cereale | reverse complement strand
GGGGGCTGCTGATTGGAGCTGAGGGTCTGTCTTGTTTCCTTGCGTCTCCGGCGACTGGATTGGTCGATTCGGGCGGTCACCTTTGGCCTTTCTTGGTCTCGCCCTCCTATAAAGAAGGGGAGAGGGACAGTGCTCCCCCACTCATCCTCTTCCAGTCCGATCCCTTTCCTTTCCAAGTCATGGCGAGAGGGCGTGGTCGTGGCCGTGCCCCTATGGAGGCGACCAGGTCTTCCTCTCGTCAGAGGGCGGCGGCGGTCAAAGAGGAGCCGGACGCCCAAGATGAGAGCCATGCTAGAGGCAGAGGCGCCGGCCGGGGTCGTGGTTGGCGAGGCGGTCGAGGCAGAGGCGGGCGAGGACGGGGGACACCCGCATCGTCATCATCTCCGTCTCCCGCCGTCTCCTCCTGCCTCACCATGTGGCCATATCGGTGACATGGTGTTGGAGTTCATTCTGCAACCGCGCGAGCCACCGCGTAGTCGCCTTCGTCTTCCTGAAGCGTTCATGAAGGTGTTGGAGGTCGACTGGCCATCGAGGTTGAGGCTTCACATGAAGGGGTGTTACAATGGCGCCGCATGGGCGAACACCAAGTTCCCCGCCCCTCATGTAATGCTTCTCCGCCGGGGGTGGAAGACCTTTGTGTGTGCCCACTGCTTGATGAAGGGGCACGTCCTCTGCTTGAAGTTAGTGGAGAGCGATCTGCTCTTTGTCAAGGTCTTTGGGCGCTCGGGACACGGGCTAGGGTGCTGTGCGGAGAGCTTGACTGATGAGGAAAGCTCCTCCTCGAGCGACAGTGATGGGAAGGACAACGACAGCAACGACGAGGGCAGCAGGCGGGAGGATGATGGGTCTGACTAGGCGTTGGACCCACCATTCCCAGGCGACGCCGACAGCACCATTATCTACATCGCCAGCTCCTCGAACCTCTCGGGGTCGCCTCCTTGGGCGGCTGGCGTTGGGAGGCCGGAGAAGATGAAGGAGGTGGGCGGCGGCCATCAAGTCGGAGTACGCAGGCATCAAACGCCTTCATCGCGTGTTGCCGGCCCGCTGCCTCATCTTTTGGCTCTTCTCTCGGCACCATCGTCACCAGCCCTCTTCGGGGGAGCCACCGGGATCTTCTCTTGGTGCTTTCTGCTGCTCGTGCTTAGGCTAGGCGCTCCCTTCGCCCTTTTGCCATCTTGTTCCATTTCCTGAGGCGAGGGACAAGAAAGGGATTATGGGCACCTTATCTCTTTTCAGTTTTTAAGCCTACGGGCCTTTGTAAGATTTAAATCTTGTAACCCCCTTGCTCATGGATGCATTCCATATGAATTGTACTTGTTTACAACGTATTAATGGAGAGAAGGGTGTTTGCTGGGTTTCTTTTGTGCGTGGGCAGGGGCCACACCAAGGAACAAATCCTTGTTATCTTAAGATAAACATCGTACCCCGGCAACAGGCCTTGCCGTCTTCCTACTCTGTAGCTCGACCACATTCACGCCCTTGGCGGAAGTAGGAGCAGAGTACGATTAGTCCCTTCGTCTGCTCCTTTCCCATCACACTACTACCGAGTTCCGGTCCAAAATAAAGTTTGTTGGACGCAGGGAAAAAGGGAGCATGATGGCATAAGAGCGAGCGAAGTCTCGTTCGTTCAAGTTTCATACGGAAGTAAGGAGTGGGGGATAAAAGGCTTATCTGATTTTGTAGCCCCGACAACCTTGTCTTGCCATGGTCGGATCCTTGGATCTGCAGCCCCCAGCAACCTTAGTTCGCCATTGTCGGAGCATCGGCCCGTCCTCTTTCTTCCAAACAGTTCATCAGAAATGTCTGTGCATCCTGTGAACAATAGAGAATGGAAAGGAACAAAGATACGCACACTCGACCTCTATGCTAGGGTTAGTCGCCGCCAAGCACTATCAACCCTTACAGAGAAAGAGACTCAACCTAGCATGCATGCTAAAACTTAGGGCGCCAGCGCTTCATTTATTTATGCTCAGGGTCTGCGCCTGGCTTTGTACAAAGGGTTACATGCCTTGCCGGCAAGGCTTGTACAAAAGGGTGGTTTGTCGGGGAGCCCGGCAACCTCGCCTTACGGGTGAAACTTGCGAAGATGTTCGATGTTCCAGGAGTTGCTCACTGGAATACCATCTTCGGTTTCTAGGCGGACTGCGCCAGGCCTGGTGACTCGTATTACTCGATAAGGGCCTTCCCACTTCGGTGTCAACTTGTTGGAATTCTTGGCCGACTGAACACGCCGAAGAACAAGGTCACCTTCCTCAAAGCTTCGGGTATGAACCTTGCGGCTATGGTAGCGGCGCAAGGCTTGCTGGTAGCGTGCTACTCGCACAACTGCCCGAAAATGATCTTCCTCGAGGAGCATTGCGTCATCTTGCTGTAGTTGCTCTTGCTCAAGCTCATCATAAGCGAGCACTCGGGGTGACCCGTATGTGAGTTCCGTGGAGAGAACTGCTCCAGCCTCGTAAACGAGGGAGAAGGGTCTCTAGCCGGTGGCTCGATTCGGTGTCGTTCTGATTGACCAAAGAACCGCCGGCAGTTCATCAATCCAACGCCTTCCGCACCTGTGCAGCCTGTCAAAGGTCCTTGTCCGGAGGCCTCGCAGTACTTCAGCATTTGCCCTCTCTGCCTGGCCGTTGCTTCGAGGATGCGCAACAGAAGCAAAACAGACCTTGCTGCCGAGGTCTTGAATGTACTGCATGAAGGTGCGGCTTGTGAACTGCGTGTCGTTGTCGGTGATGACTCTGTTTGGTACACCAAAATGGCAGACTAGGCCCTTGAAGAACTTGACGGCTAATTGTACCATCACCTTTCTCACTGCTTCTACCTCTGGCCACTTTGTGAACTTGTCAATTGCAACGTACAAGTACTCAAAGCCCCCAACAGCACGGGGAAGGGGGGCCAGTATGTCGAGCCCCCAGACCGAGAATGGCCAGGAGAGAGGGATTGTTTGGAGAGATTAAGCTGGTTGATGAAGCTTCTTTGAATGGAACTGACACACTTCACACTTGGTTACTAGTGCCGTTGCATCTTGGAGGGCAATGGGCCAGAAGAAACCTTGCCGGAATGCCTTGTCGGCAAGGGCCCTTGACCCTATGTGGGAGCCACATGTGCCTCTGTGTGATGAATGCGTACCACAGCATTCTTCTCTGTCTTCTCTTCATCCTCTCTCGTCATGAAGATTTGATGGTATCTTGAGTAAGCGTCAAGGAATGATAACAGGTCACACCCGGCCGTGGAGTCTACAATCTGGTCAATGCGTGGCAACGGGAAAGGGTCCTTTGGACAGGCCTTATTGATGTCTGTGTAATCAATACACAACCTCTACTTCCCATTTGCCTTGCGCACCACCACAGGATTGGCCAACCACGTTGGATGGAGTACTCCAGTCACCAAGCCTACCGCCTCCAACTTCCTGATTTCCTCCGTGATGAACTCTTGCCGTTCTAGAGCTTGCTTCCTGACCTTCTGCTTGACGGGCCGCGCGTGAGGGCAGACATCAAGATGGTGCTCAATCACCTCCTTGGGAACGTCGGGGATGTCGGATGCTTGCCACACAAACACGTCGACATTTGCCCGTAGGAAGGCGACGATCGTGCTTTCCTATTTGCTGTCGAGGGTGGAGCTTATGGTGAAAGCCCCTCCCGTGCCATCCTCCGCGATGAACACCTTCTTGGTTTCTGGTGGTGCAGCTCTATATTTCTTTCTCTTGTCGGTGGAGCTCTCTGGCACGTCCTCGACGGGAGCACTACACTCCGAAGAGGTGCGCTTGCCGGAGTGGGTGCAAGAGGTCTTACCAGTCTTCCTCCCTCCCGGGGCTTCAGCGGCAGGAGCATGTGCCTTGGCGGCAGTCGCTGCAACCGCCTCCTGGTAAAGTTGATCAGCGCAGATCAGCGCATCCTTCTTGTCGGAGGGAACGATGATGATGGTCATCGGCCCAGGCATCTTCAGTGTGTTGTAGGAATAATGTGACGCTGCCATGAACTTGGCTAACGCTGGGCGACCGAGGATCCCGTTGTAAGGCAAAGGGATCTCGGCAACATAAAAAACAACCCTCTCCGTCCTATAGTTTAGCTCGCCTCCGAATGTCACGGGCAGCATGACTTTACCCTTCGGCTGACTCCTTCCCGGGTTGACCCCTTGAAACGTGCCTGTCTCTTCGAGGTCTCCATCAGGAATTTGCAGCCTTTTGATCGCAACGGGCGAGATCAAGTTCAGACCGGCCCCACCATCAACCAACATTTTTGTCACCATGAGGTTGCGTATTGTTGGTGAAACCAAAAATGGCAAACAACCGACCGCAGTTGTGCGATCAGGGTGATCCTCGGTGTCAAAAATGATAGGTGTGCTGGACCACTTCAACGGCTTCTGGGCATCAAATGATGGTTCTGCTACTGTGATCTCACGCGCCACTGCTTGAGCTGGCGGTGAGAGGTGTGCAGAGAGGCACCACCCTCGATGCACATGGCCTCCGTAGCTTTCTGGAACTCTTGCTCGCCGAACTCGTCGTCTTCATCATGATCATCGTCTTCTTGGTTCTTGTCGCGGCCTCGGGCGGGCCTTTCTTGTTGGTTATCCTTGCCGCGGCGGCCAGATTGGCCGCCACGTTTCTTGCCGGATCCCTCAGCACCATCTTGGCCCTTCTCCTTGCCCCGCCTTTCATATTCGGCTTTCTGCTTCTCTGCGACCTGCTCGACTTGCCAGCAGTTCTGGAGGTCATGGCCCTTGGTGCGGTGGATCTTGCAGTACTGCTTGTCGGAGCCTCCTGGCTTGTCGGCAGCCGCCAAGGCCCAGCAGGCGACACACCCGGCAACTTCCTTGCCGGGGTCGTCTGCCTTGTTCTTCTTGGTAGCGCCGGCATCGTCGGATCCCTCGATGGCAAGCACGGCCTTTCCCTTGCGTTTCCTGTTGCAGCGTCAGCCCTTCTTCGCCGGGGCGACCACGTCTTCGTCTGAGGAATCGGTTTCCACACTAGCGTCTTCGCCGGGGTACTTCCTTCCTTCTTCGGCCTGAGCGCATCTGTCGGCCTGAACATAGAGTTCGGCCACATCCTTGACCTTATTCATCGCCAGCTCTTCACGCATCTTGCGGTTATGCACATTCTGATGGAATGCGCTGATGACGGTGGCGGGATGAACATCTGGGATGTTGTACTGCACTCGGTTGAATCTCTGTATGTACTTGCGCAGGTTTTCACCTTCTTTCTGGGGATTGATATGCAAATCGCTTGCTTGGCCATGAGCCTGGTGGCCTCCCGTAAAGGCGCCAACAAACTCATGGCACAGATCCGACCAGGAAGAAATAGAATCTACTAGCAAGTGCATAAACCATGACATAACATTGGGTTTAAGCGCCAACGAGAAGTAATTGGCAAGCACCTTGTAGTCACGTGCTCCAACGGCCTGCATCACGATGGTTTAGATGATGAGGAACTCTGACGGGTGAGTCTTGCCATTGTACTTCTCACTGACGTCAGGCTTGAATGTGCGGTGAGTGGGCCACTGGAACTGCCGCAGCTCATGGGTAAAGGCTGGACAACCTACCTCGTAAGGTAAGCTTCCAGGGCCTCCCGATGCTGGGTGGTCCGTAGTGGGCCCTGCCCGCCTATCTGACTGATGGCGTGCTTCGCGCCGACGCTCAATGGTAGTTCAAGCGTCTTCATGGGCTCGTTCCCGAAGAACTTGGCGCTGATCGCGGTGGGTCCACGGGTCAGACGACGCTATGGAAATGTTATCACAAGCGTCGTCCCAATGGACCGGTGCCCGTGGTAACTCGCGAGGAGGAGGAGAATGCACCATGGCTGCAGCACCTCCAGTCCTTCCACCAATGGTGTGCGGTGGCTCGATAGAGTGTCGGCCTGAGGGCCCCGCTGGCCGCGGCTTGTCTTTGTTGGCGATGTCGACGAGGCTCCGGATGGTGGCTCTCCACTCGTCGAGCTTCTTCGTAGCAGGAGGGAAGTCGAGGAGCAACTGTGCGCGCTAAGGCCTCCGCCGATGTGGGTGGCGGCAAAAGCTGCGTAGGTCGTGATGCGCTCCGACTTCTAACCACGTTAGAAGAAGCTCTATCACGGCCCTGCGGCTGTACGTCGTTTTCGCCAGCACCTCGGTGAGTATGTTGGTCTTCTACGTCCCGCGAATGATGCGCATGGCTCTTTCCGCGGCGGCGCCCGGGGTCACCAGCGTGGCGACGCTGCTCATCGTGCATGAACTTGGAGGAGCGCATTGTGGGTGCCGGCGTGGGCGTCTTGGAAGTCACCGCGCCGCCCGTACGTGGTACGACGCCGCTCTTGGAGGGCCCCGTGCCGCCTGCTGGGGGCCCGGCTCCGCCTTTGGACTTGGCGGCATGCGACTCGTTGTCTTGTGTACGAAAGATGCCGCTTGCCAAGATTCGGCTGCTAGAGAGACGTGGGTGTTCGTGGGCCGCGCCTCGGCTTCCATCCGCGACCACCTCGTACCCGCCCACACCGGCACGGTCCATTCTACTCCAGATGAACCGATCATCGTGATCGTCTTCTTCTTGGGAGCCATGGCGATGAAGAACCGCTAAACTAACTGCTAGACCGTATTTTCACAACTGCGCCCCCTACCTGACGCGCCAAAAATGCCATGGATGACACCTATGGGATCACTAGAATCCCTTCCATGGTTGAAGGGCGTGGGGTTGTGCAAAGAGCAGGTCTAGGAGTCAGCACAAGGATCATTTACCCAGGTTCAGGCCGCGAAGATGCGTAATACCCTAGTCCTGCTTTGATGTGTATTGGAGTGTTCTTGAGCTCTTGAACTAGCTACGGTGCATGCCTAGTCCAAAAGATCTGAATCCTTCTCGAGTATGCCTCGGGCCTCCTTTTATAGTCAAAAAGGGGCTGCCACAGTGGCACACAAGAGGTGGAAAGGTATACATTGTACAAGCTTATCTCCCGCCATTACGGGACAACACGCATTTAATGCGCCACTTAGGTATCCACTCTCTTTATCGGGGACGGCAACGAGGCCCGTCTCATCCGCCGTCGCTCCGTCTGACTACGACGCGCGTCCAGGCCAACGAGTCATGCAACGCCATGTAGGTTGGCAGGCAGTTGAGATGGCGTGGTGGTAGGGTCTTCACGAAGATCTGCATGCCACCACGTAGGTGCTTGACTAGCTGGATTAGGAACCACGTACTGCCACGTGGGTACTTGCCTGGGCTTGTGGGTTGGCCGCCGAGCTGGGGCGATGACGGGGCGGCAAGGGCTTGCCACGGTCTTGCGTCTGTTACCGGCAACGGTCTTGCCGGGGCCTTTGTGAGCGCCCTCGGTAAGAGGCTTGCCGGGGCTTCGGGGGTATCTTCGGCAAGGAGCCTTGCCGGGGCCTCGTGGGCATCCTCGGCAAGGAGCCTTGCGGTCGCCTTGTCTTCTGGTTCTCATCTAGGATTCATAGACCCTTTGTCTTCACAAAGATCTGCATGACATCACGCAGGTGCTTCTCGAGCCTTGGTTCCAATGTTGTTGATGGTGCCAGAGCTCCTAGGCTCAAGGGTGGCTTCAATGAAGGCGTTGGGTGAGTTGCCTCGGCAAGGGTTCTTGCCGGGGTCGTGTAGGCCGCCCCGGCAAGGGTCTTCTCGGGGGAAGCCTATCTTGTTGCTTGGCCTTCTTGCGCCACCGTCTTGGCGCTGCTCTAGTAATCTTGTGCTTCGGCTTCCCTCCTCTGCCCTGTTAGGTGTGGCCGCAGATGTGGCTCTGATTGCCCGTGCACAAGTAAGGGGTACAAAGGAGAGCCCCTACTTTTGTAGACTGACATCATGCTACTAGTAAATTGTGGATTAGTAAAAATACTTCTGTTCAGGTTTGTGATTCTCGTAGCATGCACGTATGGTCTTCCTGTTATGTGATGAAGTTGGAACAAAATTTATCCTTGATTGTCTTCCTTTGCGTGAATGTCGGGAGCGTGTGATAGTTAAATCCTACCAACCTCTCCCTTAGGAGCATGCGTAGTAGTACTTTGCTCCGAGGGCTAATAAACTTTTTGCAATAAGTATGTGAGTTATTTATGACCAATGTCGAGTCCATGGATTATACACACTCTCACCCTTTCACCTTTGCTAGCCACTCTAGTACCGCGCAACTTTCGCTGGTGCATTAAACCATCCTTATGCATTTCCTCAAAGCAGCCACCATACCTACCTATTATGGCATTTCCATAGCCATTCCGAGATATAGTGCCATGCAGATTCACCGTTCTGTTATTATGAGTTTTCACAATGAGTTGTAATTTTTGAGTTGTAAGTAAATTAAAGTGTGATGATCATCATTATTAAAGCATTGTCCCATGTGAGGTATAAAACTAAAAAGACATGCCAAATGAGCCCAAGAAAAAGAGGCCGAAGAGCCCAACAAAAAAATAAAGAAAAAAGAACAAAAATGAAAGAGAAAAAGAGAAGGGACAATGCTACTATCTTTTTCCACACTTGTGCTTGAAAGTAGCACCATGTTCTTAATGATAGAGAGTCTCCTATGTTGTCACTTTCATATATCACTAGTAGGAATTTTTCAATATAGAACTTGGCTTGTATTCCAATGATGGGCGTCCTCAAATGCCCAATGTCTTCATGAGCAAGCAAGTTGGATGCACCCACTTAGTTTTCTTTTTGAGCTTGCATACACTTACATCTCTAGTGCATCCGCTACATGGCAATTTCTACTCACTCACATTGATATCAATTGATGGATGATAACCCACAAGTATAGAGGGGCGCAACAATTTGAAGGTAGAATATTGAACCCAAATTTATAGATTCGACACAAGGGGAGCCAAAGAATATTTGTAAGTATTAGCAGTTGAGTTGTCAATTCAACCACACATGGATATTAAATATCTGCAGCAAAGTGATTAGTAGCACAATAGTTTTGATATTTTTGATAGTAGTAGTGACAGTAACAATAGTAGCAGTAGTTTTGTAGCAATTGTAACAGTAGCATCAATAGTAGTAACTTAACAAGAACAATATGTGGAAAAATTCTTAGGCACTAGGTCGGTAAATTCGTCGGTTGATATTCATCATATAACAGTCATCACCTAGGGCGGCACAGAACTAGCTCCAGTTCATAAATATAATGTAGGCATGTATTCCGTAAATACTCATACGTGCTTATGGATAAGAACTTGCATGACATCTCTTGTCCTACCCTCACGTGGCAGCGGGGTCCATAAGGAAACTAAGGGATATTAAGGCCTTCTTTTAATAGAGAACTGGAACAAAGCATTAACACATAGTGAATACATGAACTCCTCAAACTATAACCATCACCAGGAAGTATCCCAATTACTATCACATTGGGGTTTACGGATCATAACACGTAGCAGGTGCATATGACTAGCAAGATCAGATTAAGAACATATATATTATGGCAAAAACATAAACAATTCAGATATGAAATTATGGCACTCGGGCCCTAGTGACAAGCATTAAGCATAGCAAAGTCATAGCAACTTCACTCTCAGAACATAGTGGATACTAGGGATCAAGCCCTAACAAAAATAACTCAGTTACATGATGAATCTCATCCAACTCCTCACTAACCAGCAAGCCTACGAAGGAATTACTCACTCCCGATGGGGAGCATCATGGAATTGGTGATGAAGGAGGGTTGGTGATGACAAATACCGAAGATTACCCTCTCTGGAGCCCCAAACGGGATCCAGATCTGGCCTCCCGATGAAGAACAGGAGGTGGCGGCTCTGTATCATGAAACGCGAAGAAACTTCCTCTCTTATTTTTTCCTCCGAAAATAGGTATTTATAGTGGCGAAGTTAGGGTCAGCGGAGCCCCAAGGGCCCCACCACCCACCAGGACGCGCCATGGGGGTGGCGCACCCTGGTGTCTTGTGAGTAGCCATGGCACCCCCACTGGTGGCTCTTGGTTCCAGTATTTTTATATATTCTAAAATAATTCTCCAAAAAGTGTCGTCCAATTTTGAGAATTTTATTTCTACCCAAAAACAACACCATGGTAGTTGTGCTGAACTCAGCATCATTCCGGGTTAGTTTCATACAAATGATGCAAATTAGAGTCCAAAACAACAGCAAAAGCATTAGGAAAAGTATATACGTTGGAGACGTATCAACTCCCCTGAGTTTAACACATTGCTTGTCCTCAAGCAATTCAGTTGACAAACTGAAAGTGATAAAGAAAAACTTTTACGAACTCTTTTGTTCTTGTTTACATATGTATGCTTAAGTAGTACCCTTGTTTTTAGCAAAAATCATGACTAACCATGTCAACAATAACTCTTAAAATTATATTAAATCATATCAACTGCATAATCAACTAGCAAGCAATAATAAGATATATCAAATACCAACACTTTGTCAAAACAATCATGATATAATATGACAATAGTGGTATCTCGCTAGCCCTTTCTGAGAGTGTAAAACATAAATGCAGAGCACCTCCAAAGTTCAAGCAGCGACTAGGCATTGTAATTCATGGTAGAAGAGATCCAGTCATGCTAATACCCAACATTAAATATACTCAATGCATAAGAATGAAAATAGTGCTCTCAGGTCTGGTGCTTATTTGAGAAGATGATGAGTTAATACAAAAAGTAAATGGATAGTCCCTTCGCAAAGGGAAGCAGTGATTTGCAGAGGTGCCAGAGCTCAAAGTTTTAAATCAGAGATAAATATATAGTTTTGGGGGTGCGCCCTTCCTGTCAATGTTAGACAAAGAATTTTCAATATCTTCCATGCTAAAAAATAGCGGGGGTTCCCAAGCCATAAAAGTAAAGGTTCACTCCCCCTCCACCAACAAAGACACTGCGCGGCTAGCCGAATCCACGGGTGTCGTCCATACCAACAACAATCATGGGGGAGTTTTGTTTTATTATTTGTAATTTTTGTTTTTGGGACCGGGAATCCCTATTACCAGGTCGCCTCTTGCAAGGACAAGTGAATAAACGCTGATCATGAGAATAACACACTTATAATGGAAGATAATGACCACCCCCTGTCGCTCCATGAGCGGTCCAAGCACACAAAACATATGTTCATTTGAATATTTTAGAGGTGGCACATGAAAATTTACTTAGGACGGCAGAGTAATACCGCATACAGGTAGATATAGTGGACTCATCTGGAAAAACTTTGGTTTAGGATTTTGATGCACAAGCAGTATTCTCGCTTAGTACAGGTGAGGGCTAGCAATTGATTGAGAAGTTATCATCTAGAGAGCGAAAACGGTCATAATCATGCATTGAGAATAATTACCATTGAGCACTAGCATAAGTAGGATATAGACACCTTGAACATAAATATCGTGGAGGCTATCTTGGTTTTGATTCAACTACATGCGTGAACATGTGCCAAGTCATGCCACTCAAAACTTTGAGAGGAGGATAACATATCATCATACTACATCACAATTATTTTAATGCATGTTGACATCCAAGATAAATCATTATCCACTCCTAGCTACTTAAGCATGGCATGAAAAACTATAATCTCTAATTATCATTGCAAACATGTTTGATCATAATATGCTGAATCATGGATACTAGGTTAAACGTATCTACAAAAACAAAACGAAGTTGAGTTCATACCCGCTTTTCTCTGCCACAGTCACTTCATCAAATATCGTCATATTGCCTTTCACTTGCACGACCGGATGATATGAAAATAATAATAGTGCAAGAGTGTCGTGGACTAAGCTGGAATATGCAACATTTTATTCAAAAGGAGAAGACCGGAAATTCATAAATATTTAGAAAAAATCGTGTTAAATTTCAGGACATTCTGAGCACTTCTATTTTTGGATACTTTTTATTGCATGGAAAAGTCAGAAAACAGACTAAACATGGAATTTTATTTTATTTAACTAATAATAACACAAAATATATAGTAGGTACAAAAAGTTGTGTCTACTAAATTCATCGAACACATGCCTCCCAAAAATGATCCATTAATAAGGTTGATCAAGTCTTATTAATAACCACTTTCGATTAGCATGAAGCCGAAGAACTTTCATAAAACACTAAGTTACCTCAACGGGGATATGCATATCCCCAACAATAAGTATTTCATATTTCCTTTTGGCAGTAGGTAGAGGGAGTTGAAAACTTCCAATAGTAAGTATCAGAGATTTGTCAATAACGTTAATAACATTTACTTTAAATTGTTTCTTCGCCATATGCTCATTACCATTGATATGAAAAGTGACTTTCCTTTTATTGCAATCAATAACAGCCCCTCCAGTATTAAAAAATGGTCCACCAAGGATAATTGACATATTTTCATCCTCGGGCATCTCAAGAATAATAAAGTCTGTTAAGATAGTAACATTTGCAACAACAACGGACACATCCTCACAAATACCTATAGATATGGCAGTTGATTTGTCACTCATTTGCAAAGATATTTTAGTATGTATGAGTTTATTCAAATAAACTCTTTTATATGAAGAGAAAGGCATAACACTAACACCAGCTCCTAAATCACATAAAAAAGTTCTCACATAATTACTTTTGATGGAGCAAGGTATAGTTGGTATTCCAGGGTCTCCTAATTTTTTAGGTACTCCATCCTTAAAAGAATAATTTGCAAGCATGGTGGATATTTCAGCTTCCAGTATTTTTCTTTTGTTTGTAACAATGTTTTTCATGTATTTAGCATAAGGCACCATCTTTGGAATATTAGTCAAACGAGTTCGCAAAAAGACTGGCCTAATGTAACATCCCAATTTTCAATTTGAATGTTATCACAGATCATTCATATGCATTCATTGTTTGAGCATTTTTTAGCATGAGTTATTTGAAAATTGATCCAAAACTTTAAGCAACTCAAGGACCCAAGTGAGAGAGTTGGAAGTTTTCCGGAGAGAAGCCCACTATTTTATTTATTTTTCCAAGTGGGGTTGGATCAATAATATTTTTGCCAAATTTCATTTTTCCAATATTTAAAATAAACGAGAGAAGATAATATGACTTCTTCAAAAATATAATAAAAATGTTGGAATTTGATTTTTGAGTAAAAATAATTTTTATTGGATTTCATTTGCAGTTTATTATTTTAAAAATTTCTTTAAAAAGTTATTTTCTTTTTAGGCATTTCAATATCAGAAAAATGTTCACTTTGTTCTAAATATTAGGTTTAGATGGTGAAAATTATTTCTGGTATTTTTAGATTTTTTTATTGTCTTTGTGTTTTTTTTGTTCGGGCGAATTTAAAAAAACACAAAGCGCCTGGCCGAGCGAGGCCAACCGGCCGAGCCCGCCGAGCCGGCCCGCGTAGCCGTCGCTCGCGCGCGCGCACGCCCGCCCCCTCCTGGGCCGCGGCCCACCTGGCCCGCCAGCCACCACCGCCTCCCGCTCTGATTCTGGACGGAGTCCGGACCGCCGCTGTGTGGACACGCCTCCCGAGGCCATGCCCCCTTCCCCAAGTCGCCACCCCTCCCCCTCTTTAAATAGCCGCCGCCCTCGCCGCCTCCTCCCCGTCCAGCCGCCACCCGCAGCCCCGCCGCCAGTCGCAGCCGCTGCCGCCCATCGCCATCGCTCCGCCTTGCCGGAAGCCACCGCCATCGACCGTCGGTTCTTCGTTGGTTTTCTAGGTAAAAACCTAGGCGTTTTTTATTTAGTTAGTTCGTTTTTTTAAGAAAACCCTAGTTCGTTTTTTATGGTTTTATTATTTAATGAACGTCCATTGTTTAGTTACAGAAAACGAACGTTCGCAAATTAGTCTTTTCTTTTTCTGTTAATATTCGTCGAGGACCTATCCACGATGAGTATATTTACAAATCGGTCCCTGATCTTCAAACCCTCATAACTCTTTACTCGTTAGTCGGAATTAGGTGAAACCAACACCAATTTCTTCATTTCGAGCTGATCTTTCCAATAGCGCAGCTCAAAGTTGTTTTTGAAAGTTTTTAAATTTGAATTCAAATAGTTTTGTGTTTGAACTTCGTTTGATCGTATCTTGAGTTTCGTAACTCCGTTTGAGTTGATTATTTATGCAAATCAAAGCTCTTGACCTAAACTTTCTGATAAGGCTAAATTCACTTAATTTGGTACTGTTAGAAATTGTTTTATATTGCAAGAGTGATTCATTTTATTTCAAAGTCTTTCGAGATCTGTTCTTCGATTCTGTTGCATGATTGCTTATGTATGCTATTGTTTGATTGCGATAGAATTCCCGGAGTGTGAAGCGTTCTACTATGAGTCTTTAGGTTTCAACGATCGTCAGCAAAGCAAGTTCATACTTTGATCATACTTTCCAATACCTAGTTTTATTGCATTAGTTATATCCTCAAACACTTGCATGAGTAGGATTAGTTACATGTAATGATGCTTCGTAGTTCATGAGGTAGGAAGCCAATGACTTGAGATCAACCCAAGGGAACATACGCTTTGTTACTTATTGCTTAGCCATGCTCGTAGACGTGGATTGGTATGAGTGATTTCATGAAAGTTGTGAGTGTAATAAGTGTTAAATTGTGATCCAAATTCTACCATATTGGACTAGACGTAGTACATACGGTGTGGGCCTTTGCGTTGTTACCGGCGCATACGAGTACAACTCGTTTACTTGTCCTCCAAGGACTCTCATGTATTGCCCTCTTATATACCCCACGTAGTCGCACCTAAGATGGTCTGCCGTCTCGTGCTTGTAATACTCCTCCTCATACTGATTGCGCCTTCTTGTGTCCGTGGTTTTCTCCCGCAAGGGTTTCCACGTTAATTATGTGTCTCTCGTGTCTCGTTTATTCTCGTTATTATCTAACGAGTGGTATACAGAGCTGAGGTTCACAGATACAAGATTGAGATCGAGAGGATTAGGGTTGCGCGTCCGCACGCCGCCACCCGCTGCAAGTCGCCGAGACCGACAGCTTCGCACTGCTGCGAAATCTATGGAAGCCTAGCCTCGTGTTCCAGATCGGAGACAAACCTCACTGCGTGGCCGTCAAATCAACTCATCGACCGCTGCGTTCTAATTGGTTCCTGCAGCTGTTTTAGATCGGCGTGTGGCTACAGCCGTTCCGCCGAATTGCTGCTGCTTGTTTTCGCCGGTCGGGTTCGCTTCAAGTCCCAAGGCAGCATGGACAATCTGACTCCACATCATCACGCAAAGGAATTACCACCGCTGCTACTTCTAGTCACGTCAAGCATTGATCGACTCGTACTACTTCAACTAGTGCTATCACGTGGAGGCTACAATTCACGTTGGTTATTAGTGTGGTACTCCGCTGCTCCGTCTCCCCGTGCAATATCCAGGTGTTATTTACCCTACTTTTATTTGCTCTGCACATTAATTCTATCAAGGATTATTTCTTTCGACTTGTACTACTTTGCGTGCACAATTTTTGTTGACTCATGGCTTCCATGAAGTACGATCTTCCGTTGCTGGACCGTGACACAAGATTTACCCTATGGAAAGTCAAGATGCGGGCGTTGTTAGCACAGACCGACTATGATGATGCATTGGACAGTTTTGGGAAGAACAGAATTCAGGTGTGGACTGATGAAGAGAAAAGAAGGGATTGTAAGGCTTTGTCACAAATTCAATTCCATTTGCATAATAATATATTACAGGAAGTTTTGAGCAAGAAAACTGCCGCCGCTCTATGGTTAAAGCTGGAAGGGCTTTGCATGACAAAAGATTTGACCAGCAAGATGCATTTGAAGCAAAAATTATTCCTGCACGGGTTACCTAAGGGAGGTAATGTTTTGAATCATATTTCAGAATTTAAAGAGATCTTATCCGATCTAGCTGCAATGGAGGTTAAGTATGAAGAGGAAGATACTGCTTTAATGTTACTTTGTTCACTGCCAAGTTCTTATACCAATTTTAGAGACACCATATTTATACAGTCGTGATACTCTCACACTTAATGAAGTTTATGAAGCTTTGAACTCTAAGGAGAAGATGAAATTAATGCTGCCTCATGATGGTTCGAGTTCATCCCAAGCCGAGGGATTATCTGTTCGTGGCAGGACAAAGGAGAAGAACTGCAATAACGGAAACAAAGGCAAAAGTAAGAACGGCCACAGGGGCGAGTCGCAATCCAGAGACAAGAAGTATTGCAGGTATTGCAAGAGATACGGGCATGACATCTCAGAGTGTTTCAAGTTGCAGAATAAAGAAAAGAGGAAAGGTAACAAACAAGGTGAAAGTTCTGCTAACGTTGCTCGTGATGATAGTTTCGATGATGCTCTTGTTGTTATTGCTGGATGTGCTGAGACCAATGATGAGTGGGTACTTGACACTGGATGTACTTTTTATATGTGCCCGCATAGAGATTGGTTTACTACTTTTGATTCCAGTACTGCTGTTGGTTCCGTTTTGGGCTTTGATAATTCACCATGCAAGATTGAAGGCATAGGTTCCGTTCGAATCAAGATGTTTGATGGCACAATAAGAACTTTGACAGATGTGCGCTACATTCTGAAGATGAAGAGAAATCTTATCTTTGTTAGTGCTCTTGATGCGAAGGGGTACATGTATTTAGGTGGACATAGTGTTTTGAAGGTCACCAGAGGTTCCCTTATTGTGATGGAAGGTGACTTAAGTTCGACCAATGGTCTTTATTACCTTCGAGGTTCTACCGTTTCATGTAACGCTACTCCCGTTATTTCAAATAATTCTGATTGTGATGCTGCTAACCTTTGGCATATGCGTCTTGGACATATGAGTGAACTTGGTTTAGCAGAGTTAAATAAGAGAGGTCTTTTGAAAGGATACGAAACTGGAAAATTGAAATTTTGTGAGCATTGTATCTTCGGCAAGCACAAGAGGGTGAAGTTCAATACTTCGACTCATACAACTGAAGGTATTCTTGATTATGTGCATTCTGATTTATGGGTACCATCTCGCAAGAAGTCATTAGTTGATGCTAGTTACATGCTGACTATAATTGATGATTATTCGAGAAAAGTTTGGCCTTATTTCTTGAAGCATAAATGGCAAGCATTCTCAGCATTTAAGGAGTGGAAGATTATGACTGAAAGACAAACTGAAAAGAAGGTAAAAATACTTCGCACTGATAATGGTATGAAATTATGTTCTAAGCAATTTGCAAATTATTGCAATTCTGAAGGCATTGTTAGACATCACACCGTTCCTTATACTCCTCAACAAAACGGTGTTGTGAGTGTACGAACAGGACCATTATTTCCAGAGCCCGTTGCATGTTGTCCAATGCAAGTTTGCATAGGAGTTTTTGGGCTGAGGCCGCTTCCACTGCTTGTTATCTCATTAACCGTTCACCATCTATTGTTCTTAATAAGAAAACTCCAATTGAGGTATGGTCTGGTTCACCTGCTGATTATTCACAGTTGAGAGTTTTTGGTTGCACTGCTTATGTTCATGTTGATAATGGAAAATTGGAGCCTAGGGCTATTAAGTGCATCTTTCTTGGTTATAAGTCTGGTGTTAAAGGTTTTAAATTGTGGAATCCTGAAACCCAGAAGGTTGTTATTAGTAGAAATGTTATCTTTAATGAATCTGCTATGTTACATGATGTTTCATCTACTAATGTTCCTGTTGAGAGTGAATAGCAGGCTACTATTCAGCATCCTACTGTTCAGGTGGAGCATGTTATTGATTCAGGTGATATATCCGGTAATGAAAATGTTGATGCACATGATGAACCCGTCGTTGATGATGAACATGTCACTCCCACTCCAAATCAGCCTATTGTTCCACCCGGTTGGAATCTTGCACGTGACAGAGTTCGGCGGGGTATTGATAAACCTAAAAGGTTAATTGATGAGTCCAATATTGTTTCTTTGGCTTCTGTTGTAGAGGAAATTGAAGGTAATGCTGAGCCTTCTTCATGTTCCAAGGCTATTATTTCTGGTGATAGTAATAAGCGGATGACCGCTATGCATGATGAACTTGAAAAGAATGGCACTTGGGATTTAGTAAGATTACCTAGAGAGAAGAAACATATTCGTTGCAAGTGGGTTTTCAAGAGGAAAGAAGGTGTTTCTCCTAATGATGATACAAGATATAAAGCAAGGTTAGTTGCTAAAGGTTACAGTCAGATTCATGCTATTGACTATAATGAAGTGTTTTCTCATGTTGTGAAGTATAGCTCTATCGCACTTTACTCAGTATTGTTGCCATGCATGATCTTGAGCTTGAACAATTGGATGTTAAAACCGCATTCTTACATGGAGATTAGAAGAGGATAATTATATGGAACAACCTGAAGGTTTTGTTATTCCTGGAAAAGAAAAGCTTGTCTGCAAGTTAAGGAAATCTCTTTATTGATTGAAGCAATCCCCTAGACAGTGGTACAAGAGATTTGACACCTTTATGCTCTCTCAAGGTTTCAAAAGGTCTAATTATGATAGTTGTGTTTATTTGAAAATTGTCAAAGGTTCAACTATTTATTTGCTCCTATATGTTGATGATATGCTAATTGCTGTAAAGAGTATGTCGGATATTAATGAACTAAAGAAGCAATTGAGTAATGAATTTGAGATGAAGGATTTGGATGCAGCAAAGAAAATTCTTGGCATGGAAATATCCAGAGATATACCATTTGGAAAAGTATATCTAAGTCAGAAGGGCTATATTGATAAAGTTCTTCGTTGTTTTAATATGCATAATGCCAAGCTAGTAAGTACTCCGTTAGTTGCACACTTCAAATTATCATCAGCTTTATGTCCTACGTCAGATGCAGATATTGAGTACATGTCTAGAGTTCCCTATTCGAGTGTAGTTGGTTCACTTATGTATGCCATGGTTTGTTCTCGTTCGGATTTATCATATGCATTGAGTGTTGTCAGTAGATACATGGCTAATCCTGGAAAAGAGCATTGGAGAGCAGTTCAGTGGATTTTCAGATACCTGCGAGGTACTTCTAATGCTTATTTACAGTTTGGGAAAACTGGAGATGGACTTGTTGGTTTTGTTGATTCCGATTTTGCTGGTGATTTGGACAAGAGAAGGTCGCTCATAGGTTATGTTTTCACGACTGGTGGTTGTGTTGTGAGTTGGAGAGCAACTTTGCAGTCTATTGTGGCTTGTTCCACTACTGATGCCGAGTATATGGCTATTTCTAAGGCATGCAAAGAAGCTATCTGGTTGAAAGGTTTATACACTAAGCTTTGTGGAGATTCATCTTGCCCTACCGTATTTAGTGACAGTCAAAGTGCTATATATCTTACAAAGAATCATATGTATCATGAGACAACGAAGCACATTGATGTCAGATTTCACTATATTCGAGATGTTGTTGTTGAAGGTGATTTGAAGGTATGTAAGATAAGCACTCATGATAATCCTGCTGATATGATGACGAAGCCAGTTCCTACCAATAAGTTTGAGCTTTGCTCAGGCTTAGTTGGTATTTCACACTAGTCCCATGGACTTTGACGCACAAGGTGTTTATGCTGATTTGGATGGAGTTATTTACTTTATTTCGACTACTGGAGGGAATTTGGCTCAAGGTGGAGATTGTTAAATTGTGATCCAAATTCTACCGTATTGGACTAGACGTAGTACATACGGTGTGGGCCTTTGCGTTGGTACCGGCGCTTACGAGTCCAACGCGTTTACTTGTCCTCCAAGGACTCTCATGTATTGCCCTCTTATATACCCCACGTAGTCGCACCTAAGACGGTATGTCGTCTCGTGCTTGTAATACTCCTCCTCATAGTGATTGCGCCTTCGTGTGTCCGTGGTTTTCTCCCGCAAGGGTTTCCACGTTAAATATGTGTCTCTTGTGTCTCGTTTATTCTCGCTATTATCTAACAATAAAAACTAAGGGTTTCTTTAAGGTGGAAATTTAATACACATTTGGGTGGATTGGTTGTGGCACCCTGGGGATGGACCAGTGGTTGTCAGGGCACCTGTGGATATACCTGTGCTGCCCAAGGAACGCCACTCGGGCTCAAAGGGATCATATATCATTCATGCCTAGAAACTTCCTTGTGCAGCCACAATGCCATTATGGGCTCTGGCATAGTTGAGTATGTTGTGTGACCTCTTTCCGTGCTAGACTAGCAGATGTAGCGGATGTAGGTGGTATGGTCTACCCAGGGTTAAGAGTTAATACTTCTGAAAGACTGTGTCTAGGTCATCCGTTTCTCAAATACCATGCAGTGTGAGAAATCAAACGGCGGAGATCGAATCGTGTGGGGAAAGTGCACAAACCTCTGCATAGTGTACAAACTATTCATGAGTAGCCGTGTCCCCGGTTATGGACTTTCTTGAGTATCCTGGTATTTGAATAATGGACTAATCTCATCACTTCATTTAACTTGTTGGGTTATTAATGACTTTGGTTTTGTGGATTGAGATGGGGGTACCAATCTTCATTGTTCATGATTAAATTGAACAAAGTAGTTAAATAAACACATTCCTTTGTTGTAGGAAAAAACTAGCTTTCTGCAAAAATAAACTTTACAGCCTCCACCAACCAAATATGCATGTAGTCGTAGACATTGCTCTTTATCATTACAGTGTGTTCTTGCCAGCATATTCAATGTGCTGACCTACAAGGCTGCAACGTATCATGTTGTAGAGTTTTCAAACGAAGACTAAGGTGCGATAGGTCGTTGTCAGCACTCAATGTTTGCCGTGGAGTTGGATGGACTCAACTACTCTTCATAGCTTCCGCAGTTTATTTTATTTAGATGTCCTTCAGCCATTCTCGTGTAAGGGATATTGCCTCTTCGAGGACTTTCGATGTAATAAAGTGTGATTGAACCTCTACTATAAATCCTCGAGTACTGTGTGTGTCGGCATACCGATCTAGGGATGACACTGAGCACAGAGACTTCGGTTCATTGGAACCGTGGTCGCTACAAGATGGTATCAGAGCACACGTTGAATGTAGGACGCGACCACTAGGATAAGTGTCGGGGAAACTGGTCGCCCACGACCACCTATGGGACCGGAGCCCCTTCTACGATACGGCAAGGGAGTGGAGGGAGCACGAAGAGCAGATCGAGGGGCACACGCGGGCAGTTTACCCAGGTTCGGGCCGCGCGGACGCGTAAAACCCTACTCCTGCTTTGGTTGTATTGAGTTCTTAGGCTCGGGAGCTTGAAGATCTACAGTACTAGCTACACCGAGCGAGGGAGTGGTCAAGTTTCTGGGATCGAACCTCCCATACGTTGTGCATGGGCCTCCTTTTATAGCTCAAAGGGGTCACCGACAGGTGTCAACGTAGAGGAGGGTAAAAATGTAAAATCGGTGGTAGTTGTAACAGTGCATGAACAGTGCGTGAACAGTGGTCTTCACCTAACTCTGACGGTGGGGGACAAGGGCATTGAATGCCCATCGCCGTCGCCCCAAAAGCGTCCGTCCATGCGTCTCTGCTCGCCACGGTGATAGCCTTGTCACCGCGGCTCGCCACCGTGTTTCCCAGGCTGCACAGCCATCTGCCACGTGCCCCTGGAAGGGCCCCAGGGCGACGCGTGGCCAGATGAGCTGGAGCGCAGGCACACAGCGTAAGCTTCCCCCGGCAAGCACCTTGCCGGGGTCGCGATCCTGCCGGGCCCGGAAGCTTGTCGCTCCCCGGGTCCTGCCGGGGCGCATGATGCGCCACGATATACCTTCATGAGGTGCCGTTCTTTGGCCTTCCTGGCAAGCTCCTCTTGCAAGGGTCTTGTGCTGGAATGATAACCTTGAGCCTGGTGCGGCCTTCCCGGCAAGCTCCTCTTGCCGGGGTCTTGTCTCTTAACTTGAATACTTTGTTCTTGAATGGCTTCAAGGGGTCTAGAGTGGGCTTTGGCGGGCGCGTGGTGAGCCAGACCATGGGACGCTGCTACTGCCCGTGCACAAGTCGGGATACTAAGGTACCCCTACTCTAGTACACCGACAGGAGCCCCCGGGCCTGGGCCACACACGGTGCCGAGCGTTGTTGGGCCAGGCCCAGAACAGTGCACGGGCACACGCGGCCCACGGCGTGCCGTTTCCCACTCCAGATTCGCCGCATCCCTCCCTAACGGCACGCGTCGATTGCGGCGTCGTGGGAGAGATCGTGGCCTGTTTCTTTAATGGGGAAATGCGGAACGTCCCCCACTTTCCCCTTAAAAGCAGAGGAAGCAGGGGCAGTTTCCCCCATTGCTTTCATTGTGTCTTGAATCTCCAGAAACCCCCGCCGCCCTCTGCCTCCCCGAAGGTCGACAGAAAGCCGAGCTCCACCCTTCCTCCTCCGTCCCCAGCATTCGCGGCGCCGTCGACCTCCCTTGCCGTCCCCGCCATGGCCCCGAAGAGCGACAAGGCGAAGAGCGACAAGGCGAAGAAGGAGAAGTCCGACAAAGCAGCGAAGCTGGCAGCCATGCGGAGGAAAATGGTGGTCTTCCCGCCGAGGCTCGGCGCGAGGGAGCTGCGGGACAAGTATTACTTGTTCTGGGCGAGGGAGACGAAGGCTCACCCGCGCACCACGGTCCTCCCCGCCGAAGCCGCCGACCTGTACCCGGGAGGTTACCACTTCTTCGCTTTGTTCTTCTATTGCGGTCTCTGCCCTCCGTACTCAGAGTTTTTCTGCGATGTGATGAACACATACGGATTCCACCTCTTAGATTTTACCCCGAACGCCGTCCTCACTTTGGCCGTTTTCGCACATCTGTGCGAAAACTACGTCGGGGTCCACCCAAATGTAGCTCTCTTCCGCCACTTCTTCACGCCTAGAGTAGAGTCCGGATCTCCACTCTCCGGCGGCATCTCCTGGATCTTCAGGCTCGGCAAGAAGGAGGCGTACTTGATTGGGGAGCTCCGCGGCAAGTGGGAGGAGTGGAGGGCTGATTGGTGCTGGGTCATGGAAGATGAGCCCGAGCAGTTTACCTTGCCGCGCCAGACTGCAATAGTGCGCGGCAAGGATTGGAGCGACTTGGCCCCGGAGGATGACAAGCTGCAGATTGCCCTTACTAGGATCCTTCGTCTCCGGGCCGCCAACCTTACTGTAGGTGAAGTTGGGGCTGATTTCCTCCGCCGCCGCATTGCTCCTCTGCAGGAAAGAAAAAGACCTGCCTGGGAGTTCGGCAACGCGGCAGACCGCATGAGGCTGCGCCCCGGGTTGAATTACAACTTCACTATCTTGGAACTCAAAGGGATGGTCCGGGAGCTGTTCAAACACGACCCCAAGCACAAAGAGTGGTTCACTCCGTCCCGGGGAGTAGTTCCGTTGTGCAACAACACTGCTCTTAGTGCCATCCGTGCGGCAATGCCTGAGTGTGATTCCCACGGGGTCGTCCCCACATGGCTGATGCCTTCAGAGGAGACAGTGCAGGCCTTCTTCGACAGCTTGGTCGAACGGCCACGCAACCCCGAGGAGAAAAAGGGCCTCACCCGGGCGACCACCGAGCGGGATGTGGCATATATAGCCGACAGGATGGAGGAGGCCGCCGCAGTGGCGGCCGCGGGGGAATTTGGGTACACCGTGGAGGAAGCGGAAGCGGCGGACGCGGTGAACCAGGCCGAGGAGGAGGAAATCCTCAAGCTGTTGAAGATTTCGCCTGAGGAGTTTGCCGGGGAGCCTGCCAGGAAGCCTGCCGGGGGGAGCGAGGCTGCCGGGCAAGGCACTGAGTCCAGTGAGCCCGCCGAGGAGGATGCTGAATCTGGTGATTCTGACGAAGACTCCGGCGGGTCTCTGAACCTCGACGACGCCTCCTCATCCTCAGAAAAGTCTCCGCCACCACCTAGTCCTCCCCCGCCGCAGAAGAAGCGCCTCCGCAAGGCCGCTGAGATGGCGAGGCCACAGGTGCCCCGACAGCAGCCGAAGCGTCGTGCGACGTGCGCCACCACGACGAGCAAGGTCGCCGATGAGGCGCCCCGTGTCCCAGCGGCAAGCGGAGGGGGGTCTTCTCGGAGCGGCTCCGGTGTTCCTTCCGCCCCTCGGTCCCCGGGGACGACCGGAGCGGGGTCTTCACAACCCACGGCTCCGGAGCCCGCCAAGCGCCCGAGGGAGCCTTCTCCTCCAGCTCCTCGCGCTGGAGCACGCAAGGCGGAGTTTGACTTCTCCGCCCTCAACTTCAATGAAGAGGAGGAAGAGTAAGCACTTGCAGTTACTATTTCCTTCGATTTTTGCTGCTTTTGTCTTGATTTCTCTTGCTTGGTTCTGATCTTGTTTGGCTTCCAGGACGTTGACCCAGAGGATGGCGAAGAGGGCCAAAATCCCTGTGGTTGACCTCGAGGACGACGAGCCTGCCGCAGCGACGGGGGATGCGCCAGCGACAAACTTGCCGGACCAGCCTGCTGCTCCGGAGAGCAGCCCCCAGCGCAGCCCCCAGCGTAAGCCTTGTGTTCACTTTTCCGCTTGATGGGCGCGCTTGAGCTTGTTACCCTTATTGATGTCTTGTTGTTTTGTGCAGAAGTGGAGCCGCAGCCGCAGGAGCACCAGGAGGCCGCCCCCGACGAGCCGCTTGTTCCACCCTCCCCGCCAAGGATGAGCTCCCCGGCGAGGGACAGCGCCCCGCCAAGGACGGGTACTCCGCCAAGGGCGAGCAGCCCGACAAGGACGAGCACCCCGCCAAGGGAAGGCGCCAGCGGCCCTCCGCCGGTGGGGGCTTCTTCTACGCCACCAAGGGAGAACTCCCCGGCGAGGGAGCCCGCTA
Organism: Secale cereale; assembly: GCA_902687465.1. Lineage (NCBI taxonomy): Eukaryota > Viridiplantae > Streptophyta > Magnoliopsida > Poales > Poaceae > Secale > Secale cereale. Next base: position 362,739,126 of record LR738713.1, on the reverse strand, counting down.
GCGAAGAGGCCCGCACAGGTAGCCCTTGTAATTTCTTCTTCTTAGATTCTTCTTTTTTTTGGATATTTGCTTGACGATCTTTTCTTTTCTTTTTCTTCTGTCAGATCCGCCCGCCCCGGAGCCGTTGGAGACGGAGACCATCGCCGAGGAGGACGTGCGCGGCAATGCTGGCGACGCCACCACCGCGGAAGGAATGGCTGGTGCTGACGAGCCAGCCGCCGATGAGACCGCCCCGTCCGCTGACGCTGCAGCAGGGGAAGGGACCGGCGACCGCACTGCTGGCCCTGAGGCCGCAGGAGCGCCGGACGCTGCACCGGCCGCCGACCCCTCCGCCCCCGCGGCTGGGTCGGGCGTCTATCTGGAGGCCGCCAACGGGGTCTTTATCCAAGTCCCGTGGGCGTCCTCATCAAGGGCACCCGGGGAGGGGGAGACCTTCGACGGAGAAGTTCTCGCCTCCGCCGGGCTGAAGATTGTCGACGCGCCCGGCAGCAGCGACGAGCCCGAAGAGGAGCAACTCCTACGCCGGCTTCTGGCCTTGTACCGGGCCAGGCAGGCTAAATTGGAGTCCCGGGAGGCTCTGGCTGCCAAGGCTGGTGCTGATCTGGAGAAGCGTGCCGCGAAGCTCCGTGCCGCCAACCATGTGGCCCTCCGGAACTTGGCGGAGGAGCGCGAAGAGCTTGCCGGAGCACACCAAGCGTTCCTCCTCGAGAAGGCCGAGGTGGAGGAGCAGCAGCGACTGGCCGCCGCGGACCTGTCTCGGCGGGAGGGAGAGCTCAACCAGCGGAAAGTCGACCTCGATAGCCACGAGGACGACCTCACCGCTCGTGAGCAGGCCATTGGCGGGGCTCTGCAGGAGGCGAGGGACGCCGCTGCTGCCGCAGAGACCGCCAAGAGGGATCTGGAGGCCCGGGTGGCGCAGATGGAGAGGAACTTGAAGGCGAGCGAGGACAGGGTTGCTGCGCTCAACGTGGCGCGGGAGAAGGACGCCCACACCAACTCGGAGCTGCAAGTACGCCTCTCCGAGAAAGGTAAAGAGCTCAACGACGCCAAGGACTCCATCACAGACTTGGAGCTGAAGGTCTCCACCCTCAATGACTCACTTGACGCCGCCCGGGACCGTGAAACGAAACTGAAAGAAGATCTCCGGTCTGAAAGGGCGCTGTTGGACAGCGCCGCCTTGTCGCAGAACAACTTCCAGCGTACGGTGGAGCAGTGGACCGAGGAGCTCGTCACCTCCGCCGCCAACATCGACAAGGAGATGGTGGCGCTGAGGGCGGAGCACCTCGTGTACTCCCCCGACGAGAGCCTCCCCCACAGCGCCAAGCTGAGCCTGTTCTTCAGAGGAGTGGCGCCGGCTCTCGCGCGGCTACGGGAGAAGCTCCCCACGCAGCTGGCTGACGAGGCGCGCCGGCTTTGCATGGGTACAATGGAGCGGGTGTTGTCGAAGATCGTCTACCGCAACCCCGGGATCAACCTCGTCAACGTCCTCCGGACCCTGCCGCCCGAAGCTGAGCAGGAGGCATTGAAGGCACAAGTTGCCCACATCATGGCCAAGGCGGGCAAGATCAAGAGGGTCGACGGAGACCGGAGGGACTAGGCTCCCTTCCTTCTGCTTCCTTTGCCGCTGTCGATTAAGTCATGGGTAGTAGTCGATTAGAACAGCGGCAAGCTATCTTGTAATATAACTTTATTTTGGATAATCAATGCAGTGTTATCTCCCTTGTTTAGTCCCTTCACTTTGTATGCTTTCCACCCTATGCTTTTAGGGAGCTTGCCGGCAAAGGGACCCTTGCCGCGAGCGCTGAGTGCGGGACTCTTAGCAGCCTACTAGCAATGCCCTTGCCGGCAAGAAACCTTGCCACAGCTAGTCACAGCACACTTAGATTGCTGAGCGAACTCGAAAACGAAGTAAGGGCGCGACACTTGTCGTAGCTCACTTAAGCCGTTGAGCGTGCTCGAAACAAAGTAAGGGCGCGGCCAGCCACGGGTAGGTTCCTCCGCGCACAGGTTTTCCATACAAAGTGTGGTTGTTCAAGGAAGACAACTAAAATTTTGAAAATTTGAATTGCTCAAATTCTGGCAACTTAGCTTTTATGGATTGTTTGCTTCCCGGCAATGCTTCCCTTTCTTGAACAGCACCTGGTTCATACCTGGTTCGTACCTCCATCTCCTCCCCCCGGCAAACTTGTGCGCGAGGAACTCTTCTTCTGTTTAAGAGAGAAGGGAAAAGAGGAGGAAACACAAGTATGGGGCCTTGTGGCTTGTTACTACTTACCGGGGACGTGCGCTGCACAAAGTGTCAGATGATTCACGCAAGTAAGAGGAAAAGCATGAAATGACAAATGGTGCGAAGCACAAAAAGTTTTACTGATGCACGGGGTCTGCGCCCGGCTTTGTACAAGGGTTTACATGCAATAGCGGCAAGACTTGTACAAAAGGTGGTTGCCAGAGCGGATCACGGCAACCGCGCCTTATGGGTGAAACTTGCGAAGATGCTCTATGTTCCAGGAGTTGCTCACTGGTAAGCCTTCTTCGGTCTCAAGGCGGACAGCGCCGGGCCTTGTGACTTGTCTCACCCGATAAGGGCCTTCCCACTTTGGCGTCAACTTGTTGGAGTTCTTGGCGGACTGAACGCGCCGAAGAACAAGGTCGCCTTCCTCGAGACTCCTGGCCTTGACCTTGCGGCTGTGGTAGCGACGCAAGGCTTGCTGGTATCGAGCAGCTCGTACAGCAGCCTGGAGACGGTCCTCCTCGAGGAGCAATGCATCATCTTGCCACAACTGCTCTTGCTCAAGCTCATCGTAAGCGAGCACTCGAGGAGACCCGTATACGAGTTCCGTGGGGAGAACTGCCTCCGCTCCATAGACAAGAGCAAAGGGTGTCTGCCCGGTGGCTCGATTTGGTGTCGTTCTGATTGACCAAAGAGCCGTCGGCAACTCCTCGATCCAGTTTCTTCCGCACTTGTGCAGCCTGTCGAAGGTTCTTGTCTTGAGTCCGTGCAGCACTTCAGCGTTTGCCCTCTCCGCTTGACCATTGCTCCTCGAGTGAGCAACAGAAGCGAAGCAGACCTTGGCGCCAAGGTCTTGGACGTATTGCATGAAGGTGCGACTTGTGAACTGTGTGCCGTTGTCGGTGATGATCCTGTTAGGGATTCCGAAACGGCAAACAATTGATCTGAAGAACTTCACTGCTGACTGTGCGGTCACCTTTCTCACTGGTTCCACTTCCGGCCACTTTGTGAACTTGTCGATAGCAACGTACAAGTACTCAAAGCCCCCGACAGCACGAGGAAAGGGGCCGAGGATGTCGAGCCCCCAGACCGAGAAGGGCCAGGACAAAGGGATAGTCTGGAGAGCTTGAGCTGGCTGGTGTATTTGCTTGGCATGGAACTGGCATGCTTCACACTTGGTTACTTGTGCAGTTGCATCTTGGAGGTATTCTGGCCAAAAGAAACCTTGCCGGAACGCCTTCCCGGCAAGTGCTCTTGCGCCAATGTGGTGACCACATATGCCTCCATGTATTTCTGCCAACAGCTTCTGTCCATCTTCCCGAGAAATGCACTTCAATCTGACACCATTGAGTCTTCTTCTGTATAGCTCGTTGCCGACGAACTGATACATACTTGACTGCCTGGTAATCCTCTCTATCTCTTCTGGTTCTTCGGGAAGTTCTCCAGCTTGAAGAAAACGAACGATTTGTTGTGCCCATGCTGGAGCCTGGGGCTCAACAACAAGGACTAAAGGCCCCAGGGCTGCTGCGGGAACCTCGACTTCTACGGCAAGAACCTGCGGTTCTACCGGAGCCGAGTGTTCCCCGGCAAGCTCGCCGGGGCAAGACTTGTCGGGAACGCCTGCTTCGACTGTATAGACCCTTGGGTCCGCAGGAGCAGACTGTTCCTCAGCATCTTGGTTGCTGATCTTGGGGACCTTGGTGGCGGCTTCGGGAAGGTCCGCCGGCAAATAGTCGACGGAGACCAACTTCCTCTTCTTGCTCTGCCCAACTGATGGTGTAACGGATGGTTGAGTCAGCTTGAGCATGAAGGTCCCTGGTTCCACAGGTAACTTCATTGCAGCACACTTCGAGAGGCCATCTGCGATATCATTTTGAGCTCTTGGGACGTGCTCCATCTGCAGGCCTTCAAAGTGTTCTTCGAGCCTCCTCACTTCATCGACATAAGCTTCCATCAAAGGACTCTGGTAACTTTTGTTTACTTGTCGGACCACCAGTTGCAAATCTCCCCGCACAATCAGCTTCTTGATCCCGAGTTCGGCTGCAATTCTGAGGCCGGCAAGCAAACCTTCATACTCAGCAGTATTGTTTGTTGATTGCTCCTTGGGAAAGTGCATCTGGACAACATACTTGAGGTGTTCCCCGGTGGGTGCGACAAGTAGCACACCAGCACCGGCGCCTTGCAGCAAGAAGGCACCATCGAAGTACATTATCCATTCCTTGCTTGCTTCTTGGACGGGGATGTTTGTCTCTGGGACTTCTTCGTCTGGTGTTGGGGTCCATTCTGCTATGAACTCTGCCAAAGCTCTGCTCTGGATAGTTGAGGTACTCTCAAACTTGAGACCAAAGCTCGACAGCTCTAATGCCCACTCGACGATCCTGCCTGTTGCTTCTGGATTCTGCAATATCCTCTTCAATGGAAAGCGAGTGACCACCGTTATCTCGTGTGCTTGGAAGTAATGGCGCAACTTCCTTGAGGCCATGAGGAGGCCAAAAAGCAACTTCTGTACCCCAGAGTATCTTGACCTAGCCCCCTGCAAGAGGGAACTTACAAAATAAACTGGGCACTGCACCATCCTCTTTCGCACTTCTTCTTGTTCCTGCACAGACTTGTCCTTGTCGGGGCCAGAGCTTGTCGGGGAAGCCCCCTGCTTGTCGCTGGATGTGCTTGCCGGGGCTGTGGACTCCTCCTCTGCCTCTCTCTCCGCCACCAACGCAGCACTAACCACTTGATTGGTTGCTGCTAAGTATAGCAGCAACTTCTCTTGTGGCTTAGGTGCGACAAGTATTGGAGTAGAGGACAGGTATCCTTTCAAGTCTTTCAGCGCCGCCTCCGCTTCTGGAGTCCATTTCATAGGACCTGCCTTTTTCAAGATTTTGAAGAAAGGCAGGGCGCGTTTTGCAGACTTTGAAATGAACCTGCTGAGGGCAGCCACACAACCCGCAAGCCTCCGTACATCCTTGACGCGCTTCGGGGCTTCGATCTGCTCGATGGCCTTGATCTTGTCGGGATTGGCTTCAATCCACCTCTGGGACACAAAGAACCCGAGAAGCTTGCCGGAGGGGACTCCGAAAACGCACTTCTCGGGGTTCAACTTGAGCTGTATCTTGCGCAGATTCTCAAAGGTTTCTTCTAGGTCTTGAACCAGGGTATCCTTGCTCTTGCTCTTGACCACTATGCCATCCATGTAGGCTTCTACATTCCTGTGTATCTGTGGCTCAAAAGCAGTGTGGACCACCCTTGCAAATGTTGAGCCCGCATTCTTCAGTCCAAAAGGCATACGTATGAAGCAATACGTGCCACACGGAGTGATGAATGCAGTCTTCTCTTCATCTTCCTCAGCCATGAATATCTGGTGGTAACCTGAGTATGCATCGAGAAACGAAAGCAACTCACATCCGGCGGTGGAGTCAACAATCTGGTCAATGCGCGGCAAGGGAAATGGATCCTTAGGACAAGCTTTATTCACATCAGTGAAGTCTATACAAAGTCTCCACTTCCCATTAGCCTTGCGCACGACAACTGGATTGGCCAACCACGTGGGATGTAATACACCTCTAACAAGGCCTGCTGCTTCCAACTTCTTGATTTCTTCGGCTATGAACTCTTGGCGCTCCACCGCTTGCTTTCTGACCTTCTGTTTGACGGGCCGCGCGCGAGGACAAACATCAAGCTTGTGCTCAATTACCTTCCTGGGAACGCTGGGGATGTCAGACGGTTGCCATGCAAACACGTCGACATTCGCCCGCAGGAAGGCAACGAGCGCGCTTTCCTATTTGGGGTTGAGCGTAGCACTGATGGTGAAGGTACCACCAGTGCCGTCCTCCTTGGCGGACACCTTCTTGGTTGCAGGTGGAGCAGTCATTCCTTTCTTGCACTTGCCGGTGGAGCTCGATGGTGCGTCCTCGACGGCAGCGCAGCACTCCGAGGAGGTGCGTTTGCCGGAGTGGGCCCCAGAGCTCTTGCCGGACTTGGTCTTGTTCTCCCCCCCGTGAGCTTCAGTGGCAAGTGCCTTGCTGTCTGCCACGGCTGCTGCGTCCCGGTAGATCTTGTCGGCGCAAATAAGCGCGTCCTTCTTGTCGCCGGGGACAGAGATGACGCTTATCAGCCCCGGCATCTTGAGCATGTTGTAAGCATAGTGGGAGGCTGCCATGAACTTGGCAAGCGCAGGACGGCCAAGTATCCCATTGTACGGCAACGGGATATCGGCAACGTCGAAGGTGATCCTCTCCGTCCTGAAGTTAAGCTCTCCGCCAAAGGTCACCGGCAGCGTGATCTTCCCCTTCGGCTTGCTTCTTCCCGGGTTGATCCCTTGGAACGTCCCGGTTTCCTCGAGCTCGCTGTCGGGGATTTGCAGCTTCTTGATCACAGCGGAGGAGATCAAGTTGAGGCCGGCCCCGCCGTCAACCAACATCTTGGTGACCTTGAGGTTGCGGATAGTTGGTGAAACCAACATCGGCAAGCACCCGACCGCAGTTGTGCGGTCAGGGTGGTCCTCAAGATCGAAGATGATGGGCGTGCCGGACCATTTCAGCAGCTTGCGCGACTCGACAGGTGGCTCAGCTGCATTTACTTCCCGCACCCATTGTTTGAGTTGGCGGTGGGAAGCGTGCAGGGAGGCGCCTCCATCGACGCACAGAACTTCTGTGGCCTTCTGGAACTCCTGCTCGCTGTTATCTCCGTCATCCATGTCCTCATCGTTGTCTTCGTCTTCATCCTTGTCGCGGCCTCGGGGAGGTCTGTCTCCTTGCCGCTGCTTGGCCTTGCCGCGGCGTCCTCCCCGGCCATTGAACGACCGTTTCTTGCTAGGCTCTCCCCCGCCCCCTTGGTCCTTCTCCTTGTCGCGACGCTCGTATTCAGCCTTCTGCTGTTCTACGAGGTACTCTACCCTCTTACAGTTCTGGAGATCGTGTCCCTTGGTGCGGTGGATCTTACAGTACTGCTTGTCGGAGCCGTCCTGCTTGTCGGCTGCTGCTACAGGGGTGGCCTCCTTGCCGGAGCCACCAGCCTATGTCTTCTGGGCGGCAGCCTCCTTGCCGGACTGCTCGACAACTAGTACCTCCTTGTTCTTCTTCTTTTTGTTGTTCCGCCGCTGGCTTTTCCTTGCCGGGGCGGCGTCCTCGCTGTCACTTCCTCTTGCTGCAGTATCCTCTCCGGGGAGTCTCCTCCCTTCCTCTGCGCGCGCACACTTATCAGCCAGAGCGTAAAGCTCGCTGACGTCCCGGATCTTGGTCATCGCCATCTCCTCCCTCATCCGGCGGTTACGCACGTTCTGGTGGAACGCGCTGATAACCGCGGCAGGGTGGACATCGGGGATGTTGTGCTGAACGCGGCTGAATCTCTGGATATATTTGCGCAGGGACTCTCCCTCCTTCTGGGCAAGAATGTGTAGATCGCTCTCCTGGCCGTGGGGTTTGTGGCCGCCCGTGAAGGCACCGACAAACTGGTGGCACAGATCTGCCCAAGAGGAGATGGAGTTCTCCGGCAAGTGCATAAGCCAAGACCTGACGTTTGGCTTAAGCACGAGCGGGAAGTAGTTTGCTAAGATCTTCTCGTCGCGTCCCCTGGCAGCTTGCACCGCAATGGTGTAGATGCTGAGGAACTCGGAGGGGTGTGTCTTGCCGTCGTACTTCTCGGGTACGTCGGGCTTGAAGTTCTTCATGCTGGGCCACTGGACTTGCCGCAGCTCTCGGGTGAACGCAGGGCAACCTGCCGCGTACGGCAAGTCGCCTGGTTCCCCGGGCGCGTACATGTCGACAGCAGTCCCAGCGCGCTGGTCGGACTGTCTTCGCGCTTCTCTTCGACGCTCGATACGAGTTCGAGCGTCCTCTTGTCGCCTGTCATCGAGGACTTGGCGCGCTGATCGCGGCGAGCCCGTGGATCCGAGGACGCTGTGGAGTCATCGTCGACGTTGATCCGGCGGGCTGGCGATTTCTGCTTCCGCGGCGGGGAGTGCACGGTAGTTGCACCCCCAGCGGTCTTGTCTCCATCGGCCTTTGCTTGGTCAGCTTGCCGCAGCCGTGATGTTGCCGGCTGCTGCGGCGTGTCATTGTTGGCGAAGGCGATGAGGCTCTGGATTGTAGCACTCCAGTCTTCGGCCTTGTCCGCCGCTGGAGGAAAGTCGAGAAGGAGCTGAACTCTGGCGAGAGCCTCAGCTGGAGAGGAGGGGAGCGGTGGCGAGCGGTGCGAGGAGCGAGATATGCTCGGACTTCTAACAGCGTTAGAAGGAGCAGGTTCTCGCCCCGGCGACCGCGCCTTGCTCGTGCCAGCACGCTGGCCTTGAGCGTCCCGCGACCCGCCAATTTGGCCTTGTCCCAGCAGGCGGATGGTACCGTGGATACCACGCCGCTGCTGGCCCGGCACCTCTTGAGAGGGACGGGGAGCGTGCACGGACGCCGAGGCCTTGGGGTTCGCCCGGTCGTCCGTCTTGTCCTTGGACTTGGCGGCGCCGTGAGTGTCCTCGCTGGCGTCCACCCTTCCGCCAGCGTCTACCCCACCAACCGTTGGTTCTGGTGGTGGTGGGATTGACGCGGACGGGCCTCCGACCTCCAAAGCTTTCTTCTTCGGAGGCATGTTGATGTAGTCGGTGAGGTTGATGGAGCTGGAAAGGTTGCTGAAGGTTGCGCCCGCGTGAGCGCCGGATCAAGTTCGCACAACCTCGACGCCCCCTACCTGGCGCGCCAAAGATGTCGGGGAAACTGGTCGCCCACGACCACCTATGGGACCGGAGCCCCTTCTACGGTACGGCAAGGGAGCGGAGGGAGCACGAAGAGCGGATCGAGGGGCACACGCGGGCAGTTTACCCAGGTTCGCACAACCTCGACGCCCCCTACCTGGCGCGCCAAAGATGTCGGGGAAACTGGTCGCCCACGACCACCTATGGGACCGGAGCCCCTTCTACGGTACGGCAAGGGAGCGGAGGGAGCACGAAGAGCGGATCGAGGGGCACACGCGGGCAGTTTACCCAGGTTCGGGCCGCGCGGACGCGTAAAACCCTACTCCTGCTTTGGTTGTATTGAGTTCTTAGGCTCGGGAGCTTGAAGATCTACAATACTAGCTACACCGAGTGAGGGAGTGGTCAAGTTTTTGGGATCGAACCTCCCATACGTTGTGCATGGGCCTCCTTTTATAGCTCAAAGGGGTCACCGAGAGGTGTCAACGTAGAGGAGGGTAAAAATGTAAAATCGGTGGTAGTTGTAACAGTGCATGAACAGTGCGTGAACAGTGGTCTTCACCTAACTCTGACGGTGGGGGACAAGGGCATTGAATGCCCGTCGCCGTCGCCCCAAAAGCGTCCGTCCATGCGTCTCTGCTCGCCACGGTGATAGCCTTGTCACCGCGGCTCGCCACCGTGTTCCCTAGGCTGCACAGCCATCTGCCACGTGCCCCTGGAAGGGCCCCAGGGCGACGCGTGGCCAGATGAGCTGGAGCGCAGGCACACAGCGTAAGCTTCCCCCGGCAAGCACCTTGCCGGGGTCGCGATCCTGCCAGGCCCGGAAGCTTGTCGCTCCCCGGGTCCTGCCGGGGCGCATGATGCGCCACGATATACCTTCTTGAGGTGCCGTTCTTTGGCCTTCCTGGCAAGCTCCTCTTGCCAGGGTCTTGTGCTGGAATGATAACCTTGAGCCTGGTGCGGCCTTCCCGGCAAGCTCCTCTTGCCGGGGTCTTGTCTCTTAACTTGAATACTTTGTTCTTGAATGGCTTCAAGGGGTCTAGAGTGGGCTTTGGCGGGCGCGTGGTGAGCCAGACCATGGGACGCTGCTACTGCCCGTGCACAAGTCGGGATACTAAGGTACCCCTACTCTAGTACACCGACAATAAGCCATAGGATGTTCCCATCTATTCATTCAACTCCTTCTCTATTGATTCTAATTCTTCTCTATTTCTTCTCTACAGATGACGGACCCAGTGAGCAAGTTCACTCAGCCAGACGATGACACCCCTTTAGGAAAGCACTTGAAGGAAGTCACTAGATACTTGCACATTGGAATATTAAGGTATCACTGGAGATCTCTACGAAACTGCTACTTCTCGAGCTTGCGTTGTATTCCCTCAAAGAGGAAGGGGTGATGCAGCACAGTAGCGTAAGTATTTCCCTCAGTTTTTGAGAACCAAGGTATCAATCCAGTAGGAGACCACGCGCGAGTCCCTCGCACCTGCACAAACCAATAAGAACCTCGCAACCAACGTGATAAGGGGTTGTCAATCCCTTTATGGTCACTTACGAAAGTGAGATCTGATAGAGACGATAGTTTGATATTTTTGGTATTTTTGATTATAAGAACAGAAAGTAAAAGCGGAAAAGTAAAGTAGGTGTAGATTGATATGTTGAGAATAGACCCGGGGGCCATAGTGTTCTCTCGTGGCTTCTCTCATGATAGCGATATTCTACGATGGGTAAACAAATTACTGTTGAGAAATTGACAGAAAATCAAATAATTATGAGACTATCTAGGCATGATTATTATATATAGGCATCACGTCCAAGACAAGTAGACCAAAATGATTCTGCATCTACTACTATTACTCCACACATCGACCTCTATCCAGCATGCATCTAGTGTATTGAGTTCATAAGAACAGAGTAACGCCTTAAGCAAGATGACATGATGTAGAGGGATAAACTCAAACTTAGTGATATAAACCCCATCTTTTTATCCTCGATGTCAACAGTACAATACGTGCCTTGCTGCCCCTACTGTCACTGGGAAAGCACACCGCAAGATTGAACCCAAAGCCAAGCACTTCTCCCATTGCAAGAACCAAACCAATATCTAGTAGGCCAAACCAAACCAATAATTCGAAGAGACTTGCAAGGATATTATAATCATACATAAAGAGTTCAGAGAAGAACCAAATATTTCTCATAGATAATCTTGATCATAAACCCACAATTCATCGGATCTCGACAAACACACCGCAAAAAGAGATTACATTGAATAGATCTCCTCGAAGACCAAGGAGAACTTTGTATTGAGATCCAAAGAGAGAGAAGAAGCCATCTAGATACTAGCTACGGACCCGAAGGTCTATGGTAAACTACTCACAACTCATGGTGAGGCGATGATGATGATGTAGAAGCACTCCGTGGTAGATCCCCCCTCCGGCGGAGCTCCGGAACAGGCCCCAAGATGGGATCTCACGGGAACAGAAGGTTACGGCGGTGGAACTAGGGTTTTCTCTGTTGTTCTAATGGTTTCGGGGTACGTAGGAATATATAGGAGGAAGGAGGGCACCGGGGCCCAAACGTGGGGTCCACAAGGCAGGGGGCGCGCCCTATAGGGGGGGGCACCCTCGTGGGCACCACGTAAGCCCTACTCCGTGGTTCTTAAGTCTCCCGTGCGTGATTTTCTCCAAAAATATCTCCCCCGAAGGTTTCATTCCGTTTGGACTCCGTTTGATATCCCTTTTCTGTAAAACCCTGAAACAGACAAAAAACAACAATCTGGACTGGGCCTTTGGGTTAGTAGGTTAGTCCCAAACATAATATAAAAGTGTATGACAAAGCCCGTTAAACATCCAAAACATCATAAATAATACCATGGAACAATAAAAAATTATAGATACGTTGGAGACGTATCAAGCATCCCCAAGCTTAATTCCTGCTCGTCCTCGAGTAGGTAAATGATAAAAACAAATTTTTTGATGTGGAATGCTAACCAACATAGTTTTTCAATGTAATTGTCTTAATTGTGGCATGAATGTTCAGATCTGAAAGATTCCAGACAAAAGTCTATATTGACATAAGAAATAATAATACTTCAAGCATAATAACAAAGCAATCATGTCTTCTCAAAATACTATGACTAAAGAAAGTTATCCCTACAAAATCATATAGTCCGGCTATGCTCCCTCTTCATCACAAAAAATATTCATATCATGCACAACCCCGATTTCAGCTTCTATTCTTTCAAACCTTTCAACTTTCACGCAATACATGAGCGTGAGCCATGGATATAGCACTATGGGTGTAATAGAGAGGTGGTTGTGGAGAAGACAAAAGGAGGGAGATAGTCTCACATCAACTAGGCGTATCAACGGGCTATGGGGATGCCCATCAATAGATATCAATGTGAGTGAGTAGGGATTGCCATGCAACGGATGCACTCGAGCTAAATATGTATGAAAGCTCAACAAAAGAAACTAGTGGGTGTGCATCCAACTTGCTTGCTCATGAAGACCTAGGGCATTTGAGGAAGCCCATCGTTGGAATATACAAGCCAAGTTCTATAATGAAAATTCCCACTAGTATATGAAAGTGACTAAACATGAGACTCTCTATCATGAAGAAGATGGTGCTACTTTGAAGCACAAGTGTGGAAAAAGATAGTAGCAATTGTCCCTTTTTCTTTTCTTTTTCTTTTTTTTTTCTCTTTTTGGGCCTTTTTTTTCTTTGGCCTTTTTTTTTGAGCGGCTTTATTGATTTTGCCTTTCCTCACATGGGACAATGCTCTAATAATGATGACCATCACACTTTCATTACAACTCGATATTACAACTCGACGCTAGAACAAAGTATGACTCTATATGAATGCCTCTGGCAGTGTACCGGGATGTGCAATGAATCAAGAGTGACATGTATGAAAAATTATGCATGGTGGCTTTTCCACAAATACAATGTCAACTACATGATCATGCATGGCAATATGACAATATGATGCGTGTCATATGAGCGGAACGGTGGAAAGTTGCATGGCAATATATCTCGGAATGGCTATGGAAATGCCATGATAGGTAGGTATGGTGGCTGTTTTGAGGAATATATATGGTGGCTGTTTTGAGGAAGGATATATAGTGGGTGTATGGTACCGGCGAAAGTTGCGCGATACAAGAGAGGCTAGCAATGGTGGAAGGGTGAGATGCGTATAATCCATGGACTTAACATTAGTCATAAGAACTCATATACTTATTGCAAAAATCTACGAGTCATCGAAACAAAGCAATCAATGCATGCTCCTAGGGGGGAGGTTGGTAGGAGTTAACCATCACGCGCCCGCGACCTCCACACAAAGGTTGACACTTTACAAATACCTCATGCTCTAACTTCGTCACATAGCGGTTCACAATACGTGCATGCTACGGGAATCACTAACCTTAACACAAGCATTTCTCAATTTCATAATAACTCCACTAGCATGACTCTAATATCACTATCCTCGCATCTCAAAACAATTATCAAGCATCCAACTTCTCATCATATTCAATGCACTTAGCGTGAAAGTTTTTACTACATTGATATTGGATGTCTATCATGTGAAGACTAGTTTTATAGCCTAAGCACATTACCATGCTGTTTTAATAGACTCTCAAAAGGATATAAGTGAAGCATGAGAGTTCAACAATTTCTTCAAAATATTATCACACCGTGCTCTAAAAGATATAAGTGAAGCACTAGAGCAAAAACTATTCAACTCAAAAGATATAAGTGAAGCACATAGAGTGTTCTAACAATCCCTAGGCCATATTTAACTCTCTCAAATAGGTGTGTCCAACAAGGATAATTGTGGCAAACTAACAAGCAAAGACTCAAATTATACAAGACGCTCCAAGTAAAACACATATCATGTGGTGAATAAAAATATAGCTCCGAGTATAGTTACCGATGGATGAAGACAAAAGAGGGGATGCCTTCCCAGGGCATCCCCAAGCTTAGGTTTTTGGTTGTCCTTGAATTTTACCTTGGGGTGCCATGGGCATCCCCAAGCTTAGGCTCTTGCCACTCTTTGTTCCATAGTCCATCAAAGCAATACTCAAAAACTTGAAAACTTCACAACACAAAACTTAGACAAAAATCTCGTGAGCTCCGTTAGTATAAGAAAGCAAACCACTACTCAAAGGTACTGCAATGAATTCATTATTTGTTATATTGGAATTAAACCTACTGTATTCCAACTTCTCTATGGTTCATACTTCCCAATACTACTCATAGATGCATTGAAATAAGCAAAAAAAACACACGAAAAACAGAATCTGTCAAAAACAGAACTGTCTATAGTAATCTGCAGGTTTCGCATACTTCTGTAACTCCAAAAAAATTAAAACTAAATTTGCAAACATGAGGAATTTGTCTATTAATCATCTGCAAAAAGAATCAACTAAATAGCACACTCCAGTAAAATCTGGTGACCATTCTAGCGAGCGCCAACGATTCTGTTTTTCACAGCAAGATCATATAAGATTCACACAAGTCTTCCCAAAGGTTCTACTTGGCACAAACACTAAACAAAACACAAAACCACATCTAAACAGAAGCTAGATGCAATATTTATTCCTAAACAGAAGCAAAAACAAAAAACAAAAAATTGGGTTGCCTCCCAACAAGCTCTTGCTTTATAGACATTAAGATCGGCTTGAGATTTCAATGATGCTCACATGAAGGATAAGAATTGAAGCACAAAAAGAGCATCATAAAGCATGTGACAAACATATCTAAGTCTAACATACTTCCTATGCATAGGCATTTTATAAGCAAACAAATTATCATAGCAAGCAAAATCTAGTGTATGCAAGGAAGAAGAAAGAAACAAGATCAATCTCAACAAGAAGAGAGGTAATTTAGTAACATGAAGATTTCTATGACCATATTTTCCTCTCTAATAATAATTGCATGTAGGATCATAAGCAAATTCAACAATATAGCTATCACATAACATATTCTCAACACGAACCACATGCATGCGAAGTTGACACTCTTCCAAAATAGTAGGATTAACATTAACTAAAGTCATGACCTCTTCAAACCCACTTTCAATATTATTGCAAACATTATTATCAATCTCATATTCATCATGGGGCTTAAATAAATTTTCAAAATCGTAAGAAGCATCACCCTGTCGGGGGAAACTGTCCGCCACGAACACCTATGGGACCGGAGCCCCTTGTCTGTGCGGTACGAGGGCGGAGGGAGCACAAAGAGCAGATCGTAGCGAGCACGCGGGCAGTTTTACCCAGGTTCGGGCCGCGGTAGACGCGTAAAACCCTACTCCTGCTTAGTTGTCTATTGAGTTGGAGTGCTCGGGAGCTTGAAGAAGCAGCTACACCGAGCGTGAGAGTGATCTAGGTTCCGAACCCCCTCCACGTTGTGCATGGGCCTCCTTTTATAGTGCAAGGGGTCACCGACAGGTGTCAACGTAGGAGAAAGGGGTAAAAACGTAAGAAAGGTGGTAGTTGTAATAGTGCGGGAACAGTGGAGCTACAGTACAGAACAGTGGTCTATATCTACTTTAACAGTGGGGGACAAGAGCATTTAATGCCCGTCGCCGTCGACCCCAAAAGCTCCCGCTCTTGCGTCTCCGTCTGCCACGGCGATGGATCCACCGCCGTGGAGTGCCACCGTGTACCCCAGGCTGCACAGCCATCCGCCACGCGTCCCTGGATAGGCCCCAGGGCGACGCGTGGGCCGATGAGCTGGAGCGCGGGCACACAGCGCAGCCTTCCTGGCAAGCACCTTGCCGGGGCCTTGATCTTGCCGGGCCCGGGAGCTTGCCGCTCCCCGGGCCCTTGTCGGGTCTCCTATGATGGAATCTTCTAGTCTTCCTGGCAAGCTCCTCTTGCCAGGGCCTTGTGCTAGCGAGGCAGTCTCGAGCCTGGTACGGCCTTCCCGGCAAGCTCCTCTTGCCGGGGTCTCGATCTTCTTCCTTGTATACTTTGTTTTTGAATGGTTTGATAGGGAGCAGGAAGGTCTCCGGCGAGCACGCGGTAAACCTTGCCGCGGGAAGCTGCAACTGCCCGTGCACAAGTTGGGGTACTGAGGTACCCCTACCTTAGTACACCGACAGGAGCCCCCGGGCCTGGGCCACACACGGTGCCGAGCGCTGTTGGGCCAGGCCCAAAACAGTGCATGGGCACCCGCGGCCCGCGGCGCGCCGAATCCACTTCCGTATCCGCCGCACCCCACCGTAACGGCACGCGTCGATCGCGGCATCGTGGGATGGGACGTGCCCACGATCTCTTAATGGAAAGGGCGAAACGCCCCCCACTCCCCCATAAAAGCAGAGGAAGCGGGCGCGGTTCCCCTCCTTGCGCTTTCATTGCATCGTCTCCTTCCTCCAGAGATCTCTCTTGCGCTCTGCCTCCACACCTCCGCCGCCGCCAAGCTCTTCGTCCCCCTCCTTCCGCCGCGTCCGCCATGGCCCCAAAGACCGACAAGGCGAAGGCGGAGAAAGCCAAGAGGGAGAAGTCGGAGCAAGCGGCGAAGCTCGCCGCGTACCGGAAGAAGCACCTCGTCTTCCCGCCGAAGCTCGGCGTGCGGGAGCTCTGGAACAAGTACTACTTGTTCTGGGCCAAGGAAACCAAGGCGCACCCCCGCACCCTAGCGTATCCGGCCGCCGCCAAGGACAGCTATCCCGGCGGGTATTACTTCTTCGCAGCCTTCTTTCACTGTGGTCTCTGCCCTCCTTTCTCAAACTTCTTCTGCGACATTATGAACACATACGGCCTCCATCTGCTTGACTTCACCCCCAACGCCATCCTCACCATGGCGGTTTTCGCACACATGTGCGAAAACTTCATAGGAGTACACCCAAACGTAGCGCTTTTTAGGCACTTCTTCACCCCTAGAGCCGAGGCCGATGCCCCCCTCTCCGGAGGAATTTCTTGGGTTTTCCGTCTGAATAAGAAGGGTGCGTACTTGCCGGGGGAGCTCCGCGGCAAGTGGGAGGAATGGCGAGCGGAGTGGTGCTGGATCGTCGAAGACCAGCCGCAAGCTTTCACCGCGCCGCGCACAACGCCCATCGTGCGCGGCAGGGACTGGAGCGAACTAGATTCGGACGACATCAAGCTCGACATCGCCCTCGTCCGGATTCTTCGTCTTCGGATGGCCAAGCTGTCAGTTGCAGAGGTGGGCGCAGATTTCCTCCGCCGACGCATCGCCCCTCTCCAAGACCGGAAGAGGCCGGCCTGGGAGTACGGCGGCCCGGCAGACATAATGAGGCTGCGCCCCGGGCTCAACTTCAACTTCACCACGCTGGAGCTGAAGGGGATGGTCCGGGAACTCTTCAAGTATGACCCGGCACACCCTGAGTGGTTCAGGCCTCCCCGGGAAGTGGTGCCGCTCTGCAACAACATCGTCCGGGACCGTATCCTCGCCATGATGCCCGCGTGCGACTCGCACGGCGTGGACCGCACGTGGATCGCGCCCAAGCCCATTGACGTCCTCAACTTCTACGACAACCTCGCGGAGGTGGCGAAGAACAAGAATGACCTCAAGGAGCATACGCGGGACACCACCGACCAGGAGATTGCCTATATGGCTTCTCGGGCTGAAGAGGCCGCTGCAGCCGCAGCGGCAGGAATTTTTGGATACACGCCTGAAGAGGCGGAGGTTGCGGATGCGACCAGCCAGGCTGAGGAGGCGGAGATCCGCAGATTGCTGCAGCTCCCTCCCGACGCGCTCGCCGGGGTCCCCTCGCTGAGGTACTCCGGAATCCACGGGATCGTGGCCGAGGCCGCGGCAATGGAGGGTGCCACCGGAGGGAACAGAGGCGCCGCGAGGAGCGGAGGCGCCGGAGGAAGCGGAGGCGGCAAGGGGAAAGAGGCCGCAGCGCAGGGCGCTGGGCCCAGCGAGCCGGCCGGGGAAGAGGAGGAGGAGGAGGCCGAGGACTCCGGCGGATCCACGGAGCTCTACGCCGACGACCTCTCCTCGTCGGAGAGCTCCCCGCCCCCGGCAAGCCCAAGGCAGTCTCCGCCGAAGCGTCTCCGCAAGACGGCGACGGGGGAGAGGGCGCAGGCTCCCCGGCAGCAACCAGCTCGCCGGGCAGCTCCCCGGGGGAGCCAAGCCGCGCCAAGGGCGACCGGCGTACCAGCCGCAGCAGAGGCGGCCCGCGCGCGGGCCACGACGGAGGCGCCTCGCAGGCCGGCGCCGAGCCGACAGGGGTCCTCTCGGAGCGGAGCAGCAGCTCCGCCCGCTCCTCGGGCGCCGGCTACCACAGGGGCTGGGTCTTCGCAGCCCCCAGCCCCGGCGAACACCAAGCGCGCGAGGGAGTCTTCGTCTTCCGCTCCTCGCGCCGACGCGCCCACAGTGGAGTACGACTTCTCCGCCCTGAGCGAGGACGACGAGGAGGACCAGGAGTAAGGATCCAGGACCTTACGCCTTCTCGAGTTTTGTCTTGATTTCTGTTGATGCTGACTCTGTTCATTGCTTTGATTTCAGGACCTTGACTCAGCGCGCGGCGAAGAGGGCCAAGGCGCCTGTGGTTGAGGCCGCGGAAGACTCAGCCGCCGCGGCAACAGGAGGTGTGCCGGAGCCGAGCCTGCCGGACCCGAGCGCTGCTCCGAGGAGCAGCCCCCAGCGCAGCCCCCAGCGCAGCCCCCAGCGTAAGTCTGGGGTTTATTCTTTCGCTTGTCGGGGTACGCCTGAGGATTTCGTCTTCTTTCATTATCTTGACGTTTCCTTATCTTGACTTGTGCAGAGGTGGAGCCACAGCGGGAAGAGCGCCCGGAGACCGTCGTCGAGGAGCCGCAGGCCCCGCCGTCCCCGCCAAGGCAGAACTCTCCGGCAAGGGAGAGTGCTCCGCCAAGGGCGGGTACCCCGCCAAGGCAGAGTACCCCGCCAAGGGCGAGCAGCCCGGCGAGGGCGGCCACTCCGCCAAGGCCGAGCTCCCCGGCGAGGGAGCCCGCCGCTGAGGAGGTCCGCCAAGGTATGTTCTGTAGCTTGTCTTCTTGGCTTTGCCTCTTTTTGTATATTTGCTTGAATCTTGAACTTCTTTTTCTTCTTATTCTTTTTAGATCTTCCTCCTCCTGAGCCCATGGAGACGGAGGTTATCAACCTCGAGGAGGAGGGCGCGCAGGGCGGCGGCGGTGACGTCCCTGCCACCGAGGAGATGGCTGAGGCCGCCGAGCCGGCCGCGCAGGAGACTGCTCCGGCTGCGGACGCAGCGGCCGGGGAGGGGGACGGCGACCGCACCGCCGACCCGGAGGCGGCGGGAGCATCAGATGCTGCACCGGCCGTCGACCCCTCCGCCAGCAAGGAGCAGGGTTACTACCTTGAGGCCCCCAACGGCGTCTTCATCCAGATGCCTTGGGGGTCTTCATCGCGAGCTCCCGCGGAGGGCGAGGCGTTTGACGGAGAAGTCCTCGCCTCCGCGGGCCTGAAAATCGTCGAGGCGCCCGGCGGGAGTGAGGGGCCCGAGGAGGAGAAGCTGCTCCACCAGCTCCTGGCCCTTTACCGGGCCAGGCAGGCGAAGCTCGCCTCCCGGGAAGCCCTTGCCGCCAAGGCCGCCGCGGAGATGGAAAAGCGCGCGGCAGAGCTCAGCGCCGCCAACCAGGCGGCCCTCCGCGAGGTGGCGGAGGAGCGCGAGCATCTTGCCGGCGAGTACCAGGAGTGGGTGCTCGAGAAGGCTGAAGCTGAGGAACAGCAGCGGCTCGCCGGGGTGGAGCTGTCCCGGCGAGAGGGAGAGCTCGCGCAGCGGAAGGTCGAGCTGGACTCCCATGAGGAGGACCTTGCCGCTCGCGAGGCGGCCCTTGGCGGGGAGTTGAAGGAGGCGAAAGCCGCCGCGGTTGCCGCGGAAGACGCCAAGAAGGAGCTCGCCGCCAGGGTCATACAGCTGGAGAAGGCGCTGAAGGTGAGCGCGGAGAAGGTTGCCGCGCTCATCACGGAGCGCGAGAAGGACGCCCACACAAATTCTGAGCTCCAGGTGAGCCTTTCCAAGAGGGGCGACGAGTTGAAGGCCGCCAAGGACTCCATCGAGGACTTGGAGCTGAAGGTTACTACTCTGAAGGATTCGCTCGACGCTGCCCGGGCTCAGGAGAACAAGCTGAAGGAGGAGCTCCGCAAGGAGCGGACCTTGGTGGACAGCGTCAACAAAGCATCCGAGCTCTTCCGCCAAACCATTGAGGTATGGACTGAAGACTTGGTATCCTCTGCGTCCAACATTGACCAGGAGCTGCTGGCGCTGAAGGTTGAACATCTCATCTACTCGCCGGATCCGGATCTCCCGCACAGCGCCAAGCTCAGCCTCTTCTTCAGAGGGATCGCGCCGGCCCTGGCAGGTCTCCGGAACCGAATCCCCGCGCAGCTGGCCGAGGAGTCGCGCCTGCTCTGCGCGGGAACTCTGGAGCGGGTGCTGACGAAGATCGTGTACCGCAACCCGGGGATCAATCTCACCAACGTTCTTCGCAGCCTGCCGGCTGATGCGGACACGGAGGCCCTGAAGGAGCAGGTCGCCCATATCATCGCCAAGGTGGCTAAGCTCGGCAGGAAGGAGGGCGACCGCGTGGATTAGCCTCCATTATCTTTATCTCTTTTTTGCTGCTGCACATTATGTTATGAACTCATTAGTCCATTGCGACAAGTTACCCTTTGTAAGATATTTACCTTATTTTGATCAATCAGTGCAATGTTATCTTCCTTGTCTTAATCCTTGACTTTGTATGTTTTTTACCCTACGCTCCCGGGGAGCTTGCCGGCAAGGGACCTTGCCGCGAGCGCTGAGTGCTGAACTCTGAGCAGCCTGCTGGCCAAGGTCCTCGCCGGCAAGCAACCTTGCCGCAGCTAGTCGCAACGCACTTAGCTTGCTGAGCGTACTCGGAAACGAAGCAAGGGCGCGACACTTGTCGCAGCTCACTTAAATCGTTGAGCGAACTCGAAAACAAGATAAGGGTGCGGCAAGCTACGGGTAGGTTCCTCCGCGCACAGGTTTTCCATACAAAGTGTGATTGTTCAAGGAAGACAACTAAAATTTAAAATTTGAACTGGTCAAATTCTAACAACTTATCTTTCATATGTTGCTTGCTTATATTGCTTGCTTTCCGGTAAGGCTTCTCTTTCTTGAACAGCACTTGGTTCCTCCTCCTCCACCTCCTTCCCTGGTTGAGTCAGCTTGAGTAAGAAGGTCCCTGGTTCCACAGGTAACTTCATCGCAGCACACTTTGAAAGGCCGTCCGCTATTTCATTTTGAGCTCTTGGGACGTGCTCCATCTGCAGACCTTCAAAGTGCTCCTCAAGCTTCCTCACTTCATCGACATAAGCTTCCATCAAAGGGCTCTGATAGCTCTTGTTGACTTGCCGGACCACCAACTGAGAATCGCCCCGCACAATCAGCTTCCTGATCCCAAGTTCGGCCGCAATCCTGAGGCCGGCAAGCAAGCCTTCATATTCAGCAGTGTTGTTTGTCGCTTGCTCCCTGGGAAAGTGCATCTGGATAACATATTTGAGGTGCTCTCCGGTGGGCGCGATGAGAACCACGCCAGCACCGGCGCCTTGCAGCGAGAAGGCACCGTCAAAATACATTACCCATTCACTTGTAGCTTCTTGTACGGGTGTACTTGTTTCTTGAACTTCCTCGTCGGGCGTTGGGGTCCACTCAGCTATGAATTCTGCCAAAGCTCGGCTCTGTATAGTTGAAGTACTTTCAAACTTGAGTCCAAAGCTTGACAGCTCCAGTGCCCACTCAACGATCCTGCCTGTTGCTTCCGGATTGTGCAATATCCTCTTCAGCGGAAAGCGAGTGACCACTGTTATCTCATGGGCTTGGAAGTAATGGCGCAGCTTTCTCGAGGCCATGAGGAGGCCGAAAAGCAATTTTTGCACACCAGAGTATCTTGATCTAGCCCCCTGGAGAAGGGAACTTACAAAATACACTGGGCGCTGCACCATCTTCTTCCGCACCTCATCCTGTTCCTGCGCAGAGTCTTCCTTGTCGGGGCCAGAGCTTGCCGGAGCAGCCCCCTGCTTGTCGCTGGATTCGCTTGCCGGTGGTGCTGACTCCTCGTCGGACTCCCTCTCCGCTACTAACGCAGCACTAACCACCTGGTTGGTTGCCGCTAAGTATAGCAACAACTTTTCCTGTGGTCTAGGTGCGACAAGTATAGGAGTGGAGGACAGGTACCGTTTCAAATCCTGCAACGCCGCCTCCGCTTCCGGAGTCCACTTCATGGGACCTGCCTTCTTCAAGATTTTGAAGAAAGGTAGGGCGCGTTCTGCAGACTTTGAAATGAACCTACTGAGGGCAGCCACACAACCTGCAAGCCTCCTGACATCCTTGACGCGCTTTGGGGCCTCTATCTGCTCAATGGCTTTGATCTTGTCGGGGTTGGCTTCAATCCTCCTCTGCGATACAAAGAACCCGAGAAGCTTGCCGGAGGGGACTCCAAAGACGCACTTCTCGGGGTTCAACTTGAGCTGTATTCTGCGCAGGTTCTGAAACGTTTCTTCCAAGTCTTGAATCAGGGTTTCCTTGCTCTTGCTCTTCACCACAATGTCATCCATGTAAGCTTCTACATTTCTGTGGATCTGTGGCTCAAAAGCAGTGTACACTACCCTTGCAAAGGTTGAGCCTACATTCTTCAATCCAAATGGCATGCGAATAAAGCAATAAGTGCCACATGGAGTGATAAATGCAGTCTTCTCTTCATCTTCCTTGGCCATGAAAATCTGATGATAGCCTGAGTATGCATCAAGAAAACAGAGTAGCTCACATCCGGCAGTGGAGTCAACGATCTGGTCAATGCGCGGCAAAGGGAATGGATCCTTGGGACATGCTTTATTCACATCTGTGAAGTCTATACACAGTCTCCACTTCCCATTGGCCTTGCGCACGACGACTGGATTTGCCAACCACGTCGGATGGATCACACCTCTAACTAGGCCTGCTGCCTCTAGCTTCTTGATTTCTTCGTTGATGAATTCTTGGCGCTCCACGGCTTGCTTCCTCACTTTCTGCTTGATGGGCCGCGCATGAGGACAGACAGCAAGCTTGTGCTCAATCACCTTCCTGGGAACACCGGGGATGTCAGATGGTTGCCAGGCAAACACATCGACATTCGCCCGCAGGAAGGCAACGAGCGCGCTTTCCTATTTGCTGTCAAGGGTGGCACTGATGGTGAAGGTACCACCAGTGCCGTCCTCCTTTGCGGACACCTTCTTTGTTGCCGGAGGAGCAGCCATTCCTTTCTTACTCTTGCCGGTGGAGCTCGATGGAACGTCCTCGACGGCAGCGCAGCACTCCGAAGAGGTGCGGTTGCCGGAGTGGGTCCCAGAGCACTTGCCGGACTTGGTCTTCGTCTTCTTCCCCCCGGGAGCTTCAGCGGCAAGAGTATCCTTCTCGGCCGCAGCTGCCGCATCCCGGTAGATCTTGTCGGCGCAGACAAGCGCATCCTTCTTGTCGCCGTGGACAGTGATGACGCTTATCGGCCCCGGCATCTTCAGTACGTTGTAGGCATAATGGGAAGCTGCCATGAACTTGGCGAGGGCAGGACGGCCAAGTATTCCATTGTAGGGCAATGGAATATCGGCGACGTTGAAAGTGATGCGCTCAGTTCTGAAATTGAGCTCCCCGCCGAAGGTCACCGGCAGAGTGATCTTTCCCTTGGGCTTGCTCCTCCCCGGGTTGATTCCTTGGAATGAACCGGTCTCTTCGAGCTCGCCATCTGGAATCTCGAGTTTCTTGATCACAGCAGAGGAGATCAAGTTCAGCCCGGCCCCGCCGTCAACCAACATTTTGGTGACCTTGAGGTTGCGGATGGTGGGAGAAACCAGCATCGGCAAGCACCCGACCGCAGTGGTGCGGTCAGGGTGATCCTCAAGATCAAAAATGATGGGCGTGCTGGACCATTTGAGGAGCCTGCGCGACTCCACGGGCGGCTCCGCTGCGTTCACCTCACGCACCCACTGCTTGAGTTGGCGGTGGGAGGTGTGCAGAGAGGCGCCACCGTCGACGCACAGGACCTCCGTGGCCTTCTGGAACTCCTGCTCGCTGTTCTCCTCGTCCTCTATGTCTTCGTCGTCGTCCTCTTCGTCCTTGTCGCGGACCCGGGGAGGTCGATCTCCTTGCCGCTGCTTGGCCTTGCCGCGGCGTCCTCCCCGGCCGTTGAACGGCCGCTTCTTGCTGGGCTCTTCCCCGCCACCTTGGGCCTTCTCCTTGTCGCGCCTCTCGTACTCAGCTTTCTGCTGCTCGACGAGATATTCGACGCGCTTGCAGTTGGAGAGATCGTGACCCTTGGTGCGGTGGATCTTACAGTATTGCTTGTCGGAGCTGCCCGGCTTGTCGGCCGCCGCCGCAGGGGCAGGTTCCTTGCCGGAACCGCCAGCCTGCGCTTGCTTGGCGGGGGCCTCCTTGCCGGACTTCTCGACGGCAAGCACCTCTTTCTTGCCCTTCCTTCTGTTATTCCGCCGCCGGCTCTTCTTTGCCGGGGCGGCGTCGTCGCTGTCGCTTCCCCCTGCGCTAGCATCCTCCCCGGGGAGTCTCCTCCCCTCTTCCGCGCGTGCGCACTTGTCAGCCAGAGCATAGAGCTCGCTGACATCCCGAATCTTCGTCATCGCCATCTCTTCACGCATGCGGCGGTTACGCACGTTCTGATGGAACGCGCTGATAACCGCGGCAGGGTGGACATCAGGGATGTTGTGCTGCACGCGGCTGAAGCGTTGGATGTACTTGCGCAGGGTCTCGCCTTCCTTCTGGGCCAAGATGTGGAGATCGCTCTCCTGGCCGTGGGGTTTGTGGCCGCCGGTGAAGGCGCCGACAAACTGGTGGCAAAGGTCGGCCCAAGAAGATATAGAACCTTCCGGCAAGTGCATAAGCCACGAACGGACGTTCGGCTTTAGCACGAGCGGGAAGTAATTCGCCAAGATCTTCTCGTCGCGCCCCCCGGCAGCTTGCACTGCGATGGTGTAGACGCTGAGGAATTCCGAGGGGTGTGTCTTGCCGTCGTACTTCTCAGGTACGTCGGGCTTAAAATTCTTCATGCTGGGCCACTGGACGCGCCGCAGCTCGCGGGTGAACGCAGGGCAGCCTGCCGCGTACGGCAAGTCGCCTGGCTCACCGGGCGCGTGCGCGTCGACAGTGTTCCCAGCTCTCTTGTCTGATTGTCGCCGAGCTTCTCGGCGGCGCTCGATTGTGGTCCGAGCGTCTTCTTCTCGCCGGTCGTCGAGGACCTGGCGCTGGTCCCGACGAGCCCGCGGGTCCGACGAGGCTGTGGAGCCGTCGTCGGCGTTGTTCCAGCGGGGCGGCGTCTTCTGCTTCTGCGGCGGGGAGTGCACGCTTGTCGCACCCCCGGCAGTCTTGTCGCCGTCAGCCTTCGTCTTCTCAGCTTGCCGCGGCCGTGAGGTCGACGGCTGCTGTGGAGAATCGTTGTTGGCGAAGTCTATCAGGCTCCGGATGGTGGCCCTCCATTCTTCGGCCTTGTCGGCCGCTGGAGGGAAGTCGAGGAGCAGTTGCGCCCTTGCGAGCGCTTCTGCTGGAGTGGAGGGGAACGCGGGCGAGCGGTGCGAGGAACGGGATACGCTCGGACTCCTAACAGCGTTAGAAGGAGCGGGGTCCCGCGCCGGCGCCTTCGCTTTGCTTGTGCCCGGACGGGGGTCCGGGGCGTCCCGCGAGCCTCCGGTTTGGCCTTGTCCCAGCAAGCGGATGCCACCTCCCGTGACATGGCGCTGCTGGGTCGTCGTGTGCTGAGAGGGACGCGGCGCGTCCACGGAGACCGAGGTTCGGTCTTCCGTCCTGTTCTTGGATCTGGTGGCGCCGTGAGTGTCCTCGCCGGCAACCACCCTTCCGACGGCGTCCCCCCCGCCCACCGTTGGCTCTGGTGGCGGCGGGTGAGACGCAGACGGGCCTCCGACCTCCGAAGCCTTCTTCTTCGGGGCCATGGAGTTGTCGCTGATGAAGTTGATGAATTCGAAGAGGTTGATGAAGAATGCGCCCGCGCGATCGCCGGATCAGGTTCGCACAACCTCGACGCCCCCTACCTGGCGCGCCAAAGATGTCGGGGGAAACTGTCCGCCACGAACACCTATGGGACCGGAGCCCCTTGTCTGTGCGGTACGAGGGCGGAGGGAGCACAAAGAGCAGATCGTAGCGAGCACGCGGGCAGTTTTACCCAGGTTCGGGCCGCGGTAGACGCGTAAAACCCTACTCCTGCTTAGTTGTCTATTGAGTTAGAGTGCTCGGGAGCTTGAAGAAGCAGCTACACCGAGCGTGAGAGTGATCTAGGTTCCGAACCCCCTCCACGTTGTGCATGGGCCTCCTTTTATAGTGCAAGGGGTCACCGACAGGTGTCAACGTAGGAGAAAGGGGTAAAAACGTAAGAAAGGTGGTAGTTGTAATAGTGCGGGAACAGTGGAGCTACAGTACAGAACAGTGGTCTATATCTACTTTAACAGTGGGGGACAAGAGCATTTAATGCCCGTCGCCGTCGACCCCAAAAGCTCCCGCTCTTGCGTCTCCGTCTGCCACGGCGATGGATCCACCGCCGTGGAGTGCCACCGTGTACCCCAGGCTGCACAGCCATCCGCCACGCGTCCCTGGATAGGCCCCAGGGCGACGCGTGGGCCGATGAGCTGGAGCGCGGGCACACAGCGCAGCCTTCCCGGCAAGCACCTTGCCGGGGCCTTGATCTTGCCGGGCCCGGGAGCTTGCCGCTCCCCGGGCCCTTGTCGGGTCTCCTATGATGGAATCTTCTAGTCTTCCTGGCAAGCTCCTCTTGCCAGGGCCTTGTGCTAGCGAGGCAGTCTCGAGCCTGGTACGGCCTTCCCGGCAAGCTCCTCTTACCGGGGTCTCGATCTTCTTCCTTGTATACTTTGTTTTTGAATGGTTTGATAGGGAGCAGGAAGGTCTCCGGCGAGCACGCGGTAAACCTTGCCGCGGGAAGCTGCAACTGCCCGTGCACAAGTTGGGGTACTGAGGTACCCCTACCTTAGTACACCGACACACCCCAATCATGATCATTGCAACAAGTAATGGGCATATCAAAATAAGCATCCCCAAGCTTAGGGTTTTGCATATCATTAACACAATTGACATCAGTATAATTTATAATAACATCATTGCAATCATGTTTTTCATTAAAAGAGCTATCGTGAATCACTTTTTCTTTTAACAATTCCTCAAAATTTTCAGATTCATAAATTTCAAGCAAAACCCCATAAAGATAATCTAGTGCACTCAACTCACTAGCAATTGGTTCAACATAATTGGATCTCTTAAAGATATTAGCAAGTGGATGAGGATACATCATTTAGCAAGCGAAGATGCAAGCTAATAGAAGGCACATGGCAACACAAGCAAACAAGAGGCAAGCGAACGGTAAACACACGACAAAAGAAGGGCAAATAAAACGGCAAGGGTGAAGTGGGGGAGAGGAAAACGAGAGGTAAAAATGTAATGCGAAGGATAAGGGTTTGTGATAGGTACTTGGTATATGACTTTTGCGTAAGCCTCCCCGGCAACGGCGCCAGAAATTCTTCTTGCTACTTCTCGAGCTTGCGTTGTATTCCCTCGAAGAGGAAAGGGTGATGCAGCACAGTAGCGTAAGTATTTCCCTCAGTTTTTGAGAACCAAGGTATCAATCCAGTAGGAGACCACGCGCGAGTCCCCCGCACCTGCACAAGCAAATAAGAACTTAGCAGCCAACGCGATAAAGGGTTGTCAACCCCTTTACGGTCACTTACGAAAGTGAGATCTGATAGAGATGATAGTTTGATATTTTTGGTATTTTTTATTATAAGAACAGAAAGTAAAAGCGTAAAAGTAAAGTAGGTGTAGATTGATATGTTGAGAATAGACCCGGGGGCCATAGTGTTCTCTAGTGGCTTCTCTCGTGATAGCGATATTCTATGGCGGGTAAACAAATTACTGTCGAGCAATTGATAGAAAAGCGAATAATTATGAGACTATCTAGGCATGATCATTATATATAGGCATCACGTCCGAGACAAGTAGACCGAAACGATTCTGCATCTACTACTATTACTCCACACATCGACCGCTATCCAGCATGCATCTAGTGTCTTGAGTTCATAAGAACAGAGTAACGCCTTAAGCAAGATGACATGATGTAGAGGGATAAACTCAAACTTAGTGATATAAACCCCATCTTTTTATCCTCGATGGCAACAATACAATACGTGCCTTGCTGCCCCTACTGTCACTGGGAAAGGACACCGCAAGATTGAACCCAAAGCCAAGCACTTCCCCATTGCAAGAACTATAAATCTAGTAGGCCAAACCAAACCAATAATTCGAAGAGACTTGCAAGGATATTATAATCATACATAAAGAGTTCAGAGAAGAACCAAATATTTCTCATAGATAATATTGATCATAAACCCACAATTCATCGGATCTCGACAAACACACTGCAAAAAGAGATTACATCGAATATATCTCCTCGAAAACCGAGGAGAACTTTGTATTGAGATCCAAAGAGAGAGAAGAACCCATCTAGATACTAGCTACGGACCCGAAGGTCTGTGGTAAAATACTCACAACTCATGGTGAGGCGATGATGATGATGTAGAAGCACTCCGTGGTAGATCCCCCCTCCGGCGGAGCTTCGGAACAGGCCCCAAGATGGGATCTCACGGGAACAGAAGGTTACGGCAGTGGAACTAGGGTTTTCTCTGTTGTTCTGATGGTTTCGGGGTACGTAGGCATATATAAGAGGAAGGAGGGCACCGGGGGCCAAACGTGGGGCCCATGAGGCAGGGGGCGCGCCCTATAGGGGGGGCACCCTCGTGGGCACCACGTAAGCCCTACTCCGTGGTTCTCAAGTCTCCTGTGCGTGATTTTCTCCAAAAATATCTCTCCCGAAGGTTTCATTCCGTTTGGACTCCGTTTGATATCCCTTTTCTGTAAAACCCTGAAACAGGCAAAAAACAACAATCTGGACTGGGCCTTTGGGTTAGTAGGTTAGTCCCAAAAATAATATAAAAGTGTATGACAAAGCCCATTAAACATCATAAATAATAGCATGGAACAATAAAAAATTATAGATACGTTGGAGACGTATCAGCAACATCGCCGGAAGAGGAATGCTGGAAGATCAAAGTTAGTGTACCTGGGAGGACTATTGCACCATTCACGCAGCCACTGGAGCTAGAATTCGACACACCGACATAGAGCTTGGGAAAGATTATGGCAGCTCACATCACATTTGGACGCATATGTGAAGTCTACAACAAGGACCTTGAAGACACCATCTACCAGATTTGTGGACGTCGAGACCAGCAATGGGAGATGCTTCGCACCAGGAAGGACGGATCCATTGCAACATACATCCAGGAGATGGACCAACATATTCTACGCTACGAGAATCGGATGTGCGCACTTATGCAGAAGACCAACATGGTGATAACCCGGAATGTGAAGCTAGAAGAAGAACTCAAGACAGTATGAGATGGGTATGAAGAGGAAATTGCCGTACTATTGGAGAAGAATGAAGCACTGAAGAAGAAGGTTAGAACTGGCACAGTGAAGCCAGAACCAGAGATAGGAATTACTATGGAGAACTACATTCTGATAGACAACACCGACACTGATGAAAGTGACTATGAAGACGAAGCTGGAGCAGATATCATGGAGTCTTCAGATGACAGTGATTAGATGACCACCCTGTAATCATTAGTATTAATCTGAGTAGTTAGAATCGTTCGCTAGCTTTGTATTAGGATCTTTTTGTGTGATCTTGATTGAAATTGAGTGATATGATATGAAATTGTTTGTCTCATGTGCATATGGGTAGTGAATTCCCCTAGACCTCATTCTATTCTAATCTCTCCCCTCTAAACCCCTCAGATGCCTCCGAGATGTGAGCCCGGATTTGAGTTTCCCCATGAGCTCACCCAGTTGATCCAGCAGCAGAACACTTTGATGCAACTACTTGTCCAGAACCAGAACAACAACAACAACCCACCTCCACCTCCCCATGACAACTTGACCCGGTTCTTAAGGTTGTAACCGCCGGTGTTCTCTAGTAGCACCGAGCCTATAGTTGCAATGACTGGCTCCGTAAGATGGACAGAGAGCTAGCAACTGCAGGATGCACAGATGCAGAGAGAGTGAGTTTTGCTGCACATCATCTTGAGGGACCAGCAGCCGCTTGGTGGGAGAACTACACCGCCACCTACCCACTTGCTGCAATTACTTGGGATCAGTTTGAGCAAGATTTTCACACATCACATGTCTCAGCAGGAGTCATAAGCCTGAAGAAGCGTGAGTTGCGCAACTTGCGCCGAGGAAACCGTACTGTGGGGTAGTACGTGGAGGACTTTAGGCAGTTAGCTCGCTACGCGCTAGATGATGTGTCCACTAACGCCGTGAAGCAGGAGAAGTTTCTAGAAGGTCTCAATGATGAGATGAGTATGCAGCTGATGCTAGCAACCTACAACAACTATTAAGAGCTAGTGGTCAAAGCTATTATGCTAGAAGGAAAGCAGCAGCAGATTGACAACCGCAAGAGGAAGTATGGAGCTCGGAAGTTTAACTCTGTAGCCCAGCAGAAGCCCCGCTATATGATGTCTACTATGAAACCTTCTTCTTGTAGACGTTGTTGGGCCTCCAAGTGCAGAGGTTTGTTGGACACTAGCAAATTTCCCTCAAGTGGATGACCTAAGGTTTATCAATCCGTGGGAGGCATAGGATGAAGATGGTCTCTCTCAAACAACCCTGCAACCAAATAACAAAGAGTCTCTTGTGTCCCCAACACACCCAATACAATAGTAAATTGTATAGGTGCACTAGTTCGGTGAAGAGATGGTGATACAAGTGCAATATGGAAGGTAGATATAGGTTTTTGTAATAAGAAAATATAAAAACAGCAAGGTAGCAAGTGGTAAAAGTGAGCATAAACGGTAATGCAATGCTTTGAAACAAGGCCTAGGGTTCATACTTTCACTAGTGCAAGTTCTCTGAACAATAATAACATAACTGGATCATATAACTATCCCTCAATATGCAACAAAGAGTCACTCCAAAGTCACTAATAGAGGAGAACAAACGGAGATATTATTGTAGGGTACGAAACCACCTCAAAGTTATTCTTTCTGATCGATCTATTCAAGAGTCCATAGTAAAATAACACAAAGCTATTCTTTCCGTTCGATCTATCATAGAGTTCATATTAGAATAACCCCTTAAGACACAAATCAACCAAAACCCTAATGTCACCTAGATACTCCATTGACACCTCAAGTATCCGTGGGCATGATTATATGATATGCATCACACAATCTCAGATTCATCTATTCAACCAACACAAAGAACTTCAAAGAGTGCCCCAAAGTTTCTACCAGGGAGTCAAGACAAAAACGCGTGCCAAACC
The DNA here is from genome assembly GCA_902687465.1 of Secale cereale. NCBI lineage: Eukaryota > Viridiplantae > Streptophyta > Magnoliopsida > Poales > Poaceae > Secale > Secale cereale. The sequence continues at coordinate 362,707,868 of LR738713.1, read as the reverse complement.
CTATGCATAAGTTCACAAGGTCACTAAACCCACAAGTTGATCACCAAAACATACATCAAGTAGATCATGTGATATCCAATTGTCACCATAGATAAGCAATGGCAAGACATACATCAAGTGTTCTCAAATCCTTAAAGACTCAATCTGATAAGATAACTTCAAAGGGAAAACTCAATTCATCACAAGAGAGTAGAGGGGGAGAAACATCATAAGATCCAACTATAATAGCAAAGCTCGCGATACATCAAGATCGTGCCATCTCAAGAACACGAGAGAGAGAGAGAGATCAAACACATAGCTACTGATACATACCCTCAGCTCCGATGGTGAACTACTCCCCCCTCGTCATGGAGAGCGCCGGGATGATGAAGATGGCCACCGGAGAGGGATTCCCCCTCCGGTAGGGTGCCAGAATAGGATCTATATTGGTTTTCGATGGCAACAAAGGCTTTCGGCAGCAGAAATCCCGATCTTGGTTATTTTCTGGAGGTTTCTGTATATATAGGAGGTGTTGGAGTCGGGAAAAAGTAAGGGGGGGGTCTCCGGTCTGTCCACGAGGTAGGGGGGCGCGCCCAGGGGTGTGGGTGCGCCCCCACCCTCGTGGGCAGCCTGGGGCTCTTCTGGCCCATCTCCGGTACTCCTTGGGCTTCTTCTGGTCCAAAAACAACCTCCGTAGAGTTTTAGGTCAATTGGGCTCCGTTTGGTATTCCTTTTCTACGATACTCAAAAACAAGGGAAAAACAGAAACTGGCACTAGGCTCTGGGTTAATAGGTTAGTCCCAAAAATCATATAAAAGTGTATATGAAAGCTCATTAAACATCCTAGAAGGATAATATAATAGCATGGAAAAATAAAAAATTATAGATACGTTGGAGACGTATCAAGCATCCCCAAGCTTAATTCCTGCTCGTCCTCAAGTAGGTAAATGATAAAAACAGAATTTTTGATGTGGAATGCTACCTAACATAATTCTCAATGTAATTTTCTTTATTGTGGCATAAATGTTCAGATCAGAAAGATTCAAGACAAAAGTCTATATTGACATAATAATAATAATACTTCAAGCATACTAACAAAGCAATTATGTCTTCTCAAAATAACATGGCCAAAGAAAGTTCATCCCTACAAAATCATATAGTTTGGCTATGCTCCATCTTCGTCACACAAAATACTCAAATCATGCACAGCCCCGGTTTCAGCCAATCAGTTGTTTCATACTTAATTTTTTTCAAACCTTTTCAACTTTCACGCAATACATGAGCGTGAGCCATGGACATAGCACTATAGATGAAATAGAGTGGTGGTTGTAGAGAAGACAAAAGGAGGAAGATGGTCTCACATCAACTAGGTGTATTAATGGGCTATGGAGATGCCCATCAATAGATATCGATGTGAGTGAGTAGGGTTTGCCATGCAACGGATGCACTAGAGCTATACTAGTACATGGCACGTGCCATGCACGTATAGATTTAATGATAGAAAAACCTGGATCATATTTGAGAAACGAAATTATAAGAGAAAATAATAACTATTTAATTATAACACAAATTAAGATTTTACTTTACTTGTGTCTGTCGGCAATTGTAAGCGTAGCAAGCGATGTGAGAAACTCAGATTACTCCAAGCATCTGATTATTCAATTGGAAAAAACCTGGAGTACTACTTGTGTTTGTAATCTGGTAAGCAGGCGGACCAATCAATTATATGTGTGCACGTGTATGAACTGTATTACATCAGAAAAGATGCTAATCAGTAGTAGTATTAGGCATATGATTGTTCATACTAAATAAAATCCCTTCAAGTCAATATTTTGCCATACTGATGATGCACTGTTGCATGCGCTTTTTACACACACTCTCTCTCTTCACGTGTAGTAGTATTGTAGGGCAGCACTCTCTTATGAAGCCTACCAGAGATTTCTAGGTGGCAGTCGCCAGCGTGGGAATCTTGAACCTTCGTGTACTCTTTGTCACAGTGGCAGTCTGGGCAGCAAAGGGTGTGCCGCACACGAATCCCAGCACAGCTAGCCGTTAGATTATTCTATCCAACGGTGTATAAGTGGCCACGTAGTTCTCTGTCCAAATCAATCGACTGTGAGCCGTCGGATTACAAAGATCCAATGGTCTATATCCCTCAATACTCGTACACTATATAGGAGTATAGAAATGTATGAAAGCTCAAAAGAAGAAACTAAGTCGGTGTGCATCCAACTTGCTTGCTCATGAAGACCTAGGGCATTTGAGGAAGCCCATCGTTGGAATATTCAAGCCAAGTTCTATAATGAAAATTCTCACTAATATATGAAAGTGACAAAACAAGAGACTCTCTATGAAGACCATGGTGCTACTTTGAAGCACAAGTGTGGAAAAATATAGTAGCATTGTCCCTTTTTTCTTTTCTTTTCTTTTATTTTTCCTTTTTCTTTTTTTGGGCCTTTTTTTCTTTGGCCTTTCCTTTTTTTTGGGACAATGCTCTAATAAAGATGATCATCACACTTCTATTTATTTACAACTCAAAGATTACAACTCGATACTAAAACAAAGTATGACTCTATATGAATGCCTCCGGCGGTGTACCGGGATGTGCAATGAATCAAGAGTGACATGTATGAAAAATTATGCATGGTGGTCTAGCCACACATACGATGTCAACTACATGATCATGCATGGCAATATGACAATGATGAAGCGTGTCATAGTAAACGGAATGGTGGAAAGTTGCATGGCAATATATCTCGGAATGGCTATGGAAATGCCATAATAGGTAGGTATGGTGGCTGTTTTGAGGAAGGTATATGGTACTGGCGAAAGTTGAGCAGTACAAGAGAGGCTAGCAATGGCGGAAGGGTGAGAGTGCATATAATCGATGGAATCAACATTAGTCATAAAGAACTCACATACTTATTGCAAAAATCTACAAGTCATCAGAACATAGTACTACATGCATGCTCCTAGGGGAAGGGTTGGTGGGATTTAACCATCGCGCGATCCCGACCTCCACACAAAGGATGACAATCAAAGAAATACCTCATTCTTCAAATTTGTCACACAACGGTTACCATACGTGCATGCTACGGGACTTGCAAACCTCAACACAATTATTTCTCAAATTCACAACTACTCTACTAGCATGACTCTACTATCACCATCCACATATCTCAAAACGATCATCAAGTATCAAACTTCTCATAGTATTCAATGCACTTTATATGAAAGTTTTTATTATATCCCTCTTGGATGCCCATCATATTAGGACTAAATTCATAACCTAAGAAAATTACCATGTTGTTCTAAAAGACTCTCAAAATGATATAAGTGAAGCACTGAGAGTTCATCTATTTCTTCAAAATAAAATCACCGTCGTGCTCTAAAAAGATATAAGTGAAGCACTAGAGCAAATGACAAGCTACTCTGAAAGATGTAAGTGAAGATCAATGAGTAGTTGAATAATTATGTAACTATGTGAAGACTCTCTAACATATGAGAATTTCATATCTTGGGATATTATTCAAATGGAAAGCAAAACAAAATAAAATAAATTGACGCTCCAAGCAAAACACATATCATGTGGTGAATAAAAATAGTCTCAAGTAAAGTTACCGATAGACGAAGACGAAAGAGGGGATGCCTTCCCGGGGCATCCCCAAGCTTAGGCTTTTGGTTGTCCTTGAATTTTACCTTGGGGTGCCTTGGGAATCCCCAAGCTTAGGCACTTGCCACTCCTTATTCCATAGTCCATCGAATCTTTACCCAAAACTTGAAAACTCCATAACACAAAACTCAACAGAAAACTCGTAAGCTCCGTTAGTATAAGAAAATAAAACCACCACTTAGGTACTGTTGTGAACTCATTCTAAATTCATATTGGTGTAATATCTACTATATCCCAACTTCTCTATGGTTCATACCCTCCGATACTACTCATAGATTCATCAAAATAAGCAAACAACACATAGAAAACAGAATCTGTCAAAAATAGAACAGTCTGTAGCAATCTGTAACTTTCGAATACTTTTGTACCTCAAGAAATTCTGAAATAAATTGGTGGACGTGAGGAATTTGTCTATTAATCTTCTGCAAAAAGAATAAACTTAAAAGCACTCTTCTGTAAAAAAAAATGGTAGCTAATCTCGTGAGCACCAAATTTCTATTTTTTTTTACAGCAAGATCACATTAACTTTCACCCAAGTCTTCCCGAAGGTTCTACTTGGCACTTTATTGAAACAAAAGTTATAAAACATGATCAATACAGTAGCTTAATCATGTGGACACACAAAAACAGTAAGGGTAAATATTGGGTTGTCTCCCAACAAGCGCTTTTCTTTAAGGCCTTTTAGCTAGGCATGATGATTTCAATGATGCTCGCATAAAAGATAAGAACTGAAACATAGAGAGCATCATGAAGAATATGACTAGCACATTTAAGTCTAACCCACTTCCTGTGCATAGGGATTTTGTGAGCAAACAACTTATGGCAAGAATCAACTAGCATAGGAAGGGAAAACGAGCATAACTTCAAGAATTTAAGCACATAGAGAGGAAACTTGATATTATTGCAATATGTAGAAGCATATGATCCTCTCTCATAATAATTTTCAATAGCATCATGAATGAATTCAACCATATAACCAGGACATAAAGCATTCTTTTCATGATCCCCAAGCATATAAATTTTATTACTCTCCACATAAGTGAATTTCTTCTCATGAATAATAGTGGGAGCAAACTCAACAAAATAATTATCATGTGAGGCATAATCCAATTGAAAACAAAAATCATGATGACAAGTTTCATGGTTATCATTATTCTTAATAGCATTCAAGTCATCACAATAATCATCATAAATAGGAGGCATGCTTTCATCATAGTAAATTTTCTCATCAAAACTTGGGGGACTAAAAATATCATCTTCATAAAACATAGCATCCCCAAGCTTGGACCTTTTCATATCATAAGCATAATCACTCTCATCATTCAAAGATTTAGTGCCAAACATTTTAATGCACTCTTCTTCTAGTACTTGGGCACAATTTTCCTTTCCATCATTTTCACGAAAGATATTAAAAAATTGAACCATATGAGGCAACCTCAATTCCATTTTTTAGTTTTCTTTTATAAACAAAACTAGTGATAAAACAAGAAACTAAAAGATTCGATTGCAAGATCTAAAGATATACCTTCAAGCACTCACCTCCCCGGCAACGGCGCCAGAAAAGAGCTTGATGTCTACTACGCAACCTTCTTCTTGTAGATGTTGTTGGGCCTCCAAGTGCAGAGGTTGTAGGACAGTAGCATATTTCCCCCAAGTGGATGACCTAAGGTTTATCAATCCATGGTAGGTATAGGATGAAGATGGTCTCTCTCAAACAACCCTGCAACCAAATAACAAAGAGTCTCTTGTGTCCCCAACACACCCAATACAATGGTAAATTGTATAGGTGCACTAGTTCGGTGAAGAGATGGCGATACAAATACAATATGGAAGGTAGATATAGGTTTTTTGTAATAAGAAAATATAAAAACAGCAAGGTAGCAAGTGGTAAAAGTGAGCATAAACGGTAATGCAATGCTTTGAAACAAGGCCTAGGGTTCATACTTTCACTAGTGCAAGTTCTCTGAACAATAATAACATAACTGGATCATATAACTATCCCTCAACATGCAACAAAGAGTCACTCCAAAGTCACTAATAGAGGATAACAAACGAAGAGATTATTGTAGGGTACGAAACCACCTCAAAGTTATTCTTTCTGATCGATCTATTCAAGAGTCCGTAGTAAAATAACACAAAGCTATTCTTTCCGTTCGATCTATAATAGAGTTCGTACTAGAATAACACCTTAAGACACAAATCAACCAAAACCCTAATGTCACCTAGATACTCCATTGTCACCTCAAGTATCCGTGGGCATGATTATACGATAAGCATCACACAATGTCAGATTCATTTATTCAACCAACACAAAGAACTTCAAAGAGTGCCCCAAAGTTTCTACAGGAGAGTCAAGACGAAAACGTGTGCCAACCCCTATGCATAAGTGCATAAGTTCAGAAGGTCATTGAATCTGCAAGTTGATCACTAAAACATACATCAAGTAGGTCACGTGATATCGCATTGTCACCACAGATAAGCACATGCAATACATACATCAAGTGTTCTCAAATCCTTATTAACTCAATCCGATAAGATAACTTCAAAGGGAAAACTCAATTCATCACAAGAGAGTAGAGGGGGAGAAACATCATAAGATCCAGCTATAATAGCAAATCTCGCGATACATCTAGATCGTGCCATCTCAAGAACACGAGAGAGAGAGAGAGATCAAACACATAGCTACTGATACATACCCTCAGCTCCGAGGGTGAACTACTCCCCCCTCGTCATGGAGAGCGCCGGGATGATGAAGATGGCCACCGGAGAGGGATTCCCCCTCCGGCAGGGTGCCGGAACAGGATCTATATTGGTTTTCGGTGGCAACACAGGCTTTCAGCGGCGGAAATCCCGATTTTGGTTATTTTCTGGAGGTTTCTGTATATATAGGAGGAGTTGGAGTCGGGAACAAGTAAGGGGGTGTCCGGGCTGTCCAAGAGGTAGGGGGCGCGCCCAGGGGCGAGGCCCCTGGGCGTGCCCCCCACCCTCGTGGGCAGCCCGGGACTCTTCTGGTCCATCTCCGGTACTCCTTGGGCTTCTTCTGGTCCAAAACAACCTCTATTGAGTTTCAGGTCAATTGGGCTCTGTTTGGTATTCCTTTTCTACGATACTCAAAAACAAGGGGAAAACAGAAGCTGGCACTGGGCTCTGGGTTAATAGGTTAGTCCAAAAATCATATAAAAGTGTATATTAAAGTCCACTAAACATCCTAGAAGAAAAATATAATAGCATGGAACAATAAAAAATTATAGATACGTTGGAGACGTATCACTATACCCCATACTTAGGAGGATACAACCATCCCACCCATAACCATGGAGGCCATTCTAATAATGGAGGGAATGCACACAACCAAAGTGGTACTAGAAATGGCAATGGGAATGGAGGAAACAACAGTCAGAATCGTTCCACTCCCTCAACGCCTGCCAAGAAGGATCTGAGTCACGTTACTTGTTTCAAGTGTGGGAAGACCGGACATTACGCCAATGAATGTCCCGTGTCAAAGAATGGGAATGGCAATGGAAGCTCAGGAAAGAAGCCCAACACTTTCACTAGAGGACAAGTGAACCACGTCAATGTGGAGGAGATTGATGAGCAGCCCGACGCAGTTGTCGGTAAGTTTTTGATTAATGCATTTACTACCCTTGTTCTTTTTAACACTAGTGCATCACATTCATACATATCAAGGGGTTTTGTGGAAAAGTATAAATTGCCCACCGTAGCCCTTATGACGCCTATGTTAGTCAGTTCCCCTGGAGCAGAGTATATGGCTAGGTACGGATGCTATCAAGTACCATTGACCATTGGAAGACATGTATTTCCCATGGACCTCATTCTTTTGGAATCCCAGGGTTTGGATGTAATCATAGGAATGGATTGCCTATCCAAGTTTGGAGGAAACATCGAATGCGCCAGTAGATCAATTCTTCTCACCACCCTGGAAGGAAAGAGGATTAAGTATGTGTTGAGGCACACACCTAGGAAAGCGCATGTGAATGCACTCACGGGAGTTGCTCAGGAAGAAGTGCCAGTTCTGAAGGATTACTCCGATGTATTCCTGGAGGAGTTACCCGGCATGCCGCCGGATAGAGACATAGAGTTCTTAATTCAACTATTACTTGACACCGGACCAATATCTAAGAGACCATACCGGATGCCCGCTAATGATCTGGAGGAGATCAAGAAGCAAATCAAGGAGTTAATGGATAAGGGTCACATACGACCAAGTTCATCGCCATGGGGAGCCCCAGTGCTCCTAGTCGAGAAGAAGGATGGATCATTGAGAATGGTTGTTGACTATCGTGCACTGAACTAGGTTACAATCAGTAATAAGTACCCACTGCCGATGAGCAATGATCTGTTTGACCGGCTGCAAGGAGCCAAGGTATTCCCTAAGATCGATTTGCGATCAGGATATCATCACCTGAAGATCCGAGAACAAGATATACCTAAGACAACTTTTACCACAAGGTACGGGCTTTATGAGTATACAGTTATGTCATTTGGTTTGACTAACGCTCCTGCCTATTTCGTGAGTATGATGAACAAGGTATTCATGGAGTTCTTGGATAAGTTTGTGGTGGTCTTCATTGATGACATATTGATATATTCCACGAATGAAGAGGAGCACAAGGAACATTTGCGTTTAGTTCTCGAGAAGCTCCGAGAACATCAGTTATACGCCAAGTTCAGTAAGTGTGAGTTTTGGTTGAAGGAAGTTGGATTCCTTGGACATGTCATATTAGGAGACGGTATATCCGTAGACTCCGCCAAGGTTGAGGTAGTCACAGAATGGAAGGCACCCGCATCAGTTGGCGAAATTCGCAGTTTTCTTGGACTCGCAGGATATTACCGGAGATTTATTGAGAATTTCTCAAAGATTGCGAAACCTATGACGGAGTTATTGAAGAATGAGACTAATTATAAGTGGACCGAGGAATGTGAGGCCAGTTTTCAGGAGTTGAAGGAACGTTTGGTTACAGCCCCAGTGCTGATTCTTCCGGATATACGCAAGGATTTCCAAGTGTATTGTGACGCTTCTCGTCAAGGACTTGGAGGTGTTCTCATGCAAGACGGAAGAGTTGTGTCGTACGCTTCACGTTAGCTTTGACCACATGAGTTGAATTATGCCACGCATGATTTGGAGTTAGCGGCCGTGGTGCATGCACTCAAAACCTGGAGAAATTTTCTTATTGGAAACCGTTGCGATGTATACACGGATCATAAGAGTTTGAAGTATATCTTCACACAGAAGGAGTTGAATCTCAGGCAAAGGAGATGGCTTGAGCTCATAAAGGATTACGACATGAGGTTGCATTACCATCCAGGAAAAGCCAATGTCGTGGCAGATGCTATAAGTCGCAAGAGTTATGTTAACATAATCATTTCTGGAGGTTTACCCCGGGATTTAGTCGATGATCTTAGGAATTTGCAGATGGAAATAGTCCCTATAGGTTATGTTGCCATATTGGAAATTCAGTCCACGTTGTTGGGAAGGATACGAGAAGCCCACAAGGTGGACAAAGAGATTGCAGAAATAAAGGAAAGAATGGCCGAAGGAAAGGCAGAAGGATTTTGTGAGGATGAATATGAAACACTTTGGTTTGAAAAGTGTATTTATGTGCCCAATGACCCCGAGATTAGAAAGTTGATTCTCCAGGAGGCTCATGATTCGCCGTATTCGATTCACTCAGGCAACACCAAGATGTGCTTGGATTTGAAGCAGAATTTCTGGTGGACCGGAATGAAGAAGGACATTGCCGAGTATGTAGCAGTGTGTGACATTTGTCAGAGGGTCAAGGCTGAACACTGGAAACTAGCAGGGTTATTGCAGCTGTTGCCCATACCCGAATGGAAGTGGGATAAACTTGGAATGGATTTTATCACAGGACTACCCAGGACACGCTCAGGGTACGATTCTATTTGTGTGATAGTTTATCGTTTGAATAAAGTAGCTCACTTTATCCTCGTGAAGACCACTTGTACGAGTGCTAAGTTGGCCAAGATATACATGACCAGGATCGTATGTCTGCATGGAGTTGCAAGGACCATTGTATCAGATAGAGGAACACAATTTACCTCAAAGTTTTGAAAGCAGTTGCACGAGACTTTGGGTACGAGGCTTGAGTTCAGTACATCCTTTCATCCACAGACCGATGGACAGACCAATAGAGTCAATCAGATTCTGGAGGACATGTTGAGAGCTTGTGCGCTCGATTATGGATCTAGTTGGGATGATAACTTACCGTACACAGAGTTTTCTTACAACAACAGTTATCAAACCAGTTTGCAAATGGCCCCTTTCGAGGCTTTGTAAGGAAGGAGGTGCAGAACACAGTTGATGCGGGATGAAGTTGGAGACCGTCAGTTATTTGGACCAGATTTGATCAAAGAGTCAGAAGAGAAGGTCAAATAGATCCGCAACATACTTAAGGTAGCCCAGTCCAGACAGAAGAGTTATGCGGATACGAAATGCAAGGAGGTGACCAACGAAGTTGGAGATAGAGTGTATCTTCGTGTGTCTCCACTTGAGGAGTTAAGCGTTTCGGAGTTAAGGGTAAATTGGCATCAAGATTTGTGGGACTGTATAAAATTTTGGAGCGCAGAGGAGAAGTAGCTTATCAGCTAGAGTTGCCCGAGACTTTTTGCAGAGTTCACGATGTGTTTCACGTATCTCAGTTGAAAAAGTGTTACACAGAGATGGCTGACATTCTGTTACGTGATACAGTGCCCCTGGATGCAATTCAGTTAGAGAGCGACCTAACTTACGAGGAGAAGCCCGTTAAGATTCTCGAGTTTGCCAACAGAGTTACCCGCAGCAAGGTCAACAAGTTCTGCAAAGTACAGTGGAGTCACCACACACAGGACGAAGCCACCTGGGAACGAGAGGATGATCTACGCCAGGACCACCCACACCTATTTTCTAGCCAACCTGAATCTCGAGGGCGAGATTCATCTTAAGGGGGGTAGGTTTGTAACATCCCAATTTTCAATTTGGATGTTATCATAGATCGTTCATATGCATTCAATGTTTGAGCATTTTTGAGCATGAGTTATTTGAAAATTGATCCAAAACTTTAAGCAACTCAAGGACCCTAGTGAGAAAGTTGGAAGTTTTCCGGAGAGAAGCTCACTATTTTATTTAATTTTCCAAGTGGGGTTGGATCAATAATATTTTTGTCAAATTTCATTTTTCCAATATTTAAAATAAATGAGAGAAGATAATATAACTTCTTTAATATAATAAAAATGTTGGAATTTCATTTTTGAGTAAAAATAATTTTTATTGGATTTTATTTGCAGTTTATTATTTTCAAAATTGCTTTAAAAAGTTATTTTCTTTTTAGGCATTTTAATATGAGAAAGATGTTCACTTTGTTCTAAATATTAGGTTTAGACAGTGAAATTTACTTGCGGCATTTTTAGAATATTTTTTTATTTTGTTTGTGTTTTCATTTTGGTTCGGGCGATTTTTTTTTAAACGAAGCGCCCGGCCCAGCCCACCGAGCCGACCAGCGCAGCTGCCACGCCACCGCTCGCGCGCGCGCACGCCCGCCCCTGCTTGGGCCGCGGCCCACCTGTCCTGCCAGCCGCGACCGCCTCCCGCTCCGACTCCGGACGGAGTCCGGACCGCCGCCGCCACCGAGTCCCGCTGAGACACGCCTCCTGAGGCCGTGCCCCCTTCCCCAAGTCACCACCCCTCCCCCTCTTTAAATTGCCGCCGCCCCCGCCGCCTCCTCCCCGTCCAGCGGCCGCCCGCAGCCCCGCCGCCGCCGCTGCCGCCAGCAGCCGCCGCCGCCACCCGTCACCGTCGCCTCGCCTCGCCGGAAGCCGCCGCCGTCGACCGCCGGTTCTTCGCCGGTTTTTTGCCGGTTTTCTAGGTAAAAACCTAGGCGGTTTTTTATTTAGTTAGTTCATTTTTTTTAAGGAAAACCCTAGTTCGATTTTTGGGGTTTTATGATTTAACAAATGTCCGCTGTTTAGTTACAGAAAACAAACGTTCGCAAACTAGTCTTTTCTTTTTCTGTTAATTTTCATCAAGGACCTATCCGCGATGATTTTTTTTACAGATCGGTCCATGATCTTTAAACCCTCGTAACTTTTTACTCGTTAGTCGGAATTAGGTGAAACCAACGCCAATTTCTTCATTTCGAGCTGGTCTTTCCGGTAGTGCAGCTCAAAATTGTTTTTGAAAGTTTTTAAATTTGAAAATTCAAACAGTTTTGTGTTTGAACTTCGTTTGATCATATCTTGAGTTTCGTAACTCCGTTTGAGTTGATTCTTTTTGCAAATCGAAGCTCTTGACCTAAACTTTCTGATAAGGCCAAATTCACTTAATTTTGGTATTGTTAGAAATTGTTTTCTATTGCAAGACTGATTCATTTATTTTCGAAGTCTTTCGAGATCTGTTCTTTGATTCCGTTGCATGATTGCTTATGTATGCTATTGCTTGATTGCGATAGAATTCCCGGAGTGCGAAGCGTGCTACTATGAGTCTTTAGGTTTCAGCGATCGTCAGCAAGGCAAGTTCATACTTTGATCATACTTTCCAATACCTTGTTTTATTGCATTAGTTATACCCTCAAACACTTGCATGAGTAGGATTGGTTACATGTGATGACGCTTTGTAGTTCATGAGTTAGGAACCCAATGACTTGAGATCAACCCAAGGGAATATATGCTTTGTTACTTGTTTCTTAGCCATGCTCGTAGACGTGGATTGGTATGAGTGATTTCATGAAAGTTGTGAGTGTAATAATTGTTAAATTGTGATCCAAATTCTACCGTATTGGACTAGACGTAGTACATACGGTGTGGGCCTTTGCGTTGGTACCGGCGCATACGAGTACAACTTGTTTACTTGTCCTCCAAGGACTCTCATGTATTGCCCTCTTATATACCCCACGTAGTCGCACCTAAGACGGTCTGTCGTCTTGTGCTTGTAATACTCCTCCTCATAGTGATTGCGCCTTCGTGCGTCCATGGTTTTCTCCCGCAAGGGTTTCCACGTTAAATCTGTGTCTCTCGTGTCTTGTTTATTCTCGTTATTATCTAACGAGTGGTATACAGAGCTGAGGTTCACAGATACAAGATTGAGAACGAGATGATTAGGGTTGTGCATCCGCAAGCCGCTGCCCGCTACAAGTTGCCGAGATCGATAGCTTTGCACCGCTGCGAAATCTACGGAATCCTAGCCTCGTGTTCCGGATCGGAGACAAACCTCACTGTGTGGCCGTCAAATCAACTCGTCGGCCGCTGTGTTCCAATCCGTTCCTACAGCTGTTTTAGATTGGCGTGTGGCTACAGCCGTTCCTGGTCGTTCCACCAAATTGCTGCTGCTTGTTTTCGCCGGTTGGGTTCGCTTCAAGTCCCGAGCCAACAGGGATGATCTGAATCCACATGATCACGCAAAGGAATTACCACCGCTACTACTTCTAGTCATGTCAAGCATTATCGGCTAGTACTACTTCAACTAGTGCTATCACGTGGAGGCTACAGTTCACGTTGGTTATTAGTGTGGTACTCTGTTGCTCCGTCTCCCCGTGCAATATCCAGGTGTTATTTACCCTACTTTTATTTGCTCTGCAAATTAATTCTATCAAGGATTATTTCTTTCGACTTGTACTACTTTGTGTACACTATTTTTATCGACTCGTGGCTTCCATGAAGTACGATCTTCCGCTGCTGGACCGTGACACAAGTTTTACCCTATGGCAAGTCAAGATGCAGGCGTTGTTGGCACAGACCGACTATGATGATGCACTGGACAGTTTTGGGAAGAACAGAATTCAGGACTGGACTGATGAAGAGAAAAGAAGGGATCCTAAGGCTTTGTGGCAAATTCAACTCCATTTGCATAATAATATTTTGCAGGAAGTTTTGAGCGAGAAAACTGCCGTCGCTCAATGGTTAAAGTTGGAAGGGATTTTCATGACAAAATATCTGACCAACAAGATTCATTTGAAGCAAAAATTATTCCTGCACAGGTTACCTGAGGGAGGTAATGTTTTGAATCATATTTCAGAATTTAAAGAGATCATATCCGATCTAGCTACAATGGAGGTTAAGTATGAAGAGGAAGATACTACTTTAATGTTACTTTGTTCACTGCCAAGTTCTTATACCAATTTTAGAGACACCATATTATATAGTCGTGATACTCTCACACTTAATGAAGTTTATGAAGCTTTGAACTCAAAGGAGAAGATGAAATTAATGGTGCCTCATGATGGTTCGAGTTCATCCCAAGCCAAGGGATTATCTGTTCGTGGAAGGACAAAGGAGAAGAACTCCAATAACGAAAACAAAGGCAAGGCAAGTTCATGAGGTAAGTTCATACTTGATCATACTTTCCAATACCCAGTTTTATTGCATTAGTTATATCCTCAAACACTTGCATGAGTAGGATTGGTTACATGTGATGATGCTTTGTAGTTCATGAGGTAGGAACCCAATGACTTGAGATCAACCAAAGGGAATATACGCTTTGTTACTTATTGCTTAGCCATGCTCGTAGACACGATTGGTATGAGTGATTTCATGAAAGTTGTGAGTGTAATAACAACTAAGGGTTTCTTTAAAGTGGAAATTTAATACACATATGGGTGGATTGGTTGTGGCACCCTGGGGATGGACCAGTGGTTGTCAAGGCACCTACAGATACTAGTGCTGCCCAAGGAACGCCACCCAGGCTCAAAGGGATCATATATCATTCATGCCTAGAAACTTTCGTGTGCGGCCACAATGCCATTATGGGCTCTGGCATAGTTGAATATGTTGTGTGGCCTCTTTTCGTGGTAGTCTAGCAGATGTAGCGGATGTAGGTGGTACGGTCTACCTAGGGTTAAGAGTTAATGCTTCTAAAAGACTGTGTCTCGGTCATCCGTTTCTCAAACACCATGCAGTGCGAGAAATCAAACGGAGGAGATCGGGTCGTGTGGGGAAAAGTGCAGAATCCTCTGCAGAGTGTACAAACTATTCATGAGTAGCCGCGTCCCCGGTTATGGACTTTCTCGAGTATCCTGGTATTTGAATTATGGACTGATGTCGTCACTTTATTTAACTTGTTGGGTTATTAATGACTTTGGTTTTGGCATTGAGATGGGGGTACCATTCTCAATTTTCCATGATTAAATTTTAAAAAGTAGTTAAATAAATACAATCCTTTGTTGTAGGGAAAAAAATAGCTTTATGCAAAAATAAACTTTACAGCCTGCACCAGCCAAATATGCATGTAGTTGTAGACATTGCTCTTTATCATTACAGTGTGTTCTTGCCAGCATATTCAATGTGCTGACCTACATGGCTGCAACGTATCATGTTGCAGAGTTTTCAAACGAAGATTAAGGTGTGATAGGTCGTTGTCATGCACTCAATGTTTGCCGTGGAGTTGGATGGACTCAACTACTCTTCATAGCTTCCGTAGTTTATTTTATTTAGATGGCCTTCAGCCATTCTTGTGTAAGGGATATTGCCTCTTCGAGGACTTTCGATGTAAAAAATTGTGATTGAACCTCTGTTATAAATCCTCGAGTAGTGTGTTTGTCAGCATACCGATCCGGGGATGACACTGAGCACAGAGACTTCGGTTCATTGGAACCGTGGTCGCTACACCTAAGCATTTTAGCGAAGCGTTCAAATTCTTCATCATCTTTTTTTCTTGGATGGTTTAGGTGGAAAGGGCATGGGTTTTTGAACCCATGGCTCTCTCTCTTTACCATGTTTTCTAACAACAAAGTCTCTTTATCATATCGTTTAGTTTTAGATTGTGGGTTTACACGATCAACAATAGGTTCTACCTCAACATCATTATCTGGTTCTTTATCATTATCTGGTTGAGCATCTACATGAACATCATCATTGTTATTAGCATTATCACTAGGTGAGTGTTCATTACCAGACTGAGTTTCAACATCAGAAATACAGACATCATCATTATCTTTAGAAGGTTTCTCTATCTCAGGCTCACACGAGGTATGCACATTCCTATCATTTTTCTTTTCCTTTTTCCTTTTAGAAGAACTAGGTGCACCAGTATTAATTCTTCGAGAGTCTTGTTCAATTATTTTTGGGTGACCTTCTGGATAAAGTGCTTCCTGGGTTATTTTGCCTCCTCTAGTCATTACTCTAACAGCGTAATCATTCATATTATTATTCATTTTGTTTAGCGATTCTATTTGAGATTTACCAACTTGTTCTAACTGAGTTTGAACCATAGAGGCATGCTTTTCTACACCTCTAACATCATTAGTGATTCTAAATAACAAGTCACTCAAATGAGCAATCATATCAGAGTTATATTTCAACTGTTTCATAACATTAGCATTGAAATGATCTTGTTTTCTAATGTAGTTGTCAAATTCATATAGGCATTGACTAGGATGTTTTTTGTAAGGGATATCACCTTTATCAAATTTCATCAAAGAGTTTAC
The DNA here is from genome assembly GCA_902687465.1 of Secale cereale. Taxonomy (NCBI): domain Eukaryota; kingdom Viridiplantae; phylum Streptophyta; class Magnoliopsida; order Poales; family Poaceae; genus Secale; species Secale cereale. Next base: position 362,691,785 of record LR738713.1, on the reverse strand, counting down.
CTCTACCACCCTTGGGGGTGGTGTGTCAAGGCCGTGTATTTCTTCAATAGGTGTTAGATTCTTAACATCCTCAGGTTTAATACCTTTTTCCTTCATACATTTCTTTGCCTCTTGCATATCACCAGGACTGAGAAATAAGATACCCATCTTCTTTGGAGTGAGTTTAGGCGGTGGTTCAGGAAGTGTCCAATCATCATAATTCTTCAATATATTATTCAATAACTCCTCAGCTTGTTCACAGTTCTTTCCCTAAACACACAACTAGCACCAACTATCTAGGAAGTCCCTAGAGGCATCGGTTAGTCCATTATAAAAGATATCAAGTATTTCATTTTTATTGAGAGGATGATCAGGCAAAGCATTAAGTAATTGGAGAAGCCTCCCTAAAGCTTGTGGAATACCCTCTTCTTCAATTTGCACAAATTTAAATATCTCCTATGAGGCAGTACATTTCTTATGAGCAGGAAAATATTTTTCAGAGAAGTAATAAATCATATCATGGGGACTACGCACACAACCAGGAGCAAGAGTATTGTACCATATCTTAGCATCACCCCTTAATGAGAACGGAAATAATTTGAGGATATAGTAATAGCTAATTTTCTCATCATGAGCAAATAGGGTGGCTATATCATTTAGTTTGGTAAGATGTTCCACAACAGCTTCATCTTCATAACCATGAAAAGGATCAGATTCAACCAAAGTAATTAACTCTCGATCAGTAGAAACTTCATAGTCCTTATAGTAACAAAGATAGGTGAAGTAGCAAACTTAGGATCACATTTCATTCTAGCATTCAAAGATTTTTATTTTAGTTCGCATAGCAATTTCTTAAGATTATCCCTATCATTGCAAGCAGGAAAGTCTCTAGCTATCTCCTCATCCATAACATAACCCTCATGTATCTTAGGCATTTCAAATCTAGGAGATCTAGGTCTAATGGGTGTTTCATAATTTTCAGTTTCAAAGACTTCATCAGTCTCAGGATTCCCAATATTCTTAATTTTAGCAAGTTGTTCATCCAGAAGATAACCTAGTGGCACTGTCTTATCAAGCAAGGTACTAGCATCATAATAAGCATCATTCATAGCAGAAGTAGCATCATCAATAACTTGTGGCATATCAAAGTTGATAACAGGTGGTGGTGTTGCAAGCTTATTCAAAATAGAAGGTGAATCAAGTGCAGAGCTAGATGGCAATTTGATACGTCTCCAATGTATCTATAATTTTTGATTGTTCCATGCTATTATATTATCTGTTTTGGATGTTTAATGAGCTTTATTATTAACTTCTATATTATTTTTGGGACTAACCTATTAACCCAAGGCCCAGTGCAAATTGTTGTTGTTTGCCTATTTCAGTGTTTCGTAGAAAAGGAATATCAAACGGAGTCCAAACAGAATGAAACCTTTAGGAGAGTCGTTTTTGGAACAAATACACCACAGAAGACTTGGAGTACACGCCAGTGAAGAAATGAGGCGGCCACGAGGGCAGGGGGCACGCCTAGGAGGGTAGGCGTGCCCCCCACCCTCGTGGGCCACCTGTTGCTCCACCGACGTCCCTCTTCCTCCTATATATATCCATGTACCCTGAAAACATCCTGGAGCACCACGAAACCCTAATTCCACCGCCGCAACCTTCTGTACCCGTGAGATCCCATCTTGGGGCCTGTTCCGGAGCTCCACCGGAGGGGCATCAATCACGGAGAGCTTCTACATCAACACCATAACCTCTCTGATGAGTTGTGAGTAGTTTACCATAGACCTTCGGGTCCATAGTTATTAGCTAGATGGCTTCTTCTCTCTCTTTGGATCTCGATACAAAGTTTTCCTCGGTCTTCTTGGAGAACTTTTCGATGTAATTCTTTTTGTGGTGTGTTTGTCGAGATCCAATGAATTGTGGGTTTATGATCAAGATTAGTTATGAACTATATTTGATTCCTCTCCGAAATATTTTATGCATGATTTAAATATCTTTGCAAGTCTCTTCGAATAATCAGTTTGGTTTGGCCTACTAGATTGATCTTTCTTGCAATGGGGGAAGTGCTTAGCTTTGGGTTCAATCTTGCGGTGTCCTTTTCCAGTGACAGCAGGGGCAACAAGGCACGTATTGTATTGTTGCCATCGAGGATAAAAAGATGGGGTTTACATCATATTGCATGAGTTTATCCCTCTACATCATGTTATCTTGCTTAAGGCGTTAATCTATTCTTATGAACTTAATACTCTAGATGCATGCTGGATAGTGGTCGATTTGTGGAGTAATAGTAGTAGATGCAGAATCGTTTCGGTCTACTTGTCACGGACGTGATGCCTATATACAATGATTATGCCTAGATATTCTCATAACTATGCGCTTTTCTATCAATTGCTCGATAGTAATTAGTTCACCCACCGTAGAAATCTGCTATCATGAGAGAAGCCACTAGTGAAACCTATGGCCCCCAGGGCTATCTTCTATCATATCAATCTTTCATCAACTATTTACCTTTACTTTACTTTTACTTTGCAATCTTTACTTTCAATATATAACAAAAATACCAAAAATATTATCTTATTATCTTTATCAGATCTCACTTTTGCAAGTGGCCGAGACGGGATTGAGAACCCCTTTATCGCGTTGGTTGCAAGGTTCTTATTTGTTTGTGTAGGTATGAGGGACTCGCGCGTGGTCTCCTACTGGATTGATACCTTGGTTCTCAAAAAGTGAGGGAAATGCTACTGTGCTGCATCACCCTTTCCTCTTCAAGGGAAAAACAACGCAAGCTCAAGAGGTAGCAAGAAGAATTTCTAGCGCTGTTGTCGGGGAGATCTACGCAAAAGTCATATACCAAGTACCCATCACAAACACTTATCCCTCCCATTACATCATTTGCCATCTGCCACTCGTTTTCCTCTCCCCCACTTCGCCCTTGCAGTTTTATTCGCTCTTTTTCCGTTTGCCTCTTTTCGCTTGCTTCTTGTTTGCTTGTGTGTTGGATTGCATGTTTATCACTATGACTCAAGACAATACGAAATTGTGTGATTTTTTCCAATACCAACAATAATGATTTTATTAGCACTCCGACTGCTCCTATTATCAATGCTGAATCTTGTGAAAACAATGCTGCTCTGTTAAACCTTGTTATGAAAGATCAATTTTCCGGCCTTCCTAGTGAAGATGACGCTACCCATCTAAACAATGTTTATTTGTGCGATATGCAAAAGAAGAGAGATATGGTTAATGATATTGTTAAATTGAAGCTATTTCCCTTTTCGCTTAGAGATCGTGCTAAAACTTGGTTCTCTTCTTTACCTAGAAATAGTATTGATTCTTGGAATAAGTGCAAAGATGCCTTTATCTCGAAGTGTTTTCCTCCCGCTAAGATTATCTCTCTTAGGAACGATATTATGAATTTTAAGCAACTTGATCATGATCATGTTGCACAATCTTGGGAGAGGATGACCTTAATGATACGTAATTTCCCTACACATGGTTTGAACTTATGGATGATTATTAAAAAATATGCCGGATTGAATTTTGCTTCTAGAAATCTTTTAGATTCGGCCGCGGGGGGCACTTTCATGGAAATCACTTTAGGAGAAGCTACTAAACTCCTAGATAATATTATGGTTAATTACTCGCAATGGCACACACAAAGATCTACTAGTAAACAAGTACATGCTTTTGAAGAGATTAGTGTTTTGAGTGGAAAGATGGATGAACTTATGAAATTATTTGCGACTAAGAGTGTGTCTACTGATCCTAATGATATGCCTTTGTCCACGTTGATTGAGAATAATAATGAATCTTTGGATGTGAATTTTGTTGGTAGGAATAATTTTGGTAACAACGCATATAGAGGAAACTTTACTTCTAGGCATTTCCCTAGTAATTCCTCTAATAATTATGGTAATTCCTACAACAACTCTTATGAAAATTTTAATAAGATGCCTTCTGAATTTGATACTAGTGTTAAAGAATTTAGGAATTCGCAAAAGAATTTCAATGCTTTGCTTGAAGAAAAATTGCTTAAGATTGATGAGTTGGCTAGGAACGTGGATAGAATTTCTCTTGATGTTGATTCTTTGAAACTTAGATCTATTTCACCTAAGGATGATATCAATGAGTGTCAGTGTCAAAACCGACAGATCTCGGGTAGGGGGCCCAAGCTATGCGTTTAGAGGATCGATGGTAGCATGAGGCTGAGGACACGATGTTTACCTAGGTTCAGGCCCTCTTGATCGAGGTAAAACCCTACTTCCTGCTATATTAGTATGGATGAATATGTGTACAAGAGTTGATCTACCTCAAGATCGTAATGGCTAAACCCTAGGTGTAGCCTACGAGGATATTGTAAGATGACCCCCCTACAAACTAAACCCCTCGGCTTATATACACACCGAAGGGGACCTAGGGTTACAAGTGTGACTTGGGGAGGACTAAATTGATACATCCGGACTCTACACCTGCCTTTCTACGTACATAGGAGTCCTGACCGAATATAGGGGAGGGCCTTCTGCTTCTTCTTCATGTGGCCCATCAATGCGGCCCAGCTTCAACGACCCGGATGACTGAGGACCCCTAAATACAGGACTCCCTCAGTAGCCCCCGGACCTGCCTTTAAGGATGAGATTGTATCCGGCTTCATGTCTTCGGTCTTCCAAGGTGAGTCCTCCTGGATGATAGTTCGGCTTCTTCAAATATTATAATCTGCCGATTCCTCTCTGCCGTCGTCTCGTCTTCCACGTGTCCAATGAATGCGAATCGTCTGGGCGTCTTTAGCCAATACCCCCTTGACTGTTCAAGGGAAGCACCTATATAAGAGGATAGATCTGACTGCCTTTCCATCTCATTCCACGCTGAAGAAACCCTAGTGCCTGCAAAAAATCTTCAAACATGGCTAGTGCCCCGAGCTCCTCCTCGCGCCCTCATGGCCCTCGTGCAGGAGATTGGAAAAGCTGCTATGTGTCTCACGCGCATCTGCGGACACTGCAAGCACAGGGGTATCTCCCTCCAGAGGATCTAGTCCCTATCCAGGCCGGACTAACGTCTGTCGACAACCAAGCCCTGGCAGAGAGCTTTCCCAACCCCTTCGACGGAGAGCGGGTATGTCTCGTCCCTCACCTTTTAAGAGGTGTGGGGTTCCTTGTCCATCCCTTTCTTAGGGGACTCCTGGAGTTCTATGGCCTCCAACTGCACAATCTTACTCTAGGTTCAATCCCGCACATTGCGGGTTTTGTCGCTCTATGCGAACTTTTCTTGGGCTGCAAGCCCCACTTTGAGCTGTGGAGAAGGTATTTCTGCCTGGTCCCTCGATCGGAAGAGGGATCCATATTTGAAGTTGGGAGCACCGAAGTATGGCGCATAGCCGGGACATGTTATCTTTTCGGTACTCCGAAGAAGGCATCCGAAGAGTGGCCCTCGGAGTGGTTTTACATTGAAGATGTCGCATTACCGGATCCAGTTCGGCGCGGACTCCCCACGTATTCCAATGCTCCGCCAAAGAAGCTTTTCAACTGGCGTCCCCGCGGTCCTTCGGAAGAAGAGAAAGAGGAGGTTAGTCGGCTGGCTAGCAATATTAAATTGCTTGCCAGTTCGGGATTAACTATAATCAAAGTGATGGCCATTTCACTGAAGCAGCATGTGCAGCCGCTCCAAGCCAGAGGACTTCCAATGTATCATTATTATGGTCAGAATGATGCCTCGCGCCGCTTACGCCTGGATCTAGATGACCCTGCCATTCTAGGCGCTATCCTGGAAGGCCTCTACAAAGGAGAGAAGCAGGACTTCATCCGCTTAACGTGCCGGGAAGGCCTTTCTATGTACAATCTTCTCGACTGGGTGAGTCCTTCTCTTTGACCATTCTATTTTTCTTTGTTATGATGTATTGACCGAACTGTATTCGGTTTCTCCCAATAGGAGTGGAGGAAGGTGGTCAAGCGGATTAATAATCCCGCCCCGCAGCCAGAAGATCCATTCCAAAAGACGGGCCCCGGATATGAAGAGGACCCGGATATAGCGGTAGAGTTAGAAGAGGGAGTCCTGCCGTGAGGGCACCTTAGTGGCGATAGTAGCCGATTACCCATGCCTCATTCCTTCTTCCCGTGTAAGTAATTTAGGGGATTTCTCACTAACGAGAAGATTCCTAGTGCACATTTACCCACCGTATTCTATCATAGTTTAAACAAGGACGACGCTCCTCACACCGAACTGCGTGTAGGCTGCCAACCCAGAGGGCGGCGCCCTCATCAAGCGAGTCTTTGAAGCGAAAAAGGACCACGAATACCAGCGGACCTTCAAGGAGGCATGTTTGTTTTACCATACGCTGGGTGGTGAAATTGTTATTATAACTTTGCGCATTGTTTCTTCCTTTTAGGAGGAATTTAAGTCGGACTGTCCCCGGAGGCGACGCAGGCCATGTTCCAGCCAATCCGGCATCGGGCCCGTCAAGGGTGAATGCTAATTCGGTGCCGGATTGTCCTCTCCAGGAGGATTCAGATGAAGTGTCAGCTACCAATTCCGAAGTGGAGGTCGTGATGATTCATCGGCGGCGGAAAGCGTCCATGCGTGACCCTGCTTTTTCTGAGGAGGCGTTTAACGCCCTCAAGACAGACTCGCCGGAGCCACTCATCAGCTTTCAAAAGATATGAGAGTAAGTTTTTAATTTGAATGTTCCCATGCCAGTAGCTCCCGAGACTTAAAGCAGTTGGTACAACTGATTTGAGGATCATTGTATTTTATAGGTCATTCGAGAGAAGAATAACTCTTTATCCAAGGAACTCGAAGAGTGCCGGACTCAGCTCGCCGAATTGAAAAATTTGAAGGAATCTAGAAAGGATGTTGTTGGTAAGAATAATTGTGTCCGGAAGCTATAACAGTTCTGCTGATTACTATGATATATATACTAATGTGTAATACAGCACCAGGATTGACCGACCAACTAGAAAGGGAGTTAAGAGCTGCCCTAGCGGACAAGAAATTTGCCAAAGAGGAAAAAGCTGCTGGCGAGCGTGCACTAACACAAGCTATGGAAACAAGGAACCAAGCACAGGATGGAATAATTAGGCTCGAACAAGAGCTAAAGGGCGTAAAGGCCCAACTCTCCAGCGCCTTGGAAGAGAACCGGAGGCTAAAAAGAGGCATGTTCGGTATGTTTCTTATACCTAACTCTCCTTATAGTCTCTTAGTTTGAAAGTTTCTTATAAAAACTTTTCCTGCAGGTTTATTGACTGGTTAGCCTGAAGCCGGAGTATCCGGTTTTGAGGGCAATGTGCTGCAACAGCTTTCCAGGGTCCATGAACGGGCTAGGAAGGCCATGAAGAGTATGGCCAGAGCTCTATGGCCTGGCGACTCCCCTCCAGAATCGATGGAGGATTTGGTGGACCTGTTCAGAGGGGCTTGGAGCCGCTTAGAACTATGGAAAGCGTCAGCATGCCATATGGGAGATCGAGAAGCATGGGCTATGGTGAAGACGCGCTATACTCGTCTTGATCCAAATCACATGGCTCGTGTGCTACCTCGAGGGTCCGATGGACAGGAAATTCCTCCGTGTTTGGTCTATAACCAAGTAGAAATACCTGCCAAGCTTTCCCAACAGGACTGTAAGCTAGACAGCCTGATAGAGGGAATAGAAAATGAATAGTCGTTTGATTCTATGTATTAATGTACATTTACCATCAAACTTATCTCCAAACGAATTTATATAAAGTTTGTCATGGCCGACCATCTGCTTCGACCTCCATAAACCGAAAGGCTGGAGTGTTTCCGAATACTATATCTGTGGTAAAGCATGTGATATGTTCGGAAACCAAGCATTCCGGTCATAATTGCTTGAACAGACGAACTGAGTTCGGGGAGTTATGTTATATTACTATTTGATGTAAGAAACATCTTCCAGAGAGAATAGTTCCATTAGGGGTTCCTTTCCCTGGGTCGGCGTGCATAAAGATGCGGGCGTAGGCTTTTAATCTTATGAGAAGGATATTAGGAAGCCATCTCCTGTGATAGTTTAAGGTGCGCTTTAGAATGCGGTATGTCATGTATCCGCCGACCAATTATTCCCTTAAGAGCGCTAGCTTTCGGCTTCGCCTAGTCTGAGGTACATGTCCGGATTACCCAGTTGTAACAATCGCAGTGGTGCTCCCATTATGCCCTAGCAGAACAATCGCAAACGTTGGGGTAAGCATAGGAGCCAGGCAACCCAGCTTGGCCAGAACTTAAGTCATATCGGTGCATATAATGGCAAGGATGAACTGTAAAAACAGGCGACATTTTTAAGCAAGAAGCTTTATTGGTAGTGGGCTTCGTTAAAGAAGCCCCCAGGTATATTTGAGGTAGGTACATTTGAGGACGTACTCGTCATGTGGCAGTTCGGGTGAGCCGAATACTTGCCAATTGAAGAAAATGTAGGGAGAAAAAGGGACAGAAAAAAAAGGTAAAAGACAAGACCTAACTTATAAAGAGGAAGAAATTGCTACCGAACTATCCATAAAATCGGCAGAGCCTGGCAGCGTTCCACGGGTTCGGCTCAAGGCGGTTGTCCTGTGCATTGCGAAGGCGATAAGCTCCACCGGTGAGTACTTCGTCAATAATGAAGGGGCCCTCCCATTTTGGTTTGAGCTTGTCCTTTTTATTCTCCGGGAGGCGTAAAACAAGTTTGTCGACGTTGTATGTCCTGGCCCGCACTTCTCTGCTCTGGTATCGCCTAGCCTGTTGTTGGTAAAATGCAGAACGTGCTAACGATGTATCGCGCTCGTCTTCAAGTCCATCTTGGTCATCGTGTCGGTCTAACTCGGCCTCCCTCTCCTCGTACATGCGCACTCTAGGTGAGTCATGAATAATGTCGCAGGGCAGAACAACCTCTGCACCGTACACCATGAAAAAAGGTGTATATCCGATCATACGATTGGGAGTGGTCCACAGCCCCCAGAGTACGGAGTCAAGATCTTTGACCCAGTGTTTATCAGACTCCCGTAGGGAGCGCACTAGTCGGGGTTTAATGCCGCTCATAATCAGACCATTGGCCCTTTCGACGTTGCCATTTGTTTGAGGATGGTATACATAAGCGTAGTCGAGTTTTATACCCAACTTTGCGCACCAATTTTTTACCTCGTCAGCTGTGAAATTAGAGCCATTATCTGTGATAATACTATGCGGGACACCATAACGGTGTACTACGCTGGATATAAAATCTATCACAGGCCCTGCTTCAGCTGTTTTTACTGGCTTGGCTTCTATCCATTTAGTGAATTTATCTACCCTCACCAGTAAGTATTTTGTTTTATGACTTCCCCCTTTAAGGGGTCCGACCATCAAGCCCCCAGACCGCAAAAGGCCAGGTAATGGGGATTGTTCTCAGTGCGGTGGGAGGCATGTGACTTTGATTTGCAAAGAGCTGGCAGCCAACGCGGTATTGGACTAAGGTTTGGGCATCTGCTCGGGTAGTAGGCCAGTAAAAGCCAGCATGAAAAGCTTTGCCTATGAGCGCCCTTGCTACGGCATGGTGACCGCCCATTCCAGCGTGTATTTCAGTGAGAATTCTCCTTCCCTCCTCTTCGAAGATGCACCTTTGGAGAATACCAGTTGTGCTTTTCTTGTATAGTTCACCTTCGTGAACTTTCTAGCCATTAGAGCACCGGACTATGCAGCGGGCCTCATTTTGATCATCGGGGAGTTCCTGCCTGTTAAGGTAAGCTAGGAAAGGCTCTGTCCAGGGGGCTATGACAGCCATGATTTCGTGAGCCGAAGGAGTTATCTCCATGCTTGGATCTCCGATGACATCGTGATTGATTTCGGCTGGGGGTGTGTTCGGATCCGAATTTGTATCGCCGCTCGTGTCCTGCCATGTTACTGATGGCTTAAACAACCGTTCCACAAATGTGTTCGGTGGGATGGGGTCACGTTTAGCTCCCATGCGCGCGAGTACATCAGCGGCCTGGTTATTATCCCGGGCTACGTGATGAAATTCCAACCCCTCAAATCGAGCCGATATTTTCAATATGGCATTGCGATAAGCTACCATTTTTGAATCCTTCGCATCAAAATCCCCATTTATTTGGGAGATGGCGAGGTTTGAATCTCCGCGTACCTCGAGGCGTTGTATGCCCATGGATACAGCTAGTCGGAGACCATGCAATAGGGCCTCATATTCGTCCGCATTGTTCGAGTCCGTATACATAATCTGTAAAACATACCGGACTGTATCCTCTGTTGGAGATATTTATATTACGCCGGCCCCCAGCTCGGCTATCATTTTGGAACCGTTGAAGTACATTGTCCAGTGGGAGTATGAGCCGTATTCTTTAGGGAGTTCGGCTTCGCTCCATTCTGCGACAAAGTCGGTCAACACCTGGGATTTAATAGTCTGGCGCGGCTTGTAGGATATTTCGAGCGGTAAGAGCTCAATGGCCCTTTTGGCTATGCGTCCCGTGGCGTATTTATTGTTGATGATATCGTTGAGTGGTACCTCGGATGCCGCTGTGATCAAACACTCTTGAAAGTAGTGTCGGACTTTTTGAGATGACATGAAGACCACATAGGCAATTTTTTGATAGTGGGGGTACCATGACTTACACGATGTTAGAACCTCAGATACATAGTATACGGGCTTTTGAACAGGGAGTTTATGTCCCTCTTCGGCTTGTTCGACGACGAGCACGGCACTCACTACCTGGTGAGTGGCTGATATGTATAGCAACATTGGTTCGCCAACGCCGAGGGCGGCTAGGATTGGGTTGCTTGCTAGTAGAGCTTTTATTTCCTCTAATCCGGCTGTGGCCACGTTTGTCCATTCGAAATTGTTAGTGCATCGTAGCAATCTGTAAAGTGGCAATGCTTTTTCTCCTAATCTGGAGATGAAGCGGCTTAAAGCCGCTACGCAGCCTGCTAGTTTTTGCACTTGCTTGAGATCGGTTGGTATTTTGAGTTCTGACAAGGCCCGGATTTTGGCTGGGTTAGCTTCGATTCCTCTATGGGATACGATGAACTGATACGTCCCAACCGTATCTATAATTTCTGCTTGCTCCATGCATGTTTTGGGTGATATTGCTATGCTTTTGATACACTTTCACTTTTGATCATATTTGGACTAACCTATTAACTCAGTGCACCACAGTGCCAGTTCCTGTATTCTGCTGTTTTTCTATTTCAGGTTTCCCCCATATTAAAAGTGCTCTAAAAATTCCCGGAAAAATACAGGAAAAATCAGCGTAATGGGAGCTTCAAGAAAAACCAAAGCAGGGCCAGAGGGGAGCCTGGGGTGGCCCAGGCGGCCACCCGGGGCTGCCCCACCCCTGGCCGCCCAGGGAGGGCACCTGGGGCCCCCTCTCCGCCTCTGGTGACCCCCCTTCGCATATATATTCCTCCCGTCGCGGAAACCCTGATTCCAGAACCCTTTTCTCCAGAAGCAATTCCGATCTCCGCCGCCATCGCCACCAAGTTTAGGGGGACCAGAATTCCTGTGCCGGCATCCTGCCGGGACAGGGAAGTGCCCCCGGATTCATCTCCATCGACGTTGCTTCCTCCCTCCATGATGCGGGAGTAGTTCCTCCTCGGGGCTGAGGTTTCTACCAGTAGCTAAGTGGTCAATTCTCTCTCCCATGATGTGATCTTCGTTGTGATCATAGGCTATGTCAATCTAGGGTGATCCCATGATAGTTCCCCTTCCTCTATGTATTGAATTGATGTACTCACTTGTCTTTATCTAGTATAATCCCCGAGACCAAGGTAACAGCGGTCTATTGGACATGGATTAGAAGAATATTTTCATGAGTGATTTCCTCTTTTGTGTGTTGATTGAAGATTGAGAGTCTCTTGGTGCTTGTCTTTGACTATCCTGGAGATATGTTGTGGTGATTGTGGTACTCTCTTTGGATGGCCGCGGTGACATTGGGAAATCCATAGATAGAGAACTACGAACTTTGAGGTGTGCTTTTGTAGCCCTACATAATTCTCGTCCTCTCTTGACCACAAAGGAATGACCTCCGAGTGCGTCTCCATTGTGTGTTTTATGGGAAATATCATGTGATTAGACTATGTAATGTTGTTGGGAGTTGCCACTAGTAAAAGTATGAAGCCTAGGCCTTGTTTCCACCATTGCAATACCATTTGTGCTCACGTTTACCACTTGTTTGCTTGCTGCACTTTTTATTACAGATTTATATTACTTTGCTTTGCCACTCCTATCATCCATATTTTACCATCTCTTCGTCGAACTAGTGCACCTATACAACTCCTAGTTGTATTAGGTGTGTTGGGGACACAAGAGACTTCTTGTATCTTAGTTGCAGGGTTGCTTGAGAGAGACCATCTTCAACCTCTACTTAATTCCCTGAGTTCGATAAACCTTAGGTCATCCACTTGAGGGAAATTGCTGCTGTCCTACAAACCTCTGCGCTTGGAGGCCCAACATAGTCTACAAGAATAGAAGCGTGTGTAGACATCAAGCTATTTCTGGCGCCGTTGCCGGGGAAGTGAGGTAAGTGAAGGTACCTTCTCTAGATCTTGCAATTAAATCTTTTTGTTTCTTGTTTTTATTTCACTAGTTTTGCTTAATGGAAAACAACAAAAATATGAGAGAGCTTTATAAGCTCTACCTTGAACTTGGACATGATGTGTTTGAAGAGAAAATTAAAAAACCTTTGGAACTTTATTATTTGCATAACAATCATGATGGTGGTGATGTTATTAGTATGTTTTTTTTAATATCAATATTGCTAATGACATGGAAAGCTCTAAGCTTGGGGATGACACGTTTGATGAACATGATATTTTTAGTCCCCCAACTTTTGAAGAGAAAATTTACTTTGATGATACTTTGCTTCCTATATATGATGATTACAGTGATAAATGTGAGCTTTTTAGTCCACCTAGTATTGAGGATAAAATTTATTATGATTATGATATGCCACCTAAATATGATGATTACCATGATGGTTATGATTGCTTTACTCTCACTATTCCTAATAAGAAAGATTTTGCTTATATGAAGAGTAATGATACTTTTATGCTTTTGGATCATGGAAATAATGCCTTATGTGATAGTTATATTGTTGAGTTCATCCATGATGCCACTGAAATTTATAATGAGAGAGGGAGACATGGTTCTAAATATCTTAATAATATCAAGTTCCCTCTCTTTATGTTGAAGGTTTTGAAGCTGCACTTGTTTTGTCTTCCTATGCTTATTGCTTTGTGCTTCAACGAATTATTCTATTGCAATATTCCTATGCGTAGGAAGCATGTTAGGCTTAAATGTGTTTGGTATTTGCTTCTTGATGCTGTCTTTTGTTCTTCAACTCTTAGTCCTACGAGAGCATCATTAAAGTCTTAAGCCTATCTTTATGGCTATAAAGAAAGAGCTCTAGGGAGACAACCCTTGTTATCTTTGCTTTCAGTTTGTTCTTTCAGTTTTTAGTGGTCTTGATGTTTGTTACTACTGTAGCAACATCATTGTATCTTTACTTTTCAGCTTTGTGCCAAGTTTAGCCTCCGATTGCAAGAAAGTTCAAAAGTTGTGACGTGCTGTCCAGAAAACAGATTCTGTCCTTGGACAAAAAAATTCGAATAAAATCACCAGATCATCTTTTTGATCTGAATTTTTTGACAACGTGCTCTATACAATTGGCTTTCGAGCGTCTGTTCTGAGTTTTTTTGATTTGAGTTGCAGAAGTGCCCCAAAAAAATTATTTACTACCTGCTGGTCTGTTTTTCACAGATTCTGTCCTGTTTTGCCTTTTCTTCGTTTTGCAAACCTTGAGCTTGCTTTTTCCTTGCAAAAACTTTTTGGTGATCTTGAGAAACAGTAGACCTTCAAGAATATCTTTGTTTCCAGTAGAGAAAAATTATTTTATTGTGGGAACTAACCTCTCTAATCAGATTATGATGAGTTATGTATGAAGGAAGTTTTCAAGTGTGCGAGGGAAGATGATAAAAGAAGATTCAGGAGTGTCAAACGCTCAAGCTTGGGGATGCCCCCGTGCATCCCCAAGAAATATCCAAGAAGTCCCAAGCATCTAAGCTTGGGGATGCCCAAGGCATCCCCTTCTTCATTAACAATCACCAGGTTCTCCTCGTGTCACTATGTTTTTATTCCTTTGCCCAATATGTGTTATTCTTGGAGCGTCTTTTTGTTTTGTTTTCAGTTTTGTATTGTTTTCTTTGCTGGTCATAAATAAGTTGCATCTGATCATTCTTGTTTGGGAGAGAGACACGCTCCGCTTTTTCATGAAACACTCATGTTCTTCACTTATATCTTTTTGAGTGTTTTAGCTACCTTGTTATATGCTTCTAGCTCTTGTATTTCTTTCATACCATGTTCAGAGCTATTAGTTCTTTTATAGAAAGTACTCTCTTGCTTCACTTATATCTATTTGGAGAGTTGATTGGTTTTAATTGCTAAATAATATGTTGGATCTGAAAAATGCCAAGTGTGGTCGTGGTGCAAAGAATAAAAAGCTTGCATAGTTTTGAAGATCATTGAGTAACTTGATCCCTATCAATTGTTTTGAGAAATTAAGTAGTGATGCCTAAACATGTAGATCATTTAATAAAGTCTTATTAGTGAAGAAATACCTTTGAAGTTTGCAATTGTTTAGTTTTTCACCATTGGTACTTTTAAAGTTCTTGTTTTCTCTTTAGAAGTAAGTTGGTTGACAAGGAAGACAGTGTAGAAGTCTTATAATTATGCTGAAAGGATGTTATAATTCTCTTTTACCGGTTAACATGTGCTTGCTAAAAACTTGCTAAACCAAAAACTCTGTACTGAGCGGGAATGCTGCTCGTGCATCCAAATTCCATAGCCAAAATTCTGCCATATGTGTCCACCATACCTACCTATATGCATGGTATTTAATAGCCATTCCAAGTAAATTGCTCATGTGCTACCTTTAAAACCTTCAAAATTTATCCTTATTTGTGTCTCTGTTTTAGCTCATGAGGAAGTGGTAGACAGTTCATTATTACTTGTGTTGGATAGAACGACCCCTTTCGTGCATGAATAATGTGCATGTCCTTAATTTTGCAAAAAAAGCTGGCAAAAGGGTATGCCCAGCCCACTTTACATGTCATCAATATCAATATCAAAAACCTCCTTCACACATCGTACCTGAGAAATCAGACAAACTTTGGCTAGTGATAAACAAAGGAGAAAGGGGAGTGTTATCATTCCTCTATGGGAGCCGCTCTTAAGTTCTGTTTGGCATGAGTAGTAGTGCATTGTTTATTACCACTCGTTGACATAAGCATACATCTCTCAAAATTGCTTTTATATCACTATGTTTTCAAAAATAAAAAGCTCTAGCACATGAGTAATCCCTGCTTCCCTCTGCGAAGGGCCTATCTTTTACTTTTAAATGTTGAGTCAGTTTTCCTATGTTCTAATCTTCTTCCTCCACCATAAGCAAGCATCTAGTGTTAACCCTAGGTTCAAGTTGATTATGTTCAAAATTTCTGCTTAGTTATATATAATCCTTGTGCATTGAACTTATCCATGAGATAAAATGTTGAAAAGTGGAAAGCATTGCTGAAACTTTATCTTCCTTTTGTGTTAACTAGAATGCTTTTGATGAGAGAACTCCTTTGGGGCTGACAGTTGTGCTTAACTTTATAGTTTCATGTCTTCAATTGTACTATTCATGAAAAGAATTTACTTAGATGATCACTTGGTTATTCATTGTTTACTTGCTTCCAACTATAGACAATTGGTTTGGTTCACTTTATTTTAGTCCATATGCTTTGCCTTATTACTTGATCAAGATTGTGTTAGTAGCATGTCACCACAGAAATTGTGCTTGTTATCATTTACCTACTCGAGGACGAGCAGGAATTAAGCTTGGGGATGTTGATACGTCCCAAACGTATCTATAATTTCTGCTTGCTCCATGCATGTTTTGGGTGATATTGCTATGCTTTTGATACACTTTCATACACTTTTGATCATATTTGGACTAACCTATTAATTCAGTGCACCATAGTGCCAGTTCCTGTTTTCTGCTGTTTTTCTATTTCAGGTTTCCCCCATATTAAAAGTGCTCCAAAAATTCCCGAAAAAATACAGGAAAAATCAGCGTAACGGGAGCTTCAAGAAAAACCAAAGCAGGGCCAGAGGGGAGCCTGGGGTGGCCCAGGCGGCCACCCGGGGCGGCCCCACCTCTGGCCGCCCAGGGAGGGCGCCTGGGGCCCCCTCTCCGCCTCTGGTGACGCCCCTTCGCATATATATTCCTCCCGTCGCGGAAACCCTGATTCCAGAACCCTTTTCTCCAGAAGCAATTTCGATCTCCGCCGCCATCGCCACCAAGTTTCGGGGGACCAGAATTCCTGTGCCGGCATCCTGCCGGGACGGGGAAGTGCCCCCGGATTCATCTCCATCGACGTTGCTTCCTCCCTCCATGATGCAGGAGTAGTTCCTCCTCGGGGCTAAGGTTTCTACCAGTAGCTAAGTGGTCAATTCTCTCTCCCATGATGTGATCTTCGTTGTGATCATAGGCTATGTCAATCTAGGGTGATCCCATGATAGTTCCCCTTCCTCTATGTATTGAATTGATGTACTCACTTGTCTTTATCTAGTATAATCCCCGAGACCAAGGTGACAGCGGTCTATTGGACATGGATTAGAAGAATATTTTCATGAGTGATTTCCTCTTTTGTGTCTTGATTGAAGATTGAGAGTCTCTTGGTGCTTGTCTTTGACTATCCTGGAGATATGTTGTGGTGATTGTGGTACTCTCTTTGGATGGCCGCGGTGACATTGGGAAATCCATAGATAGAGAACTACGAACTTTGAGGTGTGCTTTTGTAGCCCTACATAATTCTCGTCCTCTCTTGACCACAAAGGAATGATCTCCGAGTGCGTCTCCATTGTGTGTTTTATGGGAAATATCATGTGATTAGACTATGTAATGTTGTTGGGAGTTGCCACTAGTGAAAGTATGAAGCCTAGCCCTTGTTTCCACCATTGCAATACCATTTGTGCTCACGTTTACCACTTGTTTGCTTGCTGCACTTTTTATTACAGATTTATATTACTTTGCTTTGCCACTCCTATCATCCATATTTTACCATCTCTTCGCCGAACTAGTGCACCTATACAACTCCTAGTTGTATTAGGTGTGTTGGGGACACAAGAGACTTCTTGTATCTTACTTGCAGGGTTGCTTGAGAGAGACCATCTTCAACCTCTACTTCCCTGAGTTCGATAAACCTTAGGTCATCCACTTGAGGGAAATTGCTGCTGTCCTACAAACCTCTGCGCTTGGAGGCCCAACATAGTCTACAAGAATAGAAGCGTGTGTAGACATCATGAACCCTAATAGCTTTCCGGCTGGAACCCGGAAGACACATTTTTCCGGATTGAGCCTTATGTCATATTCTCGGAGGTTGGTAAACGTAAGGCGGAGATCATCCACCAAGGTCTCGACGTGTTTGGTCTTTACGACTATGTCGTCAACATATGGGTCCACTATTTTGCCAATTTGTTTTTCTAAGCATGTTTGAATCATGCATTGATATGTGGCGCCAGCATTTTTTAGTCCAAAGGGCATAGTGCTAAAACAAAAGGGGCTGTACGGGGTGATAAATGTCGTTGCGGCCTGATCGGATTCCGTCATCTTTATCTGATGGTATCCGGAATAAGCATCAAGGAAGCACAACGAGTCGTGTCCGGCCGTTGCATCAATAATTTGGTCAATGCGGGGCAAAGGAAAGGGATCCTTTGGGCAAGCCTTATTCAGGTCTGTGAAATCGACACAGAGGCGCCAGGATTTATCCTTCTTCGGTACCATGACTAGGTTGGCTAGCCAATACGGATGTTTGATTTCTTTGATGAATCCGGCTTCCAATAGTTTGGCTAGCTCTTCTCCCATTACTTGTCTTTTGGGTTCGGAAAATCGTCGCAGTGACTGCTTGACTGGTTTTAACCCTTTGATAATATTGAGGCTGTGTTCGGCCAGCCTACGTGGGATTCCCGGCATGTCTAAAGGGTGCCAGACGAATATATCCCAATTTTCCCAAAGGGAGGCGCGTAACGCGCTGTCTACCGCCGGATCCAGCTGTGCCACGATGGATGCCGTCTTGTTAGGGTCTGTTGGGGGCACTTGGAATTTGATAATTTCATCAGCTGGCTTGAAGGAGGTAGGCTTCGATCTTTTGGCGAGGATGACATCGTTGGTATCCACCTTTGATCGTAGGGTGGTTAGTTCTTCAGCCGCGAGAGCTTCAGATAATGCCTCTAAGGCTAAGGATGTTTTTTTGTTTTCGGCGCGGAGTGCTCTATCCTGATCACTTATTATTGTGATCACCCCATTGGGCCATGGCATTTTAAGTTTCATGTACCCGTAATGGGGTATAGCTTGAAAGCGTGAGAAAGCATCCCGTCCTAGAAGGGCGTGGTATCCGCTGTGAAAGGGCACAATGTGAAAGAGTAGTTCCTCCGATCTGTAGTTGTCGGGTGAGCCGAACACTACATCGAGCTTAATGCTTCCCGAACACTTGGCCTCGCGGCTTGCTGTAATTCGTCCAAAGGTTGTGCTAGTGTGCTCAATGCGGGATTTCTCGACCTGCATTTTTGCAAGCATTTCGTCATATATGAGGTTTAGTCCGCTTCCTCCGTCCATAAGTACTTTAGTGAGGCGGAAGCCATCTACTATTGTGTCTAGTACAAGAGCTGCTGATGCTCGGATCGGCCGGACTCGAGGTGCGTCTTCGGCAGAAAAACTAATTGACGTGTCGTTCCATGGGCTTGTAGAGCTAATTTGGTAAACCTCGGAAAGTTCGTGATTTTCTCTCTTGCGACGGTTATTTGAGGAGAACGTCTCGAAGACAGTGAAGACATCGATGTCTTTCTCCCTTGGTGTGGTGGTGGCCAAAATTGCCGTACCACTCTTTGCTACCTGCCGGAGTACCCAACATGCTCTAAGGCGATGGTTTGGGTCATTATCTGGGGTTGCATGCATTTGGCAAGGTGTATCGAGTAGTTCGTCTAGTACGGACCTGTGCCTTAAAAGAGGCTTGTTCTTCTTGGCAATAGTAATGCTATCGGATGGCCAACTAGGGTAAGTCTGTTTAGCTTTAGTAACGTACTGTCTGAATATGGACTGTTCTATAGGTGTATTCTGGCCTTTCCAAGTATTTTCCATTGCGCAGTACTTCCGTACTAACTGCGATAATTCTGTGAAACTTAGAACACGACGTCGGTTGAGGGCGTTCGAGGCTCCCTCATCCATGCAATTGCGGTGAAATAAGGGAACCGCTTTGTCCTCGCAGCGGTCCTTGACCTTGTTTTTAACAAGTAGGAATCTGGCCCAGAAGTGGTTGACCGTTTCCTCGGGCTGATGTTGTATGTTCGCGAGGTCATCTATGTCCGGGATTCCAGATTTACTTGAAAAGTTTTTCCTAGGGTCGGTGGGTGTTGGAAATTTTGAATCCCGACCCAGAGTGGTATTCGGTTTTTTAACAACCCCCGATGATGAAAATCCAGTTTCGATGGGATCTAATTGCCCTTCGGCTCCGGTGTCGGTCCCAGAGCTCAAAGATTATAGTGCGCCTCCTGACTGGGAGGTGTTTGGCTCGATGGGTTCGGAGATCCGGACTGTTGCGGTCTCCGTCTGTAGAGGAGAAGTCTCTATGGTTCCATCCTCCACTTCTGCTACCAAATGAGTGATCGGAGAAAGGCCGATCTCGTCATGCCCAGATTTAAGCCTGATTTGATCTCCTGGCGATGATAGCCCCAGGGCGGCGATGCGATCCAGCAGCTCGTTTATGGGTGAGATTTCTGCCAAAGTCGCGTCATCGGAGTAGCCAGAATCGGCATAAAGGTGATGCTCGACGGCCGCAGGGAGTGCGGCCGACCCAGAGGCCATGCGGGTGCATACAGTGAACCTGCCGAGCTGGAGGACCTGGCCGATAGCCAGGTTATTTCCGAGGGTGATCCCGTCGTCGATGACGAGACGCGACATCGATCGCTCATGGTGAGAGCACAGCGGAGCTCTCAATGAAAGCACCATTGTCGGTGTCAAAACCGGCAGATCTCGGGTAGGGGGCCCAAGCTATGCATTTAGAGAATCCATGGTAACAGGAGGCTGGGGACACGATGTTTACCCAGGTTCAGGCCCTCTTGATCGAGGTAAAACCCTACTTCCTGCTATATTAGTATGGATGAATATGTGTACAAGAGTTGATCTACCTCGAGATCGTAATGGCTAAACCCTAGGTCTAGCCTATGAGGATATTGTAAGATGACCCCCTACAGACTAAACCCCTCGGCTTATATACACACCGAAGGGGACCTAGGGTTACAAGGGTGACTTGGGGAGGAATAAATTGATACATTCGGACTCTACACCTGCCTTGCTACATACATAGGAGTCCTGACCGAATACGGGGGAGGGCCTTCTGCTTCTTCTTAATGCGGCCCATCAATGCGACCCAGCTTCAATGACCCGGATGACTGAGGACCCCTGAATACATGACTCCCTCAATGAGTCTCTCAAAGCCATGAGAATTTACATTGATGAGTGCAAAGAAAGAACGGCTAGGATGCGTGCTAAAAGAGATTGCTTTGTGAAAGCGTGTTCTACTAGTTTTCATGATAATAATGATGAAGATCTAAAAGTAATTGATGTGTCCCCTATTAAATCTTTGTTTCTCAATATGAATCTTGATAAAAATGGGACTGGAGATGAGTCAACTTTAGTTAAAAGGCATCCCAATGATTCAGAGTTTGTAGATCTTGATGCTAAAATTGCTAAAAGAGGGATTGAAGAGGTCAAAACTTTACATAGCAATGAACCCACTATTTTGGATTTCAAGGGATTTAATTATGATAATTGCTCTTTTATAGATTGTATTTCCTTGTTGCAATCTGTGCTAAATTCTCCTCATGCTTATAATCAAAATAAAGCCTTTACCAAACACATTGTTGATGCTTTAATGCAATCTTATGAAGACAAACTTGAATTAGAAGTTTCTATCCCTAGAAAAATTTATGATGAGTGGGAACCTACTATTAAAATTAAGATTAAGGATCATGAATGCTATTCTTTGTGTGATTTGGGTGCTAGTGTTTCCACAATTCCAAAAACTTTGTGTGATATGTTAGGTTTCCATGAACTTGATGATTGTTCTTTAAATGGGACAATTACATTTGAGCCCCTAGTTGTGTCACACCAGTGTGTTTTGCCCCTAAATTCGAAAAACCCTCGTTTCTGTCCAAGCTCGTTTGCTCCTCTTATCCTTTTGCCCTTTGACCATTTGACCACAACTTTGAAAACTTCATAACGAATTCATACTAACTCAGAAAAATACAAATAAGATATCAAAATGTTTGAAATAACATCACCCATAAGTACATGTCATTTGCATTCATGACAACAATGCTGAAAAGTCTATACCTCAGTTTGAGATCATATGATTTTTTTTGGATTTTCAACACTTTTGTCATGAATGCAAATGACGTGCACATATAGGTGATGTTTTTCCGAACATTTTGATATCTTATATGCATTTTTCTGAGTTAGTATGAATTCGTTATGATGTTTTCAAAGTTAAAGTCAAACGGTCAAAGGGCAAAAGTATAAGAAGAGCAAACAAACTTGGGCAGAAACGAGGGTTTTTTGAATTTAGGGGCAAAACACACGGGTGTGACACAACTAGGGGCTCAAATGTAATTGTCCCTCTTTAAATTTGCATCTTGCGGATTCTACCATTAATAAATCTATGGGAAGGATTAATGATGTTCTTATTGTTGCAAATAGGAATTATGTGCCCATAGATTTCATCATTCTTGATATAGATTGCAATCCTACATGTCCTATTATTCTTGGTAGACCTTTTCTTAGAACGATTGGTGCAGTTATTGATATGAAGGAAGGAAATATTAGATTCCAATTTCCGTTAAGGAAAGGCATGAAACACTTTCCTAGAAAGAAAATCAAATTACCTTATGAATCTATTATGAGAGCAACTTATGGATTGCCTACCAAAGATGGCAATACCTAGATCTATTCTTGTATCATGCCTAGTTAGGGGCGTTAAACGATAACGCTTGTTGGGAGGCAACCCAATTTTATTTTCTTTGTTTTTGCTTCAGTTTAGTAATAAATAATGCATGTAGCTTCTGTTTATATGTGATTTGTGTTTTAGTTAGTGTTTGCGCCAAGTAGAACCTTTGGGAAGACTTGGGTAAAGTCTTTGCGATCATGCTGTAAAAAACAGAAACTTTTGCGCTCAAGAGATTAGCTACCATTTTTTACTAGAGAGTGCTTTTGTGGGGACCCCGACTCATAAGTCGAGATCACCGAGTGCACATGTACAATGATGCCAGAGATCAATGCTCACTGAACACACAGAAGCTGAATAAGAAGAGTCTTACATCCATACATACCGTGTTACAAAAATTGTGACCTTTATGGTCAAGTCTTGAATATATCATTGCAGCGGAAATCTTCAATAACAACTTGGACCCATGCCATCTGCCTTAACCCTGCAGGCATTCTGACTAGGAAGCATCCTAGCTCGCATGTTCGTCACCAAGAAATCTTCATCATATCATGTTCTTTCATGCCTGGCCAATAAAATAACCAGTGGCAAACTAATGAGTACATTGAAGGTACTCGCAAGCAACCCAAGTGTGATGACAGAATAATTATGCAGGGCTCTACTGCTAAATTGGCAGTTTTGCGGAAAGCTACTTTTTCTCATGCAAGTATGATCAACAATAATCAAGGATATGAATGTGCCTGCAACAAGTATATGAGGTTACAGACATCAACATCGAGAAAGAGTTATGAACAACTCATGCTCAAGGTCATCGTGACTTCCTCACAAATCACGTCAACAGATTTACCCAAACCGTGTTGTTTTCCAGAAACTTAAGGACATAGTCTAAGCAGCACCACCCAACTGTCCTTGACCGTGGACACGGCTATTCAAATAGTTTTACACTCTACAGAGGCTGCGCACTTTACCCACAAGATCCGGGAAGCTTTCGTGTCATCCACGATCCCGCAGTACCTCAAGTACTCGGGGGAAGCACACGATCATTACCTTTCCCTGGACGATACTAACATAGGGTCCACTCGTTGGTGCACGACCCTCGTGTATAAGTAAAAGATCGTGGGACTATGCCCTTTTCACATTATCGCGCATACACGAAGGGACCAACGGTGTGTCCGGTCCCCTGTAAAAACAGTCATGGCCGCCTATCCAAGCACGACCCCGTCCCGAAGATGACCTCAAGCTACCCCCGTCACTAGTGATGTGGGCACCATGCTAGTATCAGCCTAAGTAATCAATAATGCCCTATCCCATAAAGGCGTAGAGTGGTTGCACATGTTTGGTTGGGACGGTCGACAAATCTTAAATCTAATCCGTCTCTGCAAACAACACTTTCATCAAGACTCGGTACACTACTTCTCCACCAAGTAGTGCCCTAGTTCATCATCATCTCCCAGGGGCATTAGTGGCAGCCACTGGTTTTTTTGCAAGTATGTCAAACCACACTTGTTTCTTTCAATGCATAACCCTGATCCATTCTGCGTAGCCAACTACTATAGCATATTTCTACAACTTTCCAACATAACTCTAAACAAGGTCAGAGTCATGAACAATGCAAGTATCAACGGGGTATGCCACGGATGCAAACCTAGCAAGGTTGCCATACAAGGTATATTATGCACTCGATGGAACAACGACAATGCTATTATGATGTAAAATGGTTCATCATGGTCAAAGGGTGTGACGCCCGAAGACCGACGTCCCAGAAGATTCCAGAGATTCCAGATGTTCCGGGTCCTCCCGTGTGTTTCTTTTGTGCTTGCGTTATTTATTTTGCATTGCATCATGTCATCATGCCATCATGTCATTATCTTTGCATCTCAACTTAAATAAATTGTGTGGACCTTCGGTCCATTTAAATCGAGGGAAGTGTGACTTCTCTTTATAACATATAAAAGCCTCTCAATATTTAGGGAGCTATATAAATAAATATTCCATTTGTTTGGAATTAACCGCAACACACTTGCATATTTTTCCCATGCCTCTTAATTCAAGTTTCACCGTCAAACCTCCCTCTATTTCTTTTCCGTTGTATCGAGACTCCTCCTAAAGTCTAGACTCCTTTCAAACTCCTTAAGGCAAGCTAATTATTTTAGTTTGCATGTCCCTATTTTGTTGGAACTATTTTTTTTGGTTGGTAATATCCCATAAAGCCTTACAAAAATGTTCCATCATTTATTTTTCTTCTTCTTGACCTCTTTTCTTTTTGGTGTTGTTCTCTCTCTATTTTTATTTCTGCTAAAGAAATAAAAATAAGAAGACAGCCTGCCTTCCCAGGCCTCTAGGCCTCCTTTTGGCCCAAGGCATCCCGCAGCCTCCCTCTCCTTCTGGCCCGAGCCGGCCCACCCCATCTGGCCTCCGGCCCAACTCTTTCCAGCCCGACCAACCGCACTCAACCGAACCCTAGCGTGCGCCATCGCTCCTCTCCCTCTCCTCCCGAGCGCTGCACTTCTCCCCTCGTCCCCTCGCTCTTTCCTCCTCCCACAAGCGCCCCCATCTCCCGTGCGTCGCCAGCATCTCCTCGCTCTCCCTCGAGCATGAGCAGCTCCAGCGCAGCGCCGTGCCGCCTCCTCGCCAAGGAGCGCCGGCCGGCCAGGAGCCAGCCCCATGCGTCCGTGGCCCCCTCCCCTCGTCCCGACAGCGGCGCCCTTCGCCCTCGAGCCGACGCGGCCCACTGGCCTCCCTCCGTCCGCGTCCTTCCTCCGTCCCCAGCGCGCCATGGAGCAGCGCCCGTTCCCAGCGCCGAGCGATGGAGTCCTGCGGCCTTCCTTCTGGCCCGATAGCGTCCTTCCCTCTGTTGCCTAGGCTCGCGTGCGCCGCGGCCCCGAGCGCCCCGACGCTGCTCTCCCGTCGCTCGGCCACTGCCGGCCGCCGCCGCGCCAAGGGCGCCCCTCCTTCCCTCCGGCGCGCCAAGGCCAGCACCGCGAGCGCCTCCCTGCGGGCTTACTTCTCCAGCGCCAGGCCGAGCGCACAGCACCATGGCCCTGCGCTCTGCCTCCCTCCTCCGACGCACCCTCCGTCGCCCCCTCCTCAACAGGGCAGAAACACCAGGGCGGCCAGGAGCCTTCCTCGTCTCACTGTCTCCGGGCCGCAGCCCGTCCTCCCCGTCCGCCAGCCGAGCGCCAGGCCCGGCCTCGTCCTCCAGAACGCCGGCCGCCCCACCTCTGTTGCCTCCATCCTCGACGCCATGGTCGCCCTGCCCGTCCTCTAGCTCACCCCGAGCAACCCCCGCAGCCTTTCCTTTATTTTTGTTGTTGATGTTTTTGTTTATCTCAAGTACCCAGGAACGCCAACATACGTACGTTCGTCTTCGGTACGGGGGATCCAGACAAGACTCGCCGACAGCCCGCAAGTACCCCTCCAAATCGTGTATGACTACACCCGGTGTTGCCTCAAGTACATCTACGAAAAACCCGAACGTCTACGAACCGTGTACGAGACCGACGCCAAGTACCCCTTCGTTTAACAAGACCGGCAAGATCGACGCGAGATCGAGACCCGCGAACGACTTCATGAACAAGTACCACTACCGTCGCCGAGACTGCAAGTACCTCTATCGACGACTTGAACGACTACGAACGGGAACAACTACACGGCGATACGTCAAGTACCACGACACGATATCGGAACGCCTACTTCCCTCTACGGACGTGTACCCCGACCCGTGTACCACTACTTCCACTACTTCCTCGACGACTCGAACCCCTCCGAGAACGAGCGTTCTGAAGGTATAACCACGTGACGATGACCCGTGTGATGCTTGTTGTGGTTGTATGAAATGTTTGCCCTTGTGTGCACCGTGCCCGTTTCGTCCGTTTGTCATGTTCCTCGGTTGCCTCGTCGCCGACTCGTGGGAACCCGGTAACGGGATCACCCCACCTTTTCATCTTGTTCGACTCGCTCACGCTACCTTTCTTTTGCACCGGACTCTTAACGAGTTACCGGAACCGATATGTTGCCGTGGCATCATTTTCGGAATTGTTGCCGTGGCACCTTTTTCCTTCCACCATGGGGACAATTGCTTCATATCTTCTTCATGTCAACTTTTAATAAAATTTCATAAACTTGATCATGTCATCCGCATCATGTTAACAACATTATATGTTTAATTGTTGTTTGCTTATAATTGCTAAACATGCTCATGGGGATTTTCCGGAATTTGTTGTTGTTATTTTCCGGCCTCATTTAAAATGCCTAAATAGTGTAGTTTTATTATGCTTCACCTCTTGCCATGTTAACAAACATTTAACCTTGTCTTGTAAATAAACGAGAGTCAATTAAATAATTAAATGTGGTGTTTCGTCAATATGCAACTCGTTGCATATTGAGCTCCACTTAACTTGTAGTACTTGTTTGTGCACCTTTGCCATGCCATGCATAATTAAACCGGACATGCATCATACTTGGATGTGCATCGTATGCCATGTCTATACTTGTGTGTTTACCGTGTGGTTTTGCTTCTTTCCGGTTGCTTCTCTTGTTAGCTTCGGTTTCGTTCCGGAGTTGTGAGGATTCGCTCGACTGTGTTGCTCCGTCTACTTCATGGATCCGTTCTTCTCCCTTGCGGAATCCCAGGCAAGATGATCATACCCTTGGATACCTTTACTACCATTGCCATGCTTAGTTGTCTCGATGCTATCGTTACATGTCGTGCTACCCATCTTTTATGTCAGCCTCTCCTTGTTGCCATGAAACCTCTAACCTTTGACACCTTCCTAGCAAAACCACTGTTTGGCTATGTTACCCGCTTGCTCAGCCCCTCTTATAGCGTTGTTAGTTGCAGGTGAAGATGAAGTTTGTTCCAGGAGGGAACTTGTTGTTGGAATATCACAATATCTATTATTATTATTATTATTATTATTAACACACCTATATACTGGGCATGGGTGGAAGGCTTGGCCTTTTGCTCGGTGTTTTGTTCCACTCATGCCACCTTAGGCGCCGATAAACCGGCATTATGTTCCTTGATTTTGCGTTCCTTACACGATGGGTGGATGGGGACCCCTTGACAGTTCGACTTTGAATAAAACTCCTCCAGCAAGGCCCAACATTGGTTTTAATTTGCCTCATAATAACAACTTAATTAAATAATTAAATTTTCATAGGGGGTCGCGTCCCCGGGTTCTTAATTCTACATAGCAGGGGGGGCCAGTGCCGATGGTGTTGGTCCCAAATAGAGTCGTGTGCGGTGCCACCCAGTTATCTGGGGTCTTTGGCTGCTGTACGCTGTGCTCATCCGGTCGTGGCCTGAGACGAGATAGGCGCGGCTACTATCAGGGTGTCGGCACGCCGGGAGGTCTTGCTGGACTTGTTTTACCATTGTCGAAATGTCTTGTGCTACCGGGATGCCGAGCCTGATCGGATTTCCCTAAGATAAGGAGTGATGATATTATATTTATCACTTTAGCTAATCATGAGAGCTTGTGATGGGCTAAGTTGGGACACCCCTGCAGGGTTTTGATCTTTCGAAAGCCGTGCCCGCGGTTATGTGGCAGATTGGAATTTGTTAATGTCCGGTTGTAGAAAACTTGACAGATGAGCCGAAGTAAAACACACAACTGTGTGAGTAACCGTGACTGTCTCTTTTCACTTTGAGAAGAGAACACGGTGGGGTTATGTTTGACTCGTATGTAGTTCAGGATCTTTAGCGATCACTTCTTTTGCGACCGTTTGCGTAGATGCTCATCTTATTCTTGTACTCGTAAGCTAGCCACCATATTATGCCTAGCCGCTGCTGCAACCTCACCACTTTACCTCTTCCTACCCTCAAAGCTTTGCTAGTCTTGATACCCATGGTTATGGAATTGTTGAGTCCTCGTGGCTCATAGATACTACAACACCAGATGCAGGTTTAGCCGAGTTGATGCAGAAGCTGGTTCAAGTACTTCACTGGGAGCTCGATGAAGATTTTGGCCGTATGCTTGCGACGTTTCGACGATCAGTAGTGGTTTCTACTAGGATTCTATCCGGACCTGTGGCTTTATGTTGTTTTGGTATCTTTCTTTTGGATCTTCGCCCGTAGTCGGGTTGTGATGTTTTGAATGATGTTTTGCTTATGTAATGTATTGTGTGAAGTGGTGAGTGTAAGCCAACTATCTCCTTTTGCAATTTAATCCCTCTTTTACATGAGTCGTGCAAAGATACCAAACTTGCGATCATTCCAGAATGGGCTTATATCTTTAAGTCGTGCCTCGACACGTAGGAGATATAGTCCCATCCTGGGCATTACAAAGGGCTGGTTGCCTATATTAACCAAGTCCTTGGGGTCTTCAAATCCTCTGGTCCTTCTCCAAGTACTACGTCTACTTCGTCAACTAACGTCGGAAACAATCACAATAAGAAACACAACAAGGCAAAAATAAAAGTGCTCTAAAAATGTGAGTTGGACTTTTCTAGGATACCTCTGGTCATATAAGGAATGACCAAAGTGGTTTCATTGGAGTTGGATCTGTGGGTATTTCTGAACATTTCAATATGGTCAGATCAAGGGATTATTGGATTTGTAAGAGGTGCACAGAAACATTATTTTGAAAAATGAGCAAAGGCACCCATTTAACAAAGCAGGATTTTAGAAGCATCTGGGAATTGGTTTCACTCGATTTGGAGTTCAAATGATTTTCTTATGAATTTGCAAAGTTGGCTATACATGGATAAATAGACCAATAATTGATATGGTACGGAAAGCATTGGGAAAAATGTTCATAAACTAGGCTAGGATCTTAGAAGTGCCTAGAAATTTGAATCAATGGATTTGGAACAATTATGAGCCCTCTATGATTTTCTAAAGTTGATCATAGAAATGAAAAAACAGCATTTTGATAAATATCTGTGAGGAAAATGTTTCTGTAAAAATGTGCAAATAGCACCATATGATAGAGCATGATTTATGGAGTAACTACAAATTTGAATCATCAAATTTGGAGTCTATTTGATTTCTTTATGGATTTTAGAAGTTCACTGGAATAAAGAAAAAGGAAAAAGGAAGGGGCAGTTATACCGATACTATGTACTGAGTGCAGTATAGCGCCTAAGCGCACTGGGCCGGCCCAGCTGCACGGCCACGCGCGCTGGAGGCCATGCTGAAGGCGTATTTCCGGAAGGGTGCCACCCAGCAGGGTAAGAGCAACAGGTCGAAGCCGTCTCCACTTAACCTGACTGGTGGGCTGGCTTAGTAGGCACAACAGCTGACAGGCGGGGGCCCCCCCGCCAGCTAGCGGGGCGGTCGTCCCCTACCTCGCGCCTGAGGCAGCGGAGCGACAGGGGAGGCGATGCAGCGCGAGCACCGGCGCTCTGCCAGGCGGCTTCGGCCACCTCCGGCGACGTTCGGCACACGGGTGGGTCCAGCGCGATGAGGCGCGCCCCTCCAGGTGCTTCACGCACGCCGAGGAGGGCCGTGGTAGCGATGGCTTGGGCGGCCACGGAGGGGGCCGTCGGCCATCTTTGGACACGAGCGCGCGGCATTCCCGAGGATGAATGGTGGCGATGGAGGGCATTAAGGTAGTGTTAGGAGGGCACTGGGGTGGTTAGGGAGGGAAGATAGGGGCCGAGGCGCCCGAATTTTGGCGGCGGCCGGCGGCGGTGTTCTGGTCATGGAGGTGGATAGGGGATGCGAGAGCAAGAGAGGGATAGTCCAGGAGGACTAGGGGAGGAAGTGAGAGCGACAGGAGGTGAGGGAGAGGTCCGGGGAGGCCCTATATGGCGAGGCCATGGCGCACCGTGGACGGCGTCCACGACCGCGGCCAATGTAGTGCTAGGGGCCGAACTGGCACATGGGGCATTGTCCATGGCGTTCGTGGACGTGGTCCAGGCCAAGGGAAAAGGAAATGGGGAGCAGGGCGTGCCAGAGGCTCCGCGCGTGTGAAGCCGCTCACTGGAGCTCGCGGGCGGCCGACGCGCATGTGAGAGAAGCAGCAGGAGGGAGAAGGAGGAAGGGGCAGACCGTTTAGCGTGTCGTGGACGTCGGGGCAACCTCGACGGACACGCTCTCTCTGCCCAATGATGTCTGGCTGCCTCGGGAGGGCCGAGCTACAGTGCCCTGGCGCACTGTAGCGCGCTCCAAAGCACGACTTTGGTCGGCATGGGCATGTCGTTTGTGCCCTGGCCGTGTACCCCAGTGTCCATTAGCCCTAGGGGGTAGTAAACAAGACGGGCATGGCATTGGATGCCCTGATCATCCACTAGGAGAGGAGAGAGGTTGAGGGAGAGAGAGGAAGTAGGCTGTCCATAGGGTAAAATGAGGGTTTTCACCCCTCAATCATTGATATTTGGTTGAACGGGTTTTACTGGAGGTGGGTGACGACCGGGTACACCTCTGGTAAGCACTTGAGGCAAAGGGGGGGGGGTAGTGGAAGTGCACCAAATGCTGATTTTGGCAAAGTGCCAGAAGGTGTTTGATGGTGTTTGGGCACGCAAATGGATTCCAAATGACATGAGACTTAACAGGATCAAATAACATATAGAAATAGGGTGTTCCACCAAGTTTGAGCTCATTTGAAGAAAGTTTCCAATGTAACTTCAGTAAACCCTAGAAATCAACAGAAATGACTTTTCCAAGATTTAGTCATGCAAATCATTCCTCCTTGATGCAGCACTTGGTGTAGTATCCTCATTTGGGGTTGTGAGAATGTCCACAAAATATGAAGTCACAAGTAAAAAGTTGGCAATGTAGAGTTGTTCAAATTTGGATCTGGTCAGAAAGGATTTTGGGGCACTTTGATCAAGTTATCCTTCTCCAACACTTGTGCCATTTCGTCTACATGCATAATTAGACAATTTTAGCATGTGCACCAAGTTTGAGAGCATTTGGACAAGTTTGGCAATGTAAAATTGCTCAAACTTCAAAATAGATAGAAATGGTTTTGAGGGTATTTGATGATGTTTTCTTGTTCTCCAAGGCATGAGGCTTGGCAAGATCATCAAATATGTCATATTTGACATGATAGAATTTTCCTGGAATTTTTAGAGAATATTTCCTTTGTTAATATTTCAAAAGCTTGAAATATCCAGAAAGGGTTTTTGTGAGATTTGACCAATATTTTGAACATGACCATGTGTTGAAACTCTTATATATGGACAATATATGTCCTATGAGCTTCCCTGAATTTTGACAAATATTTTTGAAACAGTTAAATAATTTTAACCTATTAAAGACCATTTCTGGCCTTAAGGAAAAGCATTTAAATCAAATAGCAAAATAGCTTTGAAAATGATATTTTTGTGGTTTTGGGGAGTCCTCTCTCTAATAGGAGTCAAATATACTTTTTGAAAGATTTTTCACACCCTAAATCAAGTACATGCAGTACATACCTAAGTTCAGGGGTTTTGGGAAGAACTATTTTTTAGAAAATACTTTTTGGCCGAAATATTTTGTAAGAAAATACTATACTGTTCTATACACATGGAATGATTATTGGGAATAAGGTTTGGATCAAGGAGAAGAAGTATAAGAGTAGGAGGATTTATTTTATTTTTAGAGCATTAGCAAACAGCAAACAGAAAACCAATCAAGCTAGGTCAAAAACACTCAAATGTTTTTGTCAAACCACATTTTAGCATGATTATTAGCTTAAGTGTTGTGGCATGAAAATCAAAGTGTGACAGACCTACCCCCTTACAAGAATCTCGTCCCCGAGATTCCCAAACTAGGCGTGGAAGGGAATACGAAAACTTGGATATGGGGTAGTCTTCACTTCTTCTTGTTGGTTCTGCTTCCGAGTGGTGCTTCATGGAACCTTGAAGTACTTGGTGGTGTGGCTTCTCGCATGTTGCCCTTTTTGATGCAGGTTGATGAGGGGTCTCTTGCATAGGTTAGGTTGGGCTAGATGTTAATGGCTCGGTGATCGATGTCCTCGCAGGGATCGGGCTAGTTAGGAAGTTAAAAGTACTTCCAGAGTTGTGAATCGTGGAAAATTTGGTGCACGGTGGGAACTCAGGTGGTAAATCTAGCTACTAGCCGTCTATTATTCGTCTTGCAACGATCTTGAAGAAGGTCGATAAATCTTGGTGTGAGCGCCCCTTCGACATGGAAATGCTTTGTTCCTTCTAGAGAAGTGGCTTCCAGATACACCTGGTCTTCGGTGCGGAGGTTTACTTCTTGACGACGGTGGTTGGTGTAGTTCTCCCTTCTTGACATGGCAGTCTTCAAATGTCTTCTATCCAGCTGACCGTCTCTTCTTTTGTCTTCGGGTAGATAAGTAGGTCATCAAATAATGATGTTACCCAACTTGTCCAAGTACTTCATGGCAGTTTGTCCACAGGGTTTATAAGGTGGGTTGGGGTATTAGTGGTGGTCGTGGTTGGGTATTGGCAAAGGTCTTCTTGACCTAGAGCCAAAGCCCGTGGTCATGATCCAACCATGTTGTGGCTTGGTGGCGCTTAATGGTTTCAAGGATCCTAGTGTGCGAGTGAACATTTATTATCTTATCCTTGAGCACAGTTTCAAAGATGCCAATAGTTCTACCTAGTCCTACCATCCTTATACCACCAAAAGCATCATCTCGCATAGGTCAACTCCAATCACCACTCATGCCATACATATCCTCATGACTCCCAAGAGGAGGTCTAACAAAATTATACATGTCTACGATCCCCGAAAATCATATGTATGGCTACCCCTAAGAATCCATGGGTAGGGCATAAAAGCCGCTAAGCTTCAATTAAACACGACAATCCAAGTGCTCATCCCATTCTTGCAAGGTTCAAGATAATGCATCTCTATCCTTAGGAAACACGTCGTAAGCCACTCCAAGATCTTGTTTCCTTCCTATGAATCAACTCCAACAGTCCGTTAACTTCCATCAATCACTACATAATCCACTATTTCTACATATCCAAAATCTGTGGTGTTCCACACGATCTTCTAATGTCCTATAATCCCCAAATACTTGGAAGGGCTATCCATTCCTATAGTAAGTCCACAATTTCCATCATCATGGTCAAGCGAACTTCAAGATCATGCTTATATAGATCCCTAAATCAACTCCGTCAATTGATCCAGTCTCCTGGTTTATGGTCCATCAAGAAACATGGTGTCATGATCGAGATCATCAGTCTAAATCCAATTTACTCCGAACCATGTAGACATACTCAACATCTATACTCAACTAGAATCACCTACTTAAATCCAAATCTCATGTCCAACGAGAATTTCTACACTTTCCCCCAAGTCAATATCGTAATATCAACTATCTCCTATCAATATCCTCTGATGAAGTCAAAACCTCTCACTTCCAAGAATTTCATCTTGCGATCATAATTGCCCAACAAAAATCCAATTTATCCAGGGGTAATGAAAGCTATGCTACTCTATTTACACGATCCCACCAAGTTCATCTACCAACTTGAAAGCCTCTTAATCCACTGAAGAGTCTTAGATAATTCCTCAAAATCACTGATATAAAGTCACCAAGTATTTGTCCCCTATTCCTATATCCTCAATCGGTCTCCCTATGGCATCGCCAGTTCTTGTGCTATATTAGGATGTCAATGTGCTCGTTCACTATGTCCACTAGTTCCATAATGAACCCAGTGTTGTGCAAGGTTACAGAGGCTTAACTAGTTCTCTCGCAATTCTATGGGTTAAGCACATGGTTAAGGATTCGTTCTGGGGTATCTGTGAAGTCTTGAAGGGTCTGGGGATGTGTTTCTAATCTTGAGGGGTAAACATAACTTCATGGGGTTGCACTTGGTCCTGGGGGTTGTAGCAGAAGTCTTCATTGTTAGTTGGTTGCCGGGTTGGAATCCTTGATTCTTCTTGTCTTGCCGGTCTTCAGTTGAGGAGAGAGAAGAGAGGGAAAAAGTAGCATAGAGGAGGGGAATGCCTAAAGGGGGTCCTATAGTGCAAGTGCAATCAAACAGGTGCAAAAAGGACTAAACAAAAGAAACAAGGTAAGGAAGGTGATATAGTCGTGTACTTGTTGCCTAGGGCAAAAGTGCGACTTATATCAAAACACAAACAAATAAAAACAAGCAACACACAATCATGGTTCTATTCGAACCATCACACGGAATCGACTGTGTATAGGGGGTACACGACTCATCCTACCCTAGGGGTTCTCGGACTCAGTAGTCGTGCCTTGTGCCTCGTGCAGTCTTTTGAGTTTCCCTCAGGTGTTGCTACTTCTGTTGTAGTTGTTTGATGGAACGATCCGGGTTGAGCCTGAAGAATCTTCAACAACTTCTCGCCTGATGAGGTGATGTGGTGAAGGTGTCTCCTCGTAGCTAGCATTGACTCGGTCTTCTGTTGTCTTCTTATTCATGACGATCCCTTTTGTCTTCTAAGGCGTCGACGGTACTGGGTAGGAAATCCTTATGCAATGACAATAACAAGGCATAATAGAGGTCCAACATGTCGGCTATGTTGATGAAAACATCAACACCAAGAGTGGGGGATGAAGAGAACCGTTTTCCTGCTCACTATAGTGAGGCGGACCAAATGGCGAGGTTCTCATCCACCGGTGGTTGCCGATACAACAACGGTAAGGACATGGTAGCTCTATTAGTGATGTATATCATGTTCTTGCATTACTTACACCCTGATCATCATAGGATAAGGTTGCATCATCCTGGGTCAAATTCAAAGGTGTCACCATTTTTCTGGGTCTGCATGTCCTCTTTACTCGAGGATGCATCTTCTGTTGGTATCGTCTTGTTGTGGTGTCGTCAATCTTATGTTCAAAAGATGTGGGTGGACGTCTAGCAATGCATCTTCCTTCTAGATTATCCACGATGATTACATGGAATCCAGTGGTCAGGGGCATAAGGGTTCTAGCGACCAAAAGTTATGAAGGGGAAGAATAAATAAGGAAAGTATAGCCTAGTTTTCAAAAATCTGAGAAGGGAAGAGAAGTATAGATAGTTTTGAAAACTAGTAATAGTTTTGGAAATAGTTTTACCCTAACTAACGACCATGCTAACTAAGGCTTCCTACAGTCAAGATGGCTCTGATACCAGCTCTGTGGGGACCCCGACTCACAAGTCGAGATCACCGAGTGCACGTGTATAGTGATCCCATAGATCAATGCTCACCGAACACACAGAAGCTGAATAACAAGAGTCTTACATCCATACATATCGTGTTACACAAATTGTGACCTTTATGGTCAAGTCTTGATTATATCATTGCAGCGGAAATCTTCAATAACAAATTGGACCCATGCCATCTACCTTAACACTACAGGCATTCTGACTGGGAAGCGTCCTAGCTCGCATGTTCATCACCAAGAAATCTTCATCATATCATGTTCTTTCATGCCTGGCCAATAAAATAACCAGTGGCAAGCCAATGAGTACTTTGAATGTACTCGCAAGCAACCCAAGTGTGATGACAAAATAATTATGCAGGGCTCTACTGCTAAATTGGGAGTTTTGCAGAAAGCTAGTTTTCCTCATGCAAGTATGATCAACAATAATCAAGGATATGAATGTGTCTGCAACAAGTATAGGAGGTTACAGACATCAACATCGAGAAAGAGTTATGAACAACTCATGCTCAAGGTCATCGTGACTTCCTCACAAATCACGTCAACAGATTTACCCAAACCGTCTTGTTTTCCAGAAACTTAAGGACATAGTCTAAGCAGCACCACCCAACTGTCCTTGACCGTGGACACGACTATTCGAATAGTTTTACACTCTGCAGAGGTTGCGCACTTTACCCACAAGATCCGGGAAGCTTTCGTGTCATCCACGATCCAGCAGTACATCAAGTACTCGGGGGAAGCACCCGATCATTACCTTTCCCTACACGATACTAACATAGGGTCCACTCGTAGGTGCACGGCCCTCGTGTATAAGTAAAACATCGTGGGACTATGCCCTTTTCACATTATCGCGCATACACGAAGGGACCAACGGTGTGTCCTGTGCCCTATAAAAATAGTCATGGCCGCCTATCTAAGAACGACCCCGTCCCGAAGATGACCTCAAGTCACCCCCGTCACTAGTGATGTGGGCACCATGCTAGTATCAGCCTAAGTAATCAATAATGCCCCGTCCCATAAAGGGGTAGAGTGGTTGCACATGTTTGGTTGGGACGGTCGACAAATCTTGAATCTAAGTTGTCTCTGTAAATAACACTTTCATCAAGACTTGGTACACTACTTCTCCATCAAGTAGTGCCCTAGTTCCTCATCATCTCCCAGGGGCATTAGTGGCACCCACTGGGTTTTTTGCAAGTATGTCAAACCACACTTGTTGCTTTCAACGCATAACCTGATCCATTCTGCGTAGCCAACTACTATAGCATATTTCTACAACTTTCCAACATAACTCTAAACAAGGTCAGAGTCATGAACAATGCAAGTATCAACGAGGTATGCCAGGGAGGCAAACCTAGCAAGGTTGCCATTCAAGGTATACTATGCACTCGATGGAACAACGATAATGCTATTATGATGTAAAATGGTTCATCATGGTCAAAGGGCTGCTTGCCTGTCTTAACCAAGTCCTTGGGGTCTTCAAATCCTCTGGTCCTTCTCCAAGTACTCCGTCTACTTCGTCAACTAACGTCGGAAACAATCACAATAAGCAACACAACAAGGCAAAAATAAAAGTGCTCTAAAAATGTGAGTTGGACTTTTCTAGGATACCTCTTGTTCATATAAGGAATGACCAAAGTAGTTTCATTGGAATTGGATTTGTGGGTATTTCTGAATATTTCAATATGGTCAGATCAAGGGATTATAGAATTTGCAAGAGGTGCACAGAAACATTATTTTGAAAAATGAGCAAAGGCACCCATTTAAAAAAGCAGGATTTTAGAAGCATCTGGGAATTGGTTTCACTGGATTTGGAGTTCAAATGATTTTCTTATGAATTTGCAAAGTTGGCTATACATGGATAAATAGACCAATATTTGATGTGGTACAGAAAGCATTGCGAAAAATGTTCATAAACTAGGCTAGGATCTTAGAAGTGCCTAGAAATTTGAATCAACGGATTTGGATCAATTATCAGCCCTCTGTGATTTTCTAAAGTTGATCACATAAATGAAAAAACAGCATTTTGATAAATATATGTGAGGAAAATGTTTATGTAAAAATGTGCAAATAGCACCATGTGATAGAGCATGATTTATGGAGTAACTACAAATTTGAATCATCAAATTTGGAGTCTATTTGATTTGTGTATGGATTTTAGAAGTTCACTGGAAAAAAGAAAAAGGAAAAAGCAAGGGGCGGTTATACCTATACGGCATACTGAGCGCAGTATAGCGCCGAAGCGCACTGGGCCAGCCCAGCTGCACGGCCACGCGCGCTGGAGGCCACCCCGAAGGCGTATTTTTGGAAGGGCGCCACCCAGTGGTGTAAGCGGATCAGGCCGAAGCCGTCTCCACTTAACCTGACTGGTGGGCCGGCTTAGTAGGCACAACCGTTGACAGGCGGGGCCCCCCTGCCAGCTGGCGGGGCGGTCGTCCCCTACCTCGCGCCTAAGGCAGAGGAGCGATAGGGGAGGCGAGGCAGCGCGAGCACCGACGCTCTCCCAGGCGGCTCCGACCACCTCCGGCAACGTTCGGCACACCGGTGGGTCCAGTGCGATGAGGCGCGGCCGTCCAGGTGCTTCACGCATGCCGAGGAGGGCCATGGTAGCGACGGCTTGGGCGGCCGCGGAGGGGGCCGTCGGCCATCTTTGGCCACGAGCGCGCGGCGTTCCCGGGGATGAACGGTGGCGATGGAGGGCATTGAGGTAGTGTTAGGAGGGCACTGGAGTGGTTAGGGAGGGAAGATAGGGGCCGAGGCGCCAGAATTTTGGCGGCGTCTGGCGGCGGTGTTCTGGTCATGGAGGTGGATAGAGGATGCGGGAGCAAGAGAGGGATAGTCCAGGAGGACTAGGGGAGGAAGTGAGAGCGACAGGAGGTGAGGGAGAGGTCCGGGGAGGCCCTATATGGTGAGGCCATGGCGCACCGTGGACAGCGTCCACGGCCGCGGCCAATGCAGTGCCAAGGGCCAAACTGGCACACGGGGCATTGTCCATGGCGTTCGTGGATGTGGTCCAGGCCAACGGAAAAGGAAAGGGGGAGCGGGGCGTGCCAGAGGCTCCGCGCGTGTGAAGCCGTTCACTGGAGCTCGCTGGCGGTCGTCGCGCGTGTGAGAGAAGTAGCAGGAGGGAGAAGGAGGAAAGGGCAGAACGCATAGCGTGTCGTGGATGTCGAGGCGACCTCAACGGACACGCTCTCTCTGCCCAATGCTGCCTGGCTGCCTCGGGAGGGCCGAGCTACAGTGCCCTGGCGCACTGTAGCATGCTCCAGAGCGTGACTTTGGCCGGCATGGGCATGTCGTTTGCGCCCTGGCCGTGTCCCCTAGTGTCCAATAGCCCTAGGGGGTAGTAAATAAGATGGGCATGGCATTGGATGCCCTGATCATCCACTCGGAGAGGAGAGAGGTTGAGGGAGAGATAAGAAGTAGGCTGTCCAAAGGGTAAAATGAGGGTTTTCACCCCTCAATCATTGATCTTTGGTTGAATGGGTTTTACTGGAGGTAGGTGGCGACCAGGTACACCTCTGGTAAGCATTTGAGGCAAAGGGGGGGGGTAGTGGAAGTGGACCAAATGGTGATTTTGGCAAAGTGCCAAAAGGTGTTTGATGGTGTTTTGGGCAAGCAAATGGGGTCCAAATGACATGAGACTTAACAGAATCAAATTTCATATAGAAATAGGGTGTTCCACCAAGTTTGAGCTCATTTGAAGAAAGTTGCCAATGTAACTTTAGTAGACCCTAGAAATCAACATAAATGACTTTCCCAAGATTTAGTCATGCAAATCATTCCTCCTTGATGCACCACTTGGTGTAGTATCCTCATTTGGGGTTGTGAGAATGTCCACAAAATTTGAAGTCACAAGTAAAAAGTTGGCAATGTAGAGTTGTTCAAATTTGGATTTGGTCAGAAAAGGTTTTGGGGCACTTTGATCAAGTTATCCTTCTCCAACACTTGTGCCATTTGGTCTACATGCATAATTAGACAATTTTAGCATGTGCACCAAGTTTGAGAGCATTTGGACAAGTTTGGCAATGTAAAGTTGCTCCAAGTTCAAAATGGACAGAAATTGTTTTGAGGGGATTTGAAGATGTTTTCTTGTTCTCCAAGGCATGAGGCTTGGCAATATCATCAAATATGTCATATTTGACTTGATAGAATTTCCTGGATTTTTTAGAGAATATTCCCTTTGTGAATATTTCAAAAGCTTGAAATATCCAGAAAGGGTTTTTGTGAGATTTGACCAATATTTTGGACATGACCATGTGTTGAAACTCTTATATATGGACAATATATGTCCTATGAGCTTCCCTGAATTTTAACAAATATTTTTGAAACAGTTAAATAATTTTAACCTATTAAAGACCATTTATGGCCTTAAGGAAAAGCATTTAAATAAAATAGCAAAATAGCTTCGAAAATAATATTTTTGTGGTTTTTGGGAGTCCTATCTCTAATAGGAGTCAAATATACTTTTTGAAAGATTTTTCACGCCCCAAATCAAGTACTTGCAGTACAAACCTCAATTTAGGGGTTTTTGGAAGAACTAATTTTTGGAAAATACTTTTTGGCTAAAATATTTTGTAAGAAAATAATATACTGTTCTATACACATGGCATGATCATTGGGAAAAAGGTTTGGATCAAGGAGAAGGAGTATAAGAGTAGGAGGGTTTATTTAATTTTTAGAGCACTAGCAAACAACAAACAGAAAACCAATCAAGCAAGGTCAAAAACACTCAAAAGTTTTTTGTCGAACCACATTTTAGCGTGATTATTAGCTTAAGTGTTGTGGCATGAAAATCAGGATGTGACAGCTTTTGAGTTGATTATTTTGGAAGATGATTAATAGACAAATTACTAATGTCCACTAATTTATTTCAAATTTTTTAGAGTTACAGAAGTATTCGAAAGTTACAGATTACTACAGATTGTTCTGTTTTTGACAGATTCTGTTTTTCGTGTGTTGTTTGCTTATTTTGATGAATTTATGAGTAGTATTGGGGGGTATGAATCATAGGGAAGTTGGAATACAGTAGGTTTAATGCCAAAATATATAAAGAATGAGTTCATTACTGTACCTTTGAGTGGTGGTTTGTTTTCTTATACTAACGGAGCTCACGAGATTTTTGCTAAGTATTGTGTTGTGAAGTTTTCAAGTTTTGGGTAAGGATTTGATGGACTATGGAACAAACAGTGGCAAGAGCCTAAGATTGGGGATGCCCAAGGCACCCCAAGGTAAAATTCAAGGACAACCAAAAGCCTAAGCTTGGGGATGCCCCGGGAAGGCATCCCCTCTTTCGTCTTCGTCTATTGGTAACTTTACTTGAGACTATATTTTTATTCACCGCATGATATGTATTTTGCTTGGAGCGTCATGTATGATTTGAGTCTTTTCTTTTTAGTTTACCACAATCATCCTTGCTATACACACCTTTTGAGAGAGACACACATGAATCATAATTTATTAGAATACTCTATGTGCTTCACTTATATCTTTTGAGCTAGATAGTTTTGCTCTAGTGCTTCACTTATATCTTTTTAGAGCACGGTGGTGGTTTTATTTTATGGAAATTATTGATCTCTCATGCTTCACTTATATTATTTTGAGAGTCTTTTTGAACAGCATGGTAATTTTCTCTGGTTATAAATTTAGTCCTGATATGATAGGCATCCAAGATGGGTATAATAAAAACTTTCATAAAAGTGCATTGAATATTACGAGAAGTTTGATACTTGATGATTGTTTTGAGATATGAGGATGGTGGTATTAGAGTCATGCTGGTGGAGTAATTGTGAATTTGAGAAACACCTGTGTTGAAGTTTGTGATTCCCGTAGCATGCACGTATGGTGAACCGTTATGTGATGAAGTTGGAGCATGATTTATTTTTTAATTGTCATCCTTTGTGTGGAGGTCGGGATCGAGCGATGGTTAACTCATACCAACCCTCCCCTAGGAGCATGCGTTGAATACTTTGTTTTGATAACTCGTAGCTTTTTGCAATAAGTATATGAGTTCTTTATGACTAATGTTGAGTCCATGGATTATACGCACTCTCACCCTTCCACCATTGCTAGCCTCTCTAGTACCACGCAACCTTCGCCGGTACCATACACCCACCATATACCTTCCTCAAAACAGCCACCTTACCTACCTATCATGGCATTTCCATAGCCATTCTGGGATGTATTGCCATGCAACTTTCCACCGTTCCATTTATTATGACACGCTTCATCATTGTCATATTGCCATACATGATCATGTAGTTGACATTGTATTTATGGCAAGTCCACCATGTACAATTTTTCATACATGTCACTCTCGATTCATTCCACATCCCGGTACACCGCCGGAGGCATTCACATAGAGTCATACTTTGTTCTAGCTTCGACTTGTAATCTTTGAGTTGTAAGTAAATAAAAGTGTGATGATCTTCATTACTAGAGCATTGTCCTAGTGAGGAAAGGATGATATAGACTATGATTCCCCCACAAGTCGGGATGAGACTCCGGACGGGAAAAAAAAGAAAAAAAAAGAGGCCATACAAAAAAAGAGAAAAGACCCAAAATAAAAAAAAATAAAAAAATAAAAAATATGAGAGAAAAAGAGAGAATGGGCAATGCTACTATCCTTTTTCCACACGTGTGCTTCAAAGTAGCACCATGATCCTCATGATAGAGAGTCTCTTGTTTTGTCACTTTCATATACTAGTGAGAATTTTCATTATAGAACTTGGCCTGTATATTCCAATGATGGGCTTCCTAAAATGCCCTAGGTCTTCGTGAGCAAGCGAGTTGGATGCACACCCACTTAGTTTCCTTTGTTGAGCTTTCATACACTTATAGCTCTATTGCATCTGTTGCATGGCAATCCCTACTCAGTCAAATTGATATCTATTGATGGGCATCTCCATAGCCCCTTGATATGCCTAGTTGATGTGAGACTATCTTCCTTTTTGTCTTCTCCACAACCACCACTCCATTCCACCTATAGTTCTATATCCATGGCTCACGCTCATGTATTGCGTGAAAGTTGAAAATTTTGAAAAAATTGAAGTGTGAAACAATTGCTTGGCTGAAACTGGGGTTGCGCATGATTTAAATATTTTGTGTGATGAAGATAGAGCATAGCCAGACTATATAATTTTGTAGGGATAACTTTCTTTGGCCATGTTATTTTGAGAAGACATGATTGCTTTGTTAGTATGCTTGAAGTATTATTATTCTTATGTCAATATTAAACTTTTGTCTTGGATCTTTCGGATCTCAACATTCATGGCACAATAAAGAAAATAACATGGAGAATTATGTTGGGTAGCATTCCACATCAAAAAAATCTGTTTTTATCATTTACCTACTCGAGGACGAGCAGGAATTAAGCCTGGGGATGCTTGATACGTCTCCAACGTATCTATAATTTTTGATTGTTCCATGCTATTATATTATCTGTTTTGGATGTTTAATGGGCTTCATTATACACTTCTAGATTATTTTTGGGACTACTCTATTAACCCAAGGCCCAGTGCAAATTGTTGTTTTTTGCCTATTTTAGTGTTTCACATAAAAAGAACATCAAACGGAGTCTAAATGGAATGAAACCTTTGGGAGAGTCGTTTTTGGAACAAATACAACACAAAAGACTTGGAGTCCACGCCAGGGAAGAAACGAGGCGGCCACGAGGGCAGGGGCGCGCCCCCACCCTCGTGGGCCACCTGTTGCTCCACCGACGTCCCTCTTCCTCCTATTTATATCCACGTACCCTGAAAACATCCAGGAGCACCACAAAACCCTAATTCCATCGCCGCAACCTTTTGTACCCATGAGATCCCATCTTGGGGCCTGTTAAGGAGCTCCACCGGAGGGGGCATCAATCACGGAGTGCTTCTGCATCAACACCATAGCCTCTCCGATGAGTTGTGAGTAGTTTACCACAGACCTTCGGGTCCATAGTTATTAGCTAGATGGCTTCTTCTCTCTCTTTGGATCTCAATACAAAGTTCTCCTTGATCTTCTTGGAGATCTATTCGATGTAATTCTTTTTGCGGTGTGTTTGTCAAGATTCGATGAATTGTGGGTTTATGATCAAGATTATCTATGAACAATATTTGATTCCTCTCTGAAATCTTTTATGCATGATTTAAATATCTTTGCAAGTCTCTTTGAATTATCAGTTTGGTTTGGCCTACTAGATTGATCTTTCTTGCAATGGGAGAAGTGCTTAGCTTTGGGTTCAATCTTGCGGTGTGCTTTCCCAGTGACAGCAGGGGCAACAAGGCACGTATTGTATTGTTGCCATCGAGGATAAAAAGATGGGGTTTACATCATATCGCATGAGTTTATCCCTCTACATCATGTCATCTTGCTTAAGGCGTTACTCTATTCTTATGAACTTAATACTCTAGATGCATGCTGGATAGCGGTCGATGTGTGGAGTAATAGTAGTAGATGCAGAATTGTTTCGGTCTACTTGTCACGGACGTGATGCCTATATATAATGATCATGCCTAGATATTCTCATAACTATGCGCTTTTCTATCAATTGCTTGACAGTAATTTGTTCACCCACCGTAGAAATCTGCTATCATGAGAGGCGCTACTAGTGAAACCTTTGGCCCCCGAGTCTATCTTCTATCATATCAATCTTCCATCAACTATTTACCTTTACTTTACTTTTACTTTGCAATCTTTACTTTCAATCTATAACAAGAATACCAAAAATATTATCTTATTATCTTTATCAGATCTCACTTTTGCAAGTGGCCGAGAAGGGATTGACAACCCCTTTATCGCGTTGGTTGCAAGGTTCTTATTTGTTTGTGTAGGTACGAGGGACTCGCGCATGGTCTCCTAATGGATTGATACCTTGGTTCTCAAAAACTGAGGGAAATACTTACGCTACTGTGCTGCATCACCCTTTCCTCTTCAAGGGAAAAACAACGCAAGCTCAAGAGGTAGCACAATTCCTTACCTTTACTCATTGTAGAGGGAATGATCTTGGTTCTAGTATCTTTCAGATTCTTCATAGTGATAATCACATATAAATCCCAAGTGACTCAACAAATATAGCTATGCTCCCCGGCAATGGAGCCATAATAAGTTCTTGATAACCCACAAGTATAAGGGATCACAACAGTTTTCGAGGGTAGAGTATTCAACCCAAATTTATAGATTCAACACAAAGGGAGCCAAAGAATATTTGTAAGTATTAGCAGTTGAGTTGTCAATTCAACCACACATGGATATTAAATATCTACAGCAAAGTGAGTAGTAGCACAACACTATGATAGTTTTGATAGTAGTAGTGACAGTAACAATAGTAGGAGTAGTTTTGTAGCAATTGTAACAGTAGCAGGAATAGTAGTAACTTAACAAGAACAATATGTGGAAAAAACTTGTAGGCACTGGGTCGGTAAATTCGTTGGATGATATTCATCATATAATAGTCAT
The DNA here is from genome assembly GCA_902687465.1 of Secale cereale. Taxonomy (NCBI): domain Eukaryota; kingdom Viridiplantae; phylum Streptophyta; class Magnoliopsida; order Poales; family Poaceae; genus Secale; species Secale cereale. Next base: position 362,647,338 of record LR738713.1, on the reverse strand, counting down.
AACCTAGGGCGACACATGACCTTGGAGGAGCGCGTTGTGGGTGCCGGCGTGGGCGTCTTGGAAGTCACCGCGCCGCCCGTACGTGGTACGACGCCGCTCTTGGAGGGCCCCGCGCCGCCTGCTGGGGGCCCGGCTCCGCCTTTGGACTTGGCGGCGTGCGGCTCGTTGTCTTGTGTACGAAAGACGTCGCTTGCCAAGCTTCGGCTGCTAGAGGGACGTGGGTGTTCGTGGGCCGCGCCTCGGCTTCCATCCGCGACCACCTCGTCACCCGCCCACACCGGCACGGGCCATTCTGCTCCAGATGAACCGATCATCGTGATCGTCTTCTTCTTGGGAGCCATGGCGATGAAGAATCGCTAAACTAACTGCTAGACCATATTTTCACAACTGCGCCCCCTACCTGACGCGCCAAAGATGTTAGGGATGACACCTATGGGATCACTAGAATCCCTTCTATGGTTGAAGGGCGTGGGGTTGTGCAAAGAGCGGGTCTAGGAGTCTGCACAAGGATCGTTTACCCAGGTTCGGGCCGCGAAGATGCGTAATACCCTAGTCCTGCTTTGATGTGTATTGGAGTGTTCTTGAGCTCTTGAACTAGCTACGGTGCGTGCCTAGTCAAAAAGATCTGAATCCTTCTCCGGTATGCCTCGGGCCTCCTTTTATAGTCAAAAAGGGGCTGCCACAGTGGCACACAAGAGGTGGAAAGGTATACAGTGTACAAGCTTATCTCCTGCCATTACGGGACAACACGCATTAAATGCGCCACTTAGGTGTCCACTCTCTTTATCGGGGACGGCAACGAGGCCCGTCTCATCCGCCGCTGCTCCGTCTAACTGCGACGCGCGTCCAGGCCAACGAGTCATGCAGCGCCATGTAGGTTGGCAGGCAGTTGAGATGGCATGGTGGTAGGGTCTTTACGAAGATCTGCATGCCACCACGCAGGTGCTTGACTAGCTGGATTAGGAACCACGTACTGCCACGTGGGTACTTGCCTGGGCTAGTGGGTTGGCCGCCGAGCTGGGGCGATGACGGGGCGGCAAGGGCTTGCCACGGTCTTGCGTCTGTTACTGGCAACGGTCTTGCCGGGGCCTTTGTGAGCGCCCTCGGTAAGAGGCTTGCCGGGGCTTCGGGGGTATCTTCGGCAAGGAGCCTTGCCGGGGCCTCGTGGGCATCCTCGGCAAGGAGCCTTGCGGTCGCCTTGTCTTCTGGTTCTCATCTAGGATTCGTAGACCCTTTGTCTTCACAAAGATCTGCATGCCATCACGCAGGCGCTTCCCGAGCCTTGGTTCCAATGTTGTTGATGGTGCCGGAGCTCCTAGGCTCAAGGGTGGCTTCAATGAAGGCGTTGGGTGAGTTGCCTCGGCAAGGGTTCTTGCCGGGGTCATGTAGCCCGCCCCGGCAAGGGTCTTCTCGGGGGAAGCCTATCTTGTTGCTTGGCCTTCTTGCACCACCGTCTTGGCGCTGCTCTAGTAATCTTGTGCTTCGGCTTCCCTCCTCTGCCCTGTTAGGTGTGGCCGCAGATGTGGCTCTGATTGCCCGTGCACAAGTAAGGGGTACAAAGGAGAGCCCCTACTTTTGTACACTGACATCATGCTACTAGTAAATTGTGGATTAGTAAAAATACTTGTGTTCAGGTTTGTGATTCTCGTAGCATGCACGTATGGTCTTCCTGTTATGTGATGAAGTTGGAACAAAATTTATCCTTGATTGTTTTCCTTTGCGTGAATGTCGGGAGCGTGTGATAGTTCAATCCTACCAACCTCTCCCTTAGGAGCATGCATAGTAGTACTTTGCTCCGAGGGCTAATAAACTTTTTGTAATAAGTATGTGAGTTATTTATGACTAATGTCGAGTCCATGGATTATATACACTCTCACCCTTTCACCTTTGCTAGCCACTCTAGTACCGCGCAACTTTCACCGGTGCATTAAACCATCCTTATGCATTTCCTCAAAACAGCCACCATACCTACCTATTATCGCATTTCCATAGCCATTCCGAGATATAGTGCCATGCAGATTCACCGTTCTGTTATTATGAGTTTTCACAATGAGTAGTAATTTTTGAGTTGTAAGTAAATTAAAGTGTGATGATCATCATTATTAAAGCATTGTCCCATGTGAGGTATAAAACTAAAAATAGATGCCAAATGAGCCCAAGAAAAAGAGGCCGAAGAGCCCAACAAAAAAATAAAGAAAAAAGAACAAAAATGAGAGAGAAAAAGAGAAGGGACAATGTTACTATCTTTTTCCACACTTGTTCTTGAAAGTAGCACCATGTTATTAATGATAGAGAGTCTCCTATGTTGTCACTTTCATATATCACTAGTAGGAATTTTTCAATATAGAACTTGGTTTGTATTCCAATGATGGGCGTCCTCAAATGCCCAATGTCTTCATGAGCAAGCAAGTGGGATGCACCCACTTAGTTTTATTTTTGAGCTTTCATACACTTACAGCTCTAGTGCATCCGCTACATGGCAATTTCTACTCACTCACATTGATATCAATGGATGGATGATAACCCACAAGTATAGAGGGGCGCAACAGTTTTTGAGGGTAGAATATTGAACCCAAATTTATAGATTCGACACAAGGGGAGCCAAAGAATATTTGTAAGTATTAGCAGTTGAGTTGTCAATTCAACCACACATGGATATTAAATATCTGCAGCAAAGTGATTAGTAGCACAGTAGTTTTGATATTTTTGATATTAGTAGTGACAGTAACAATAGTAGCAGTAGTTTTGTAGCAATTGTAACAGTAGCATCAATAGTAGTAACTTAACAAGAACAATATGTGGAAAAATTCTTAGGCACTGGGTCGGTAAATTCGTCGGTTGCTATTCATCATATAACAGTCATCACCTAGGGCGGCACAGAACTAGCTCCAGTTCATAAACATAATGTAGGCATGTATTCCATAAATAGTCATACATGATTATGGAAAAAGAACTTGCATGACATCTTTTGTCCTACCCTCCCGTGGCAGCCGGGTCCATAAGGAAACTAAGGGATATTAAGGCCTCCTTTTAATAGAGAACCGGAACAAAGCATTAACACATAGTCAATACATCAACTCCTCAAACTACGGCCATCACCGGAAAGTATCCCAAATACTGTCACATTTGGGTGTACGAATCATAATACATAGCAGGTGCATATGACTAGCAAGATCAGACCAAGAACATATATATAATGGTGAAAACATAAATGGTTCAGATCTGAAATCATGGCACTCGGGCCCTAATGACAAGCATTAAGCATAGGAAACTCATGACAACATCAATCTCTAAACATAGTGGGTACTAGGGATCAAGCCCTAACAAAACTAACTCGATTACATGATCAATCTCATCCAACTCCTCACCAACCAGCAAGCCTACGAAGTACACTCCCGGTGGGGAACATCATGGAATTTGTGATGAAGGAGGGTTGGTGATGATGAAGACCGAATATTCCCCTACGTGGAGCCCCAAACGGGCTCCAGATTTGGCCTTCCGATGTAGAACATGATGTGGCGGCGGCTCCGTATCGTGAAACGCGACAAAACTTTCTCTATTATTTTTTCTCTGAAAATAGGAATTTATAGTGTCGTAGTTAGGGCCAGCGGAGCCCCGAGGGGCCCACCACCCACCAGGGTGCACTAGGGGGTGGTTCGCCCTGGTGTCTTTTGGGCAGCCAGGGCACCCCCTCTGGTGGCTCTTGGTACCGGTATATTTTATATATTATGAAATAATTCTCCAAAAAGTTTCGTCGATCTTTTATTTCTGCACAAAAACAACACCATGGTAGTTCTGCTGAAAACAACGCCAGTCCAGGTTAGTTGCATCCAAATCATGCAAACTAGAGTCCAAAACAAGAGTAAAAGCATTGGGAAAAGTAGATACGGCATAGATGTATCAATGGACATCTCCATAATCCATTAAATCACCTAGTTGATGTGATACTTTCTCCCTTCTTTTGTCCACTACCACCTTCTATTCCACTTATAGTGTTATATCCATGGCTCATGCTCATGTATTGCGTGAAGAGTTGAAAAAGCTAAAGCGCGTTAAAAAGTATGAACCAATTGCTTGGCTAACACCGGGGTAGTACATGATTTATACTTTGTGTTGAGAAGAGGAAGCATAACAAGGCTATATGATTTTGTAAGGATAGTTTTATTTGGCCATGTTATTTTGAAAAGTCATGATTACTTTATAGTATGCTTGAAGTATTATTGTTTTTATGCCAATATTAAACTTTTGTTTTGAATCGTATGGATCTGAATATTCATGCCACATAAAAGAAAGATTACATGATAAACACGTTCGGTAGCATTCCACATCAAAAATTCTGTTTTTATCATTTACCTACTCAAGGACGAGCAGGAATTAAGCTTGGGGGTGCTTGATACGTCTCCGACGTATCTATAATTTTTTATTGTTCCATGCTATTATATTATCAATCTTGTATGTTTTATATGCACTGTTATGCCATTTTATATCATTTTTGGGGACTAATATATTAACCTAGTGCCAAGTGCCAGTTGTTGTTTTTCCTTATTTTTGTGTTTACAGAAAATCAATACCAAACAAAGTCCAAATGGAACGAAAATTTGATGATTTTTCTTGGACTACAAGACACCCAAGAAGCTTCGGGAGGAGGCTAGGAGACCTACAAGGAGACGACAAGCTCGTAGGGCGCACCCTAGGGGGGCACCCTACATGCTTGTGGGACCCTCGTGGCTCTCCTAACCCTAATTCTTCTTCTATAAATACCCAAATATTCCCCGAAGATGAGAGGGCACACCAAAAATACTTTTGTACTGCTGCAAGTTTCTGTCTGCGTGAGATCTCATCTAGGACCTCTTCCAGTACTCTGCCGGAGGCGGATTCGATGACGGAGGGCATCTACATCAACCTTGTTTCCTTCCGATGATGACTGGGTAGTTTACCACACACCTACGCGTCGATGGCTAGTAGCTAGATGGCTTCTTCTCTCTCTGTGATCTTCAATACAATGTTCTCCTTGATGTTCTTGGAGATCTATTCGATGCAATCCTGTCTTGCGGTGTGTTTGTTGAGATCCGATGAATTGTGGGAATATGATCAGATTATCTATGAATATTATTTGAGTCTTCTCTGAACTCTTTTATGCATGATTTATATAGCTTTGTATTTCTCTCCAATCTATTGATTTGGTTTGGCCAACTAGATTGATTTTTCTTGCAACAGGAGAGGTTCTTCATAATGGGTTCAATCTTGGGGTGCTCAATCCAAGTGACAGAAAGGTGATACGTCTCCAACGTATCTATACTTTTTGATTGTTCCATGCTATTATTTATGATGTTTTGTATATTTAATGGGCTTTGTCATACGCTTTTATATTATTTTTGGGACTAACCTATTAACCTAGAGCCCAGTGTCAGTTTCTGTTTTTCCTTGTTTTTGAGTTTTACAGAAAAGGAATATCAAACGGAGTCCAAGTGACGTGCCAATTTTTGGTGATTTTTTCTGGACCAAAAGAAGCCCACGAAGTAAAAGAGTTGGGCCAGGAGAGCCACAGGCTGCCCACGAGGGTGGGGGCGCGCCCACTCTAGGTGGGCGTGTGCCCCTGTCTCGTGGATAGCCCGGAGGCCCCCCTGACTTGTGCCCTACACCAAAAAATCCTATAAATACTGAAACCTCCGGAAATTAACCTAGATCGGGAGTTCCGCCGCTGAAAGCCTCTGTAGCCACCGAAAACCAATCTAGACCCCGTTCCGGCACCCTGCAGGAGGGGGGAACCCTCACCGGTGGCCATCTTCATCATCCCGGCGCTCTCCATGACAAGGAGGGAGTATTCCACCCTCGGGGCTGAGGGTATGTACCAGTAGCTATGTGTTTGATCTCTCTCTCTCTCTCTCTCTCTCTCTCTCTCTCTCGTGTTCTTGATATGGCACGATCTTGATGTATCGCGAGCTTTGCTATTATAGTTGCATCTTATGATGTTTCTGCCCCTCTACTCTCTTGTAATGGATTGAGTTTTCCCTTTGAAGTTATCTTATCGGATTGAGTCTTTAAGGATTTGAGAACACTTGATATATGTCCTGCGTGGGATACCTATGGTGACAATGGGGTATTCTATTGATTCACTTGATGTATGTTTTGGTGATCAACTTGCGGGTTCCGTGACCTTGGGAATCTATGCATAGGGGTTGGCACACGTTTTCGTCTTGACTCTCCGGTAGAAACTTTGGGGTACTCTGTGAAGTACTTTGTGTTGGTTGAATAGATGAATCTGAGATTGTGTGATGCATATCATATAATCATGCCCACGGATACTTGAGGTGACAATGGAGTATCTAGGTGACAATAGGGTTTTGGTTGGTTTGTGTCTTAAGGTGTTATTCTAGTACGAACTCTATGATAGATCGAACGGAAAGAATAGCTTCGTGTTGTTTCACTACGGACTCTTGAATAGATCGATCAGAAAGGATAACTTTGAGGTGGTTTCGTACCCTACCATAATCTCTTCATTTGTTCTCCGCTATTAGTTACTTTCGAGTGACTCTTTGTTGCATGTTGAGCGATAGTTATGTGATCCAGTTATGTTATTATTGTTGAGAGAACTTCCACTAGTGAAAGTATGAACCCTAAGCCTTGTTTCCTATCATTGCAACACCGTTTATGCTCACTTTTACCTTTAGTTACCTTGTTGTTTTTATATTTTCTTATTACAAAAACCTATATCTACCATTCATATTGCACTTGTATCACCATCTCTTTGTCGAACTAGTGCACCTATACAATTTACCATTGTATTGGGTGTGTTGGGGACACAAGAGACTCTTTGTTATTTGGTTGCAGGGTTGTTTGAGAGAGACCATCTTCATCCTACGCCTCCCATGGATTGATAAGCCTTGGGTCATCCACTTGAAGGAAATTTGCTACTGTCCTACAAACCTCTGCACTTGGAGGCCCAACAACGTCTACAAGAAGAAGGTTGCGTAGTAGACATCAAGATCTTTTCTGGCGCCATTGCCAGGGAGGTTAGTGCTTGAAGGTATATCTTTAGATCTTGCAATCGATCCTTTTAGTTTCTTGTTTTATCACTAGTTTAGTTTATAAAAGAAAACTACAAAAAATGGAATTAAGGTTACCTCATATGCTTCATCTTTTTAACATCTTTCATGAAAATGATGGGAAGGAAAATTGTGCTCAAGTACTAGAAGAAGAATTGCATAGAATTCTTGGCATAAAATATGTGCATGATGAGCATGATTGCAATGTTGTTAGTATGAATTCTTTGAATACCCATGATGCTAATGATATGCAAAGCCACAAGCTTGGGGAAGCTATGTTTGATGAAGATGATATATTTAGTCCCCCAAGTTTTGATGAGCAAATTTATTATGATGAAAGCATGCCTCCTATTTATGATGATTATATTGATGAAAGTGATTTGGAGAGGTCATGACTTTATGTAGTGATGAATCCACTATTTCAAAAGAGGTTCCAATTGATTATGAGAACAAAGTTGCTATCTATGATGATTATTGTGATGACTTGTATGCTATTAAGAATAATGATAACCATGAAACTTGTCATCATGATTTTAGTTTTCAATTGGATTATGCTTCACATGATAGTTATTTTGTTGAGTTTGCTCCCACTACTATGAAATATGAATGAGAAGAATTTTGCTTATGTGGAGAGTAGTAAAATTTATATGCTTGGGGATCATGACAAGAATGCTTTATGTGCTGGTTATATTGTTGAATTCATTCATGATGCTACTGAAAATTATTATGAGAGAGGATCATATGCTTGTAGGAATTCCAATAATATCAAGTTTCCTCTCTATGTGCTTAAAGTTTTGAAGTTATGCTTGTTTTGCCTTCCTATGCTAGTTGATTATTGTTCCCATAAGTTGTTTGCTCACAAAATCCCTATGCATAGGAAGTGGGTTAGGCTTAAATGTGCTAGTCATATTCTTCATGATGCTCTCTTTATGTTTCAATTCTTATCTTTTATGTGAGCATCATTGAAATCATCCTGCCTAGCAAGGGTTAAACGATAGCGCTTGTTGGGAGGCAACCCAACTTTATTTTTGTTCTTTGTTTTTGCTTCTGTTTAGGAATAAATATTGCATCTAGCTTCTGTTTAGATGTGGTTTTATGTTTTAATTAGTGTTTGTGCCAAGTAGAACCTTTGGGAAGACTTGGGTGAAGTCTATATGATCATGCGGTGAGAAACAGAATCGTTAGTGCTCACTAGAATAGTCACCAGATTTTACTGCAGTGTGCTATTTAGTTGATTCCTTTTGCAGAGGATTAATAGACAAATTCCTCACGTTTACCAATTTATTTCAATTTTTTGGAGTTACAGAAGTATGCAAAAGTTACAGATTACTACAGACTGTTCTGTTTTTTGACAGATTCTGTTTTCCGTGTGTTGTTTGCTTATTTTGATGAATCTATGAGTAGTATTGGAGGATATGAATCATAGAGAAGTTGGAATACAGTAGGTTGAACACCAATATAAACAAAGAATGAGTTCATTGCAGTACCTTTGAGTAGTGGTTTGTTTTCTTATACTAACGGAGCTCACGAGATTTTTGGCTAAGTTTTGTGTTGTGAAGTTTTCAAGTTTTGAGTATGGCTTTGATGGACTATGGAACAAAGAGTGGCAAGAGCCTAAGCTTGAGGATGCCCAAGGCACCCCAAGGTAAAATTCAAGGACAACCAAAAGCCTAAGCTTGGGGATGCCCCGGGAAGGCATCCCCTCTTTCATCTTCATCTATCGGTAACTATACTCGGAGCTATATTTTTATTCACCACATGATATGTGTTTTGCTTGGAGCGTCAATTTATTTTATTTTGTTTTGCTTGATGTTTGAATAATATCCCAAGATCTGAAGTTCTTAAATGTTAGAGAGTCTTCACATAGTTACATAAATATTCAACTACTCATTGATCTTCACTTATATCTTTCGGAGTAGTTTGTTATTGCTCTAGTGCTTCACTTATATCTTCTAGAGCACGGTGGTGGTTTTATTTTTAAGAAATAGATGAACTCTCATGCTTCACTAATATCCTTTTGAGAGTCTATTAGAACAGCATGGTAATGTGCTTTAGCTATATAACTAGCCTTCACATGATAGGCATCCAAGATCAATGTAGTAAAAACTTTCACACTAAGTGCATTGAATATGATGAGAAGTTGGATGCTTGATAATTGTTTTGAGATATGAGGATAGTGATATTAGAGTCATGCTAGTGGAGTCATTATGAAATTGAGAAATGCTTGTGTTAAAGTTAGTGATTCCCGTAGCATGCACGTATGGTGAATCGCTATGTGAAGAAGTTAGAGCATGAGGTATTGGTAGAGTGTCATCCTTTGTGTGGAGGTCGGGGGCGCACGATGGTTAACTCCTACCAACCTCCCCCTAGGAGCATGCGTTGATTGCTTTGTTTTGATGACTCGTAAATTTTTTGCAATAAATATATGAGTTCTTATGACTGATGTTGAGTCCATGGATTATACGCACTCTCACCCTTCCACCATTGCTAGCCTCTCTTGTACCGCGCAACTTTCGCCGGTGCCATACACCCACTATATACCTTCCTCAAAACAGCCATAATATATCTTCCTCAAAACAACCACCATATCTACCTATCATGGCATTTCCATAGCCATTCCGAGATATATTGCCATGCAACTTTCCACCGTTCCGTTCATATGGCACGCTTCATATTGTCATATTGCCATGCATGATCATGTAGTTGACATCGTATTTGTGGCAAAGCCACCATGCATAATATTTCATACATGTCACTCTTGATTCATTGCATATCCCGGTACACCGCCGGAGGCATTCATATAGAGTCATACTTTGTTCTAGTATCGAGTTGTAATTCAATATAAGTGTGATGACCATCATTATTAGAGCATTGTCCCATGTGAGGAAAGGCCAATAAAAAAGAGATGGCCCAAAAAAAATAAAGAGGGGCTAAATAAAAAAAAAGGAGAGAAAGCCCCTCCAAAAAAATGAGAGAAAAGAGAGAAGGGACAATTGCTACTATCTTTTTCCACACTTGTGCTTCAAAGTAGCACCATGTTCTTCATGATAGAGAGTCTCATGTTTAGTCACTTTCATATACTATTGGTAATTTTCATTATAGAACTTGGCTTGTATATTCCAACGATGGGCTTCCTCAAATGCCCTAGGTCTTCGTGAGCAAGCAAGTTGGATGCACACCCACTTAGTTTCTTTTGTTGAGCTTTCATACATTTTAGCTCTAGTGCATCCGTTGCATGGCAATCCCTACTCACTCACATTGATATCTATTGATGGGAATCTCCATAGCCCGTTGATACGCCTAGTTGATGTGAGACTATCTCCCTCCTTTTTGTATTCTCCACAACCACCTCTCTATTCCACATAGTACTATGTCCATGGCTCACGCTCATATATTGGGTGAAAGTTGAAAGGTTTGAAAAATTTTGAGTATGAAAACAATTGCTTGGCTGAAACCAGGGTTGTGCATGATATGAATATTGTGTGTGATGAAGAGGGAACATAGCCAGACTATATGATTTTGTAGGGATAACTTTCTTTAGCCATAGTATTTTGAGAAGACATGATTGCTTTGTTAGTATGCTTGAAGTATTATTATTTGTTATGTCAATATAGACTTTTGTCTTGAATCTTTCAGGTCTGAACATTCATGCCACAATTAAGAGAATTACATTGAAAAACTATGTTGGTTAGCATTCCACATCAAAAATTCTGTTTTTATCATTTACCTACTCGAGGACGAGCAGGAATTAAGCTTGCGGATGCTTGATACGTCTCCAACGTATCTATAATTTTTTATTGTTCCATGCTATTATATGATGTTTTGGATGTTTAATGGGCTTTGTCATACACTATTATATTATTTTTGGGACTAACCTATTAACCTAGAGCCTAGTGCCAGTTTCTATTTTTTTTCCTTGTTTTTGAGTTTTACAGAAAAGGAATATCAAACAGAGTCCAAGTGACGTGCCAATTTTTGGTGATTTTTTGTGGACCAAAAGAACCCTCGAAGTAAAAGAGTTGGGCCAGGAGAGCCACGGGCTGCCCACGAGGGTGGGGGGCGCGCCCACTCTAGGTGAGCATGTGCCCCTGTCTCGTGGACAGCCCGGAGGCCCCCCTGACTTGTGCCCTACGCCAAAAAATCCTATAAATACTGAAACCTCCGGAAATTAACCTAGATCGGGAGTTCCACCGCCGAAAGCCTCTGTAGCCACCGAAAACCAATCTAGACCCCGTTCCAGCACCCTGCCGGAGGGGGGAACCCTCACAGGTGGCCATCTTCATCATCACGGTGCTCTCCATGATGAGGAGGGAGTAGTCCACCCTCAGGGCTGAGGGCATGTTCCAGTAGCTATGCGTTTGATCTCTCTCTCTCGTGTTCTTGAGATGGCACGATCTTGATGTATCGCGAGCTTTGCTATTATAGTTGGATCTTATGATGTTTCTCCCCCTCTACTCTCTTGTAATGGATTGAGTTTTCCCTTTGAAGTTATCTTATCGGATTGAGTCTTTAAGGATTTGAGAACACTTGATGTATGTCTTGCGTGGGATACATGTGGTGACAATGGGGTATTCTATTGATTCACTTGATGTATGTTTTGGTGATCAACTTGCGGGTTCCGTGACCTTGGGAATCTATGCATAGGGGTTGGCACACGTTTTCGTCTTGACTCTCCAGTAAAAACTTTGGGGCACTCTTTGAAGTACTTTGTGTTGGTTGAATAGATGAATCTGAGATTGTGTGATGCATATCGTATAATCATGCCCACGGATACGTGAGGTGACAATGGAGTATCTAGGTGACATTAGGGTTTTGGTTGACTTGCGTCTTAAGGTGTTATTCTAGTACGAACTCTATGATAGATCGAACGGAAAGAATAGCTTCGTGTTATTTTACTACGGACTCTTGAATAGATCAATCAGAAAGGATAACTTTGAGGTGGTTTCGTAGCCTACCATAATCTCTTCGTTTTTTCTCCGCTATTAGTTACTTTCGAGTGACTCTTTATTGCATGTTGAGGGATAGTTATGTGATCCAGTTATGTTATTATTGTTGAGAGAACTTCCACTAGTGAAAGTATGAACCCTAGGCCTTGTTTCCTATCATTGCAACACCGTTTATGCTCATTTTTCCTTTAGTTACTTTGCTGTTTTTATATTTTATTATTACAAAAACCTATATCTACCGTCCATATTGCACTTGTATCACCATCTCTTCGCCGAACTAGTGCACCTATACAATTTACCATTGTATTGTGTGTGTTGGGGACACAAGAGACACTTTGTTATTTGGTTGCAGGGTTGTTTGAGAGAGACCTCTTCATCCTATGCCTCCCACGGATTGATAAGCCTTGGATCATCCACTTGAAGGAAATTTGCTACTGTCCTACAAACCTCTGCACTTGGAGGCCCAACAACGTCTACAAGAAGAAGGTTGCGTAGTAGACATCAAAAGGGACATGTCACGTATTTGTATTGTTGCCATTAAGGATAAAAATACGGGGTATATTTATATTGATTAGATCTATCCATCTACAACATGCCATCTTTCTTAAGGCGTTAATTCGTTCTTGTTAACTTAATACACTATATGCATGCTGGATAGCGGTCGATGAGTGGAGTAATAGTAGTAGATGCAGGCAGGATTCAGTCTATTTGTCTCAGACGTGATGCCTATATACATGTACATTGCCTTGGATATCTTCATAATTATTTGCTTTTCTATCAATTGCTCAACAATAATTTGTTCACCCACCGTATGCTTTCTTCGAGAGAGAAGCCTCTAGTGAAAACTATGGCCCTAGGTCTATCTTTTATCATATTGGTTTTAGATCTTTAAAACCAAAAACACAAAAATACCTTGCTGCAATTTATTTACCTTTATTTTATTTTGCTCTTTTATTTATCTTTTATATCTATCACTATCAGATATCATCGTTGCAAGTAGCTGTGAAGGGATTGACAACCCCTTTTATCGCGTTGGGTGCAAGTATTTGTTTGTTTGTGTAGGTGCAATTATTGGGGACTTTGTGTGTTCCTCCTAATGGATTGATACCTTGGTTGTCAACTGAGGGAAACACTTATCTCTACTTTGCTTCATCTCCCTTTCCTCTTCAACGAAAAAACCAACGCAAGCTCAAGAAGTAGCACTCAGTTAGACCCCATGGTTGATGAAGCATTGCGCGCATTTTGGTGCGTAAACTTGGACATATTCGCTTGGCACCCATCAGATATGCCAGGAATGCCATGAAGACTAGCCGAGCACATCGTGAACATAATCAAAGGCTTTAAGCGAGTCAAACATGTGTTATGATGATTCGTCAAACCCAAAATTCAAGCTATGGGTGAGGAATTGGCGAAATTGCTTGAAGTCGGATTCATTCGAGAAATCAAACACCCAGAGTGGTTGACCAATCTGCTCATGGTGCCCAAGAAGGACAAATCCTGGCGGCTATGTGTCGATTTTAAAGACCTCAACAAGGCCGGCCCCAAGGATCCCTTTCCTCTACCCCAAATTGACCAGAGCATTGACGCCACTGCCGGATACGACTCACTATGCTTTCTCAACACCAATTCCAGATACCATCAAATCAAAATGAAGGAGTTCCACCAAGCCGCAACTGCCTTCATCACCCCCTATTGGTCATTCTACTTCAATACAATGCCCTTTGGTTTGAAAAATGCAGGCGCCACTTACCAGCGCATGATCCAGACATGCCTGGAAAAATAGATTGGCAAAATAGCCGAAGCATACATGAACGACACGGTCATCAAGACCAAACATGTCAGTCAACCGATAGATGACCTCTGCCAAACCTTTGAAAATTTATGAAGCTACGATATATGACTCAATCCGGACAAATGTGTCTTCGGCGTCACCGTGGGGAAGTTGCTTGGATTTATTGTGTCCCATAGAGGAATCAAGGCCAATCTGGCCACAATCCGAGCCCTATCCAAGTTGGCGGTTCCTACCGAGATAAAGCACGTCCAAAAACTGATCGGTCGTGTCGCGGCCTTGAGACGCTTTACTTCCCGCCTTGGTGAAAAGGCCTTGCCTTTACATAGGCTTCTCAAACACACCAAAAATTTTGAATGGACCGACGAAGCAACTGCCGCATTAGAGGAAATGAAAACCTTGTTGGCTCGCGATCCAATATTAGCAACACCCGGCACAGGCGAGCCAATGATGTTATACATCTCGGCCACAAATCAGGTGGTCAGTGCAGTCCTCGTCGTCGAACAAGAAGCGGAGGGTCACAAGTTTCAGGTACAAAAGGCGGTCTACTACTTATCAAAAGTGCTTACCCCATGCAAATCCAGGTATCCACATTATTAAAAAATCGCCTACACAGTCTTCATGGCATCCCGAAAGCTCCGACACTACTTTCAAGAGTGTTCGGTCATAGTGGCATCTGAAATGCCGCTGAATGACATAATTAACAATCGGTATTCCACCGGTCGCGTAGCCAAATGGTCCATTGAGCTCCTCCCTTTTGAAATTACATACAAACCTCACCGAGCTATTAAGTCTCAGGTGTTGGCTAATTTCGTGGCCGAATGTATAGAAGTCAAACTCCTAGGGGATATAGTATGTGCTCGCATTGGATGATGTATTTCGATGGCTCCAAGATGCTTGCCGGACTGGGGGGCTGGGGTGATTCTTACATCTCCCACTGGCGACAACATCCGGTACGTACTACAGATCATGTACAGTGACTCCAACAATGTGGCCGAATATGAGGCACTGCTGCACGGACTTTGGATGGCAGTATGAATGGGTGTATAGCAGCTCGAGGTGTGCGGAGACTCCAACCTCGCCATCTCCCAGGTCAACGGTGATTTCTACACCAAAGACAAAAAAAATGACAGCATATCTCAATGCCGTCCTCAAAATATCCACCCGGTTCAAAGGGATAGAATTCCACCATGTCTCCAGAGATAGCAATCATGCTGCCGACATCCTCGCTCGCACGAGTGCCAAGCACGAGCCATCCACAAGAACACCTTTATTGAACCGCTTAAAAAGCCATCTGTGGTGTGGCAGGACGGAGGCAGGGACACTAAGGCTAGTGGACCAAAACAGATCAACACTCCAGTCATCAAATCGGACGAGGCAATTATAGGAGGTTCAACACTTGAAGAAACGCCTTCGGCTCACGAAGTCATGATAGTAATCGCGCCATGGACCGAACCCTTCCTCGCTTACCTTCTCCGCCAAGACCTTGCTGACGACCAGACTGAGGCAAGATGTATATTGGCGATCTAAAGCCTATAAAATCCATGAGGGTGAATTGTACAAGAAAACCACAACCGAAGTCCTCCAAAGATGCATATCCAAAGAGGAAGGGAAGCAGGTCTTGGCCGAGATACACGCCAGCATGGGCAGCCATCAGGCATCTTCCCGGGCCCTTGTTAGCAAGGCATTTCGAGACAGTTTCTTTTGGCCCACTGCTCGTGCAGACGCCCACACCCTTGTCCAACATTGCACTGGATGCCAGTTGTTTGCAAATCAAAGCCACCTGCCCCCCACAGCTCTTCGGACAATATCGATCACCTGGCCCTTCACGGTCTGGGGACTAGACATGGTCGGACCACTTAAAGGGGGGCCAAGAAAAATAAATACTTACTTGTCATGGTCGACAAATTCACCAATCGGATTGACGTGGCTTGAATCTGCGTTGGTATGTCTCCAAAGAGGAAGGGATGATGCAGCACAACTACGGCAAGTATTTCCCTCAGTTATGAAACCAAGGTTATCAATCACGTAGGAGAACCAAGCAACACTATGTAAACGGTACCTGCACACAAAGAACAAATCCCTGCAACCCAATGTGTAAGAGGGGTTGTCGATCCCTCCTCGGTAAAGACCTAGATTAAATTGTATGAGTTTGGATAAATATATTGTACAAGAACACAAAATAAAAGAGGCAAATAAAAAGTGCACCAAGGTTGTTGGTGCAATGACTGTCCCCTTTTGTTTTGGAGTTTGTCGACATAAATTGTATGGGACTTATGTGTTTGCTAGTGCACACAGAGTAACATGTTCCTTCAGTCTCGAGGAGTTTGATGCAAACGACGAAGATAATCTCATGTGTGGCAGTGAACGTTATCACCGAAGATCATTGTAACAAGAGTGACACTAAAAAATAGTGACGTGAAGCAACTGACTCGGTGTTTGTCCGAAGAAAATGACTACGCTTGAGGAGATTGAAGACGAAGTGAAGATGTAGCATTTATTTTGTAATTCTTCTTCTTTTTATTGAGTCATAGGACCACCGTACTATTAAGAGGGGTGTATGCTACCTCTTGAGCATGCGTTGTTTTTCCCTTTAATAGGAAAGGGTGATGCATCAAAGTAGCGTAAATATTTCCCTCAGTTTTTGAGAACCAGGGTATCAATCCAGTAGAAGACTACACGCAAATCCCTAGTACCTGCACAAACAATTAAGAACCTTGCAACCAACGTGATAAAGGGGTTGTCAATCCCTTCACGGTCACTTGCAAAAGTGAGATCTCATTGAGATAATAAGATAAATATTTTTGGTATTTTCGTTGTATAGATTGGAAAGTAAAGATTGCAAAATAAAAGAACAGTAAAGATAGCTAGTTGACGAGAGATTAATATGATGGAAAATAGACCCGGGGGCCATAGGTTTCACTAGTGGCTTCTCTCAACAGAGAAAATCTTACGGTGGGTGAACAAATTACTGTTAAGAAATTCTATATACATTCCTAGCCAACTCATCAATCTTAAGCAATTTTTCTTCAAGCAAAGCATTAAAATTCTTTTGCGAATTCATAAATTCTTTAACACTAGTCTCAAAATCAGAGGGCAACTTATTAAAATTTCCATAAGAGTTATTGTAGGAATTACCATAATTATTAGAGGAATTACTAGGGAATGGCCTAGAATTAAAGTTTCCTCTATATGCGTTGTTACCAAAATTGTTCCTACCAACAAAATTCACATCCATAGATTCATTGTTATTCTCAATCAATGTGGACAAAGGCATATCATTAGGATCAGAAGAAACACTCTTATCAGCGAATAATTTCATAAGTTCATCCATCTTTCCACTCAAAACATTAATCTCTTCAATCGCATGAACCTTTTTACTAGTGGATCTTTCGGTGTGCCATTGAGAGTAATTAACCATAATATTTTCTAGGAGTTTAGTAGCTTCTCCTAAAGTGATTTCCATTAAAGTGCCTCCCGTAGCCGAATCTAAAATATTTCTAGAAGAAAAATTAAATCCAGCATAAAAAAATTGTATAATCATCCATAAATTCAAACCATGTGTAGGGCAATTACGTATCATTAATTTCATCCTCTCCCAAGCTTGTGCAACATCCTCATGATCAAGTTCCTTAAAATTCATAATATCATTTCTAAGAGAGATGATCTTAGCGGGAGGAAAATACTAAGAGATAAAAGCATATTTGCACTTATTCCATGAATGAATACTATTTTTAGGCAAAGAAGAGAACCAAGTTTTAGCACGATCTCTAAGCGAAAACAAAAATAGCTTCAATTTAACAATATTATTATCCACATCTCTCTTCTTTTGCATATCGCACAAATCAACAAAGTTGTTTAGATGGGTAGCGGCATCTTCACTA
This sequence comes from Secale cereale, assembly GCA_902687465.1. NCBI lineage: Eukaryota > Viridiplantae > Streptophyta > Magnoliopsida > Poales > Poaceae > Secale > Secale cereale. The sequence continues at coordinate 362,629,673 of LR738713.1, read as the reverse complement.
GGAAGGCCAGAAAATTCATCTTTCATGACAAGATTCAACAGAGCAGCATTGATTTCACAAGATTCAGTATTGGTAATAGGAGCAATCGGAGTGCTAATAAAATTATTGTTGTTGGCATTGGAAAAGTCACACAATTTAGTATTGTCTTGAGCCATTGTGACAAACAATCAATCCAACACACAAGCAAACAAGAAGCAAGCGAAAAAGAGGCGAATAGAAAAGAGGGCAAATCAAACGGCAAAGGTGAAGTGGGGGAGAGGAAAACGAGAGGCAAATGGCAAATAATGTAATGCGAGGGGTAAGAGTTTGTGATGGGTACTTGGTATGTCTTGACTTGAGCGTAGATCTCCCCGGCAACGGCGCCAGAATCCTTCTTGCTACCTCTTGAGCATGCGTTGTTTTTCCCTTGAAGAGGAAAGGGTGATGGAGCAAAGTAGCGTAAGTATTTCCCTCAGTTTTTGAGAACCAAGGTATCAATTCAGTAGGAGACTACACACAAATCCCTAGAACCTGCACAAACAATTAAGAACCTTGCAACCAATGCGATAAAGGGGTTGTCAATCCCTACGGCCACTTGCAAAAGTGAGATCTCATAAAGATAATAAGATAAATATTTTTGTTATTTTTGTTGTATAGATTGAAAAGTAAAGATTACAAAATAAAAGTACAATAAAGATAGCTAGTTGATGAGAGATTAATATGATGGAAAATAGACCCGGGGGCCAGAGGTTTCACTAGTGGCTTCTCTCAAGATAGCAAATCTTACGGTGGGTGAACAAATTATTGTCGAGCAATTGATAGAAAAGCGCATAGTTATGAGAATATCTAGGCATGATCATGTATATAGGCATCATGTCCGTGACAAGTAGACCGGAACGATTCTTCATCTACTACTATTACTCCACACATCGACCGCTATCCAACATGCATCTAGAGTATTAAGTTCATAAGAATAGAGTAACGCATTAAGCAAGATGACATGATGTAGAGGGATAAACTCATGCAATATGACATAAACCCCATCTTTTTATCCTCGATGGCAACAATACAATACGTGCCTTGTTGCCCCTGCTGTCACTGGGAAAGGACACCGCAAGATTGAACCCAAAGCTAAGCACTTCTCCCATTGCAAGAAAGATCAATCTAGTAGGCCAAACCGAACTAATAAAGAGACTTGCAAAGATATTAAATCATGCATATAAGAATTCAGAGAAGAACCAAATATTGTTCATAGATAATCTTGATCATAAACCCACAATTCATCAGATCTCGACAAGCACACCGCAAAAAGCATTACATTGAACAGATCTCTAAGAAGATCGAGGAGAAATTTGTATTGAGATCCAAAGAGAGAGAAGAAGTCATCTAGCTAATAACTATGGACCCGAAGGTCTGGGGTAAACTACTCACACATCATCGGAGAGGCTATGGTGTTGATGTAGAAGCCCTCCGTGATCGATTCCCCCTCCGGCGGAGCTCCGGAAAAGGCCCCAAGATGGGATCTCACGGGTAAAGAAGGTTGCGGCGGTGGAAATAAGGTTTCGTGGTACTCTCGGATGTTTTCAGGGTATATGAGTATATATAGGAGGAAGAGGTACGTCGGTGGAGCTACGAGGGGCCCGCGAGGGTGGGGGCGCACCCTCCGGCCTCGTGGCCACCTCGTGGCTTCCCAGACTTGTACTCCAAGTCTCCTAGATTGCGTTTGTTCCAAAAACGATCCTCGCGAAGGTTTCATTCCGTTTGGACTCCGTTTGATATTCCTTTTCGAGGAAACACTGAAATAGGGAAAGACAGCAATTTGAACTGGGCCTTTGGTTAGTAGGTTAGTCCCAAAAATAATAATAAAGTGCATATTAAAGCCCACTAAACATCCAAAACATATAATATAATAACATGGAACAATAAAAAATTATAGATACATTGGAGACGTATCAAGCATCCCCAAGCTTAATTTCTGCTCGTCCTCGAGTAGGTAAATGATAAAAACATACTTTTTTGTTGTGGAATGCTACCTAACATAATTCTCAATGTAATTCTCTTTATTGTGGCATGAATGTTCAGATCCGAAAGATTCAAGACAAAAGTTTAATATTGACATAAGAATAATAATACTTCAAGCATACTAACAAAGCAATTATGTCTTCTCAAAATAACATGGCCAAAGAAAGTTCGTCCCTACAAAATCATATAGTTTGGCTATGCTCCATCTTCGTCACACAAAATACCCAAATCATGCACAACCCCGGTTTCAGCCAAGCAATTGTTTCATACATTAATTTTTTCAAACTTTTCAACTTTCACGCAATACATGAGTGTGAACCATGGATATAACACTATAAGTGGAATAGAGTGGTGGTTGTGGAGAAGATAAAAAGAGGAAGATGGTCTCACATCAACTAGGCATATCAATGGGCTATGGAGATGCCCATCAATAGATATCAATGTGAGTGATGAGGGATTGCAATGCAACAGATGCACTAGAGCTTTAAATGTATGAAAGCTCAACATAAGAAACTAAGTGGGTGTGCATCCAACTTGCTTGCTCACGAAGACCTAGGGCATTTGAGGAAGCCCATCGTTGGAATATACAAGCCAAGTTCTATAATGAAAATCCCCACTAGTATATGAAAGTGACGAAACAAGAGACTCTCTATCATGAAGATCATGGTGCTACTTTGAAGCACAAGTGTGGAAAAAGAATAGTACCATTGTCCCTTTTTCCCTCTTTTTTGGGCCTTCCTTTTTTTGGTCTTTCCCCCTTTTTTTGGCCTTTCCATTTTTTCGCCTTTTTTGGGGACAATACTCTAATAATGATGATCATCACACTTCTATTTACTTACAACTCAAAGATTACAACTCGATACTAGAACAAAAATATGACTCTATATGGATGCCTCTGGCGGTGTAACGGGATGGGCAATGAATCAAGAGTGACATGTATGATTTTTTTTTTTGCATGGTGGCCTTGCCACAAATACGATGTCAACTACATGATCATGCAAGGCAATATGACAATGATGAAATGTGTCATAATAAACGGAACGGTGGAAAGTTTCATGGCAATATATCTCGGAATAGCTATGGAAATGCCATAATAGGTAGGTATGGTGGCTGTTTTGAGGAAGATATATGGTGGGTGTATGGTAACGGCGAAAGTTGTGCGGTACAAGAGAGGCTAGCAATGGCGGAAGGGTGAGAGTCCGTATAATCCATGGACTCCATTAGTCATAAAGAACTCACATACTTATTGCAAAAATCTACAAGTCATCAAAACAAAGTACTACACGCATGCTCCTAGGGGAAGGGTTGGTAGGAGTTAACCATCGCGCGATCCCGACCTCCACACAAAGGATGACAATCAAAGAAACACCTCATGCTTCAAATTTGTCACACAACGGTTACCATATGTGCATGCTACAGGACTTGCAAACCTCAACACAAGTATTTCTTAAATTCACAACTACTCTACTAGCATGAATCTAATATGACCATCCTCATATCTCAAAACAATTACCAAGCATCAAACTTCTCATAGTATTCAATGCACTTTATATGAAAGTTTTTATTATACCCATCTTGGATGCCTATCACATTAGGACTAATTTTATAGCCAAAGCAAATTACCATGCTGTTCTAAAGGACTCCCAAAATAATATAAGTGAAGCATGAGAGATCAATAATTTCTATAAAATAAAACCACCACCATGCTCTAAAAAGATATAAGTGAATCAATAGAGCAAAATTATCTATCTCAAAAGATATAAGTGATGCACATAGAGTATTCTAACAATATCTGATTCATGTGTGTCTCTCCCAAAAGGTGTGTACAGCAAGGATGATTGTAGTAAACTAAAAATCACAGACTCAAATCATACAAGATGCTCCAAGCAAAACACATATCATGTGGTGAATAAAAATATAGTCTCAAGTAAAGTTAACGATAGATGAAGACGAAAGAGGGGATGCCTTCCCGGGGTATCCCCAAGCTTAGGCTTTTGGTTGTCCTTGAATTTTACCTTGGGGTGCCTTGGGCATCCTCAAGCTTAGGCTCTTGCCACTCTTTATTCCATAGTCCATCAAATCCTTACCCAAAAACTTGAAAACTTCACAACACGGAACTTAACAGAAAATCTCGTGAGCTCCGTTAGTATAAGAAAATAAAACCACCACTTAGGTACTGTTGTGAACTCATTCTTTATTTATATTGGTTTTAAACCTACTGTATTCCAACTTCTCTATGGCTCATACCCTCCGATACTACTCATAGATTCATCAAAATAAGCAAACAACACACGAAAAACAGAATATGTCAAAAACAGAACAGTCTGTAGCAATCTGTAACTTTCGAATACTTCTGTAACTCTAAAAATTATGAAATAAATTTTTGTACATGAGGAATTTGCCTATTAATCATCTGCGAAAAGAATTAACTTAAAAGCACAATCCAGTAAAAAATGGCATCTAATCTCGTGAGCGCAAAAGTTTCTGTTTTTTACAGCAAGATCGCAAAGACTTCACCCAAGTCTTCCCAAAGGTTCTACTTGGCACAAACACTAATTAAAAAATTAAACTGTAACATCCCAAATTTTCAATTTGGAATGTTATACATTAGATCATCATGAATATCATATTTTCTTGCTTTTGGTGATCCAAGAAAATCCTAAGCAACTCAAGGACCCTCGGAGAGAGTTGGGGATTTCAATATTTTCATATTTGAGGTTTCTCAAATTTTGAAAATAGGATCATTTGATTTATTATTTTATCTTCAAGTATTTCTATCATAAAAATATGAGAGAGGGAGTAAAATGACTCTCCCAAAATTAAAGAAATACGGAAGATTTAATAAAAAGATCAAATAAGTTTATTTGGAGTTTTATTTGAATTAGGAAAAATTGCATGTTTTCACAAATTGCATTTTAGTGCCAAGAAAATGTTCATCTTGTTCTAAATATTCCATTTAGACGGTGAAAATTTGTTTTGGAAATTTTACATTTTTATTTCTTTTTCTAGAGTTTTTCTTTCTTCGTAGCGCCGGCGTAATTAGAAAAAAAAAGAGGACCCGACCCGACTGGGCCGAAGCCCAGCCGAGCCAGGCCCAGCGCCCCGCCGCACCGCCTTCCCCGCCAGCGCCGCTCGGCGTGGCCGAGCCGGACTGCCGCCGCCGCCGACTATGCTTGCCCCCTCCCCCAAGCCTCCAAGCCCCCCCCACTATATATACTGCCCCCCTGCCCCTTGTCGCACCCCG
>LR738713.1:362551454-362624406 GCA_902687465.1 Secale cereale | reverse complement strand
GCACCCCGCCGCCGCAAGCACCCCCGCCGCCACAAGCTCCGCCGCCGCCGCACGCCACTGCTGCCGCTGCAAGCCACCGCCGCCGCCGCGAGCTTCGCCGTCGCCGCAACGCCGCCGTCGCCGCTGCCCACCACCACCACCGTAGCCCCGCCGCCCCGCCGTCGCCAACGCCACCGCCCGCCGCCGTCGACGAGGTAGCCGCCCCGCCGGCCGGTTTTCTGTAGAAGACCGTCGGTTTTTCTTTTAGGACCCTAGTTCGTTTTTTTGATCGGTTTTCTGTTTTTTTTGTTCGGTTTAGTTAATAAGTAAACGTTCACCCGTTCGTTCGTTCTAATGAACGAGTTCGTTGTTTAGTCTCAGCTGACGAACGTCCGTTCGTTAAGCTGTTTTAGTTTTCTTTTCGTAGTTTAGTTTCTGATCGCGATCTCTGATCCGATCTTCGTTTTAGTTTATCTTTTCGCTCGTTTATCAGAATCAGGTGATTCAAGCGCCTGGAGTTTCATCTCGAAATTCTCTTTCCGTTTAACCTAGTCACTCAAGCGTTTGCTTCTACTAAATTTGGACTTAGGTCCAGATTGGTTCGGCAGTTGTTTCTCTTTCGTCGTTTGTCTTTCGTTGCTTTTCTTTTGCCGTTTCTTTTGCAAACCGGAGTTCTTAAGTTGAACTTTCTGGTTAGACCTCTTATTTGAGTTTTACCCGTGCATTAGTTAAGTACTTATTGTGTGCTTGTTTGTTTGCGATAGAGTACCCGGAGTGCGTCGCTTGCTACTTTGAATATCTAGGTTTTGCGGATCATCAGCAAGGCAAGTAACACTTTGATCATACTTTCCAATACCCGGTTTTCCCTGCATTAGTCAAACCCTCACACATTGCATGAGTAGGATCAATTAACTTGTGGGACTGGGAAGTAGATTGAGGTAGTACCTATTACCTGCTTTACATTCAAACCTTAGGGAGTTACTTCTACGTTTGCTGTTAGGCCATGCTATGCTCGTAGACGTGGATTGGGTGAGTGTATCCATGACAGATGTGAGTTTGTTAATTAAAGGTTCAACTTAAGGTGGCAACTTTAATACACATCTGGGTGGATTGAGGCACCTGGGTATTCCAGCGATTGCCTGTTTTTCTTTTGGACAGCCTCCCAGGCTCAAAGGGATCATGAGATTATTCATACTAGAAACTTCCGTGTGCAGCCACATGCCAATATGGGCTCTGGCATAGTTGAGTAAGTTGTCGGAAACCTTTCCATGATGGGCTAGCAGATGCAGAGGGATCGTAGGTGTACCGGCCTATCTATCTGGTTAAGGGGACCTCTTCGGATAGACTGTGTCTCGGTCATCCGTTTCTCAAACACCATGCAATGCGAGAAACCAAACGGAGGCGATCGAGTCTTGTGGGGAAAAGTGCACAAACCTCTGCAGAGTGTACAAACTGATCATGATTAGCCGTGTCCCCGGTTATGGACATCTTGAGTATCTAGTACCTCGATATCATGTGAGTCTCATCGTGTTACTTTAATTAATTTTGTTGGGTTTAACGATGACTTTTAATTGGGGTTGAGAGGATGTCTATCTTCTCAACGATGTTTCAACTACCATGATAGTTAATTAAAATCTATTCCTTTGTAGTATGGAAAAATTGGCTTTACGCAAAAACTGCAACCATAGAGCTTTCCACCAGCCATATTGCATATAGTATAGCTTTACTTTTCTTGCTCTCTTTGTGTTACCTTGTCAGCATATTCCATGTGCTGACCCGTTTTTGGGCAGCAACGTTCATGTTGCAGACTTTTCAGACAACGAGTAAGGTGCCTTATAGGTCGTGGTTCTATACTCAGTGATGCCGTTGGAGTTAATGGACTCACTTATCTTCCAAGCCTTCCGATGTTATCCTGTTAGATGGCCTTAAGCCATTTTTATAGTAATAAGTTCATCGTTGGAACTATCGATATAATAAGTGTGTGATTTCTACTCTGTTATAAATCCTTCAAGTACTGTGCGTGTCAGCATTACTGATCCAGGGATGACACTGACGCACAGAGATTGGATTGTTTGAGGTCTGGCCACTACAAGATGGTATCAGAGCACACGCTGATTGTAGGACACGACCACTAAGCTAAAACCCTATAGCACTATTCACTCTTCTCTTTTCTGACTCCTCATATTTTCTACTCTTTTAGGATGGTGGATGCAAGGGATAAGTTCACGCAACCGGATGAAGATACACCATTTGGACGGCACCTGAAGGAAGTCACCAGATATCTAAACATTGGACTACCAAGTTTCACCGGAACCTACAACACCACTTTACCTGAAGAAGAGCGCTGGATGATTCAAGCTCAAGTTCCAGGAAGAACGTTCAAGCCCGTCACCGCCCCCATAGAATTTTCCTTTAATGCACCTACATGGAGCTTAGGCAGAAGCATCGCGGCCCACATCGCTATGGGAAGGATTGGAGAAGTCTACAAGCAGGAACTAAAGTACACCATCTACCAGATTTGTGGACGCCGAGATGAGAATTGGGATATGATCAGCACCCGGAAGGATAGATCCATTGCGGCCTTCATCCAGGAGTTGAACCATCACATTCGTCGCCAGGAGCACCAGATGTGTGCAGGGATGGTAGATTTGAAGAAAGCACTAAACAGAAACTTGGAGTTAGAAGAAGAACTCAAGTCTACATGCGACGGATACGAGGAGGAGATGCTAATACTTGTGGAGAAGAATGATGATTTGACACGGAAGTTAGGGATACTCATGGGAGAAGAAGAAGAGGAAGAAGAACCAAGGAGATTCCACCTGAAGACTACATCATCATTGACGACACGGACTCAGACCCTGATGATAGTGATGATGAGGACTATGAAGATGAAGCTGGAGCGGATATCATGGAATCCTCTGTCGATCAAAATTTCTAGAAGACCTTCCTATGACTAGTAGTTTTCCCATTTAGTAGACTTAGAACACTTTTGTAACGATTAGATTCGTGTAAGCCCTTGTTTGAAATTGATATTAGTGTGATAATATGTGTGTTTGCCTCATGTGCATTGGGTAGTGATTTCCCTTAGACCTATTTTCTATTCTAATCTCTTCCCTCTACACCCATCAGATGCCTCCAAGACGTGAGCCCGGATTTGAGTTTCCCCCTGAGCTCACTCAGTTGATCCAACAGCAGAACACCCTGCTGCAACTTCTTGTCCAGAACACTCAGAACAACCAGAACAACAACAACAACCCTCCACCACCACCGCCCGTGGATAACCTGACCCGTTTCTTAAGGTTACAACCACCGGTGTTTGCTAGCAGCATTGAACCAATAGTCGCTAACGACTGGCTACGCAAGATTGGAAGGGATTTGACCAGTGCTAACTGCTCAGATGCTGAGAAGGTGCGTTTTGCCGCACATCAGTTGTCTGGACCAGCCGCAACTTGGTGGGAGAATTACACAGCCACGTTTCCCATAGCCAATGTGACTTGGGATCAGTTTCAGCAAGCTTTTCGTATCGCCCATGTCTCAACTGGAGCTATGAGTATGAAGAAGCAGGAGTTTCGCAACTTGCGCCAAGGCAACCGTACTGTGGCTCAGTATGTGGATGAGTTTAGTACCCTGTCTCGTTATGCCCCAAATGATGTGGCCACAGATGCCGCTAAGCAGGAGAGATTCATGGAAGGGCTGAATGATGAGATGAGTGTACAGTTGATGGTGGCAACTATCAATAACTATCAGGAGGTGGTTGATCGCGCTCTAATGATTGAAAGGAAGCACCAAGAGATTGAAAGTCGCAAGAGGAAGTATGGACAAGGAAAGTATAATTCTGGAGCACAGCAGAAGCCTCGTTTTACCCCTAAAATGGTAGGGCAATTCCAACATACCCATGGAGGAGGTAGTGCACACAATCATAATGGCATCAAGAATGGAAATGGAAATGGAAATGGAGCAAGTAGTAACAAGAGCCGCCCTACCCCGTCCACACCCACCAAGAAGGATTTCAGCCATGTCACCTGTTACAAGTGCGGGAAGAATGGACATTATGCCAATGAATGCCCAGAAGCTAAGAATGGGAACGACAATGGAAGCGCCGCGAAGAAGCCCAACCCGTTCAACAAAGGACAAGTGAACCACGTGACCGTGGAGGAGGTAGAAGAGCAACCAGATGTTGTTGTCAGTAAGTTTTTGGTTAAGACATTTACCGCAATAGTTCTTTTCGATATTGGTGCATCGCATTCATACATTTCAAGGGGATTCGTAAATAGACATAGGATGTCCACCCGAGTTCTTAAGACCCCCATGTTAGTAAGTTCACCAGGAGCAGAGTATATGGCACACCAAGGATGTTTTCAGACACCGTTGACCATAGGACACCACACTTTCCCCTCTGACCTAATAGTCCTGGAGTCACAAGGATTGGATGTGATATTAGGTATGGATTGGCTATCGAAGTATGGAGGTAACATTGACTGTGCCAGTAAGTCTATTTTGCTCACCACCCCGGAGGGAAAAAGGATTAAGTATGTATCTAGGCATTCGCCTATAAGGACTCAAGTACATTCTCTCATGGGAGTTGTTCAGGAGGAAGTGCCAGTAGTGAAGGACTATCCGGATGTGTTCCCTGAGGAGTTACCTGGCATGCCACCGGATAGAGATATAGAGTTTTTGATTGAGCTTTTGCCAGGCACCGGGCCAATTTCTAAGAGACCATATAGGATGCCCGCAAAGGATTTGGAGGAGATTAAGAAACAGATTAAGGAGTTACTAGATAAAGGATTCATACGCCCAAGTTCTTCGCCTTGGGGTTCGCCAGTACTTCTAGTGGAGAAGAAGGACGGATCGTTAAGAATGGTTGTTGATTACCGAGGGCTGAATGAAGTAACGATCAAGAACAAGTACCCACTGCCGATGATCAATGATCTGTTAGATAGATTGCAAGGAGCTAAGGTATTTTCCAAGATCGATCTGCGATCAGGGTACCATCAATTGAAGATTCAAGAGCAGGATATACCTAAGACGGCCTTTACCACTAGGTATGGGTTGTACGAGTATACCGTTATGTCTTTTGGTCTGACTAACGCACTAGCATACTTTATGAACCTGATGAACAAAGTGTTTATGGAGTATTTGGATAAGTTCGTCGTGGTGTTCATAGATGATATATTGATCTTCTTAAAGGATGAAGCGGAGCATGCAGAGCATTTGCGTTTGGTATTGGAGAAGCTCAGAGAACATCAGTTGTATGCCAAGTTTAGCAAATGCGAGTTTTGGTCGAAGGAAGTGGGATTTCTCCGACACGTTATATCTGGAGAAGGAATAGCAGTAGATCCCGCCAAGGTGGACACTGTGACAAACTGGGAATCACCGACAATAGTTGGAGAGATCCGGAGTTTTCTTGGACTGGCAGGATACTACCGGACATTTATTGAGAATTTCTCGAGGATTGCAAAACTAATGACAGAGATGTTAAAGAAGGACACCAAGTTCAGTTGGACAGAAGAATGTGAGGCCAGTTTCCAGGAATTAAAGAAACGGTTGGTCTCATCACCTATGTTGATTCTGCCAGATCAACATAAGGACTATGAGGTGTACTGCGACGCTTCACGTCGAGGACTTGGAGCAGTTCTTATGCGGGAAGGAGGAGTTGTTTTGTATGCTTCACGACAACTGAAATCTCATGAGTTGAACTACGCCACTCATGATTTGGAGTTAGCTGCCGTAGTGCATGCATTGAAGACGTGGAGACATTTTCTCATCGGAAACCATTGTGAACTATATACGGATCACAAGAGTTTGAATTATATATTCACTCAGAAGGAGTTGAATCTCAGGCAAAAGACATTGCTGGAACTCATTAAGGATTACGACATGAGATTGCATTATCATCCCGGAAAGGATAACGTAGTAGCCGATGCGCTAAGCCGTAAGATCCATGTCAATACCCTAATGACGGAGGAATTTCCAAAGGAGTTAGCCGAGGACTTACAAGAACTACGTTTGGAGATAGTTCCGAGAGGCTACGTAGCAACACTAGAGATCCAGTCTATCCTGATGGATAAAATCAGAGAAGCTCAGAAGACTGACGAGGAGGTTGCCTCTATAAAGGAGAGGATGAGCGAAGGAAAAGCTAAAGGATTTCGTGAGGATGAACACGACACCTTATGGTTTGAGGACCGCATTTATGTGCCTAATGACCCGGGGATCAGGAAGTTGATTCTACAGGAGGCCCATGACTCACCATACTCGATTCACCCAGGAAATACTAAGATGTATTTGGATTTGAAGGATATTTTCTGGTGGAATGGTATGAAGAAAGACATTGCAGAGTATGTAGCAGTTTGTGATGTATGTCAGAGAGTGAAGGCATAACATTAGAAGCTAGCAGGATTATTACAACCATTGCCAATACCCGAATGGAAGTGGGATAAACTAGGTATGGATTTCATTACGGGATTACCCAGAACTCGTTCGGGCTATGACTCGATTTGGGTCGTAGTCGATCATTTGACAAAGGTAGCTCATTTCATCCCCGTAAAGACTACTTATACCAGTGCAAAGTTGGCAAAGATATACATGACCAGGATCGTATGTCTGCATGGAGTTCCGAGGAGCATCGTATCAGTCAGAGGAACCCAGTTTACCTCAAAGTTCTGGAATCAGTTAAACGAAACTTTGGGTACCAGGCTAGAGTTTATCATAGCTTTCCACCCGTAGACAGATGGACAGACTAAAAGATTCAATCAGATTTTGGAAGATATGCTGAGAGCCTGTGCACTAGATTATGGATCTAGTTGGGATGACAATTTGTCGTATGCCGAATTTTCTTACAACAACAGTTATCAATCCAGTTTGAAGATGGCCCCTTTCGAAGCGTTATATGGAAGGAGATGTAGGACTCCGTTGTCGTGGGACGAAGTTGGAGACCGCAAGTTGTTCGGGCCAGATTTGATCAAGGAATCGGAATAGAAGGTGAAGTTGATTCGCGATAGGCTCAAGATAGCTCAGTCCTGGCAGAAGAGCTACGCGGATTCAAAACGCAAGGAGATCGTTTACGAAGTCAGAGACAGAGTTTACCTTCGAGTATCTCCACTTCGAGGAGTTAAGCGCTTTGGAGTTAAGGGAAAACTAGCGCCCCGTTTTGTAGGACCATATAAGATTATGGAACGTATGGGAGAAGTAGCCTACAAGTTGGAACTGCCTGAAGAATTGTCAGGAGTTCATGATGTATTCCACGTTTCCCAGTTGAAGAAATGCCACGCAGAGATGGCCGAGATACAGCTGAGGGATATTGTGCCATTGGAAGCTATTCAGTTGGACAGCGACTTGACCTATGAAGAGAAACCAGTCAAGATTCTTGAGTATGCCAGTCGAGTCACCCGCAGCAAGGTTATCAAGTTTTGCAAAGTTCAGTGGAGTCACCACACCGAGGATGAAGCCACCTGAGAGCGAGAGGAAGACCTGCAGAAGGACCACCCTCACCTATTTTCTAGCCAACCCGAATCTCGAGGGCGAGATTCATCTTAAGGGGGGTAGGTTTGTAACATCCCAAATTTTCAATTTGGAATGTTATACATTAGATCATCATGCATATCATATTTTCTTGCTTTTGGTGATCCAAGAAAATCCTAAGCAACTCAAGGACCCTCGGAGAGAGTTGGGGATTTCAATATTTTAATATTTGAGGTTTCTCAAATTTTGAAAATAGGATCATTTGATTTTATTTATTTTATCTTCAAGTATTTCTATCATAAAAATATGAGAGAGGGAGTAAAATTACTCTAACAAAATTAAAGAAATATGTAAGATTTAATAAAAAGATCAAATAAGTTTATTTGCAGTTTTATTTGAATTAGGAAAAATTGCACGTTTTCACAAATTGCATTTTAGTGCCAAGAAAATGTTCATCTTGTTCTAAATATTCCATTTAGATGGTGAAAATTTGTTTTGCCAATTTCAGATTTTTATTTCTTTTTCTAGAGTTTTTCTTTCTTCGTAGCGCCGACGTAATTAGAAAAAAAAAGAGGACCCGACCCGACTGGGCCGAAGCCCAGCCGAGCCAGGCCCAGCGCCCCGCCGCACCGCCTTCCCCGCCAGCGCCGCTCGCCGTGGCCGAGCCGGACTGCCGCCGCCGCCGACTATGCTTGCCCCCTCCCCCAAGCCTCCAATCCCCCCCACTATATATACTGCCCCCGTGCCCCTTGTCGCACCCCGCCGCCGCAAGCACCCCCGCCGCCGCAAGCTCCGCCGCCGCCGCACGCCACTGCCGCCGCCGCACGCCACTGCCGCCGCCGCAAGCCACCGCCGCCGTCGCGAGCTTCGCCGTCGCCGCAACGCCGCCGCCGCTACTGCCCACCACCACCACCGCAGCCCCACCGCCCTGCCGTCGCCAACACCACCGCCCGCCGCCGTCGACGAGGTAGCCGCCCCGCCGGCTGGTTTTCTGTAGAAGACCGTCGGTTTTTCTTTTAGAACCCTAGTTCATTTTTTTTGATCGGTTTTCTGTTTTTTTGTTCGGTTTAGTTAATTAGTAAGCGTTCACCCGTTCGTTCGTTCTAACGAACGAGTTCGTTGTTTAGTCTCAGCTGACGAACGTCCGTTCGTTAAGCTGTTTTAGTTTTCTTTTCGTAGTTTAGTTTCTGATCGCGATCTCTGATCCGATCTTCGTTTTAGTTTATCTTTTCGCTCGTTTATCGGAATCAGGTGATTCAAGCGCCTGGAGTTTCATCTCAAAATTCTCTTTCCGTTTAACCTAGTCACTCAAGCGTTTGCCTCTGCTAAATTTGGACTTAGGTCCAGATTGGTTCGGTAGTTGTTTCTCTTTCGCCGTTTGTCTTTCGTTGCTTTTCTTTTGTCGTTTCTTTTGCAAACCGGAGTTCTTAAGTTGAACTTTCTGGTTAGACCTCTTATTTGAGTTTTACCCATGCATTTGTTAAGTACTTATTGTGTGCTTGTTTGTTTGCGATAGAGTACCCGGAGTGCGCCGCTTGCTACTTTGAATCTCTAGGTTTTGCGGATCATCAGCAAGGCAAGTAACACTTTGATCATACTTTCCAATACCCAGTTTTCACTGCATTAGTCAAACCCTCACACATTGCATGAGTAGGATCAATTAACTTGTGGGACTGGGAAGTAGATTGAGGTAGTACCTATTACCTGCTTTACATTCAAACCTTTGGGAGTTACTTCTACGTTAGTTGTTAGGCCATGCTATGCTCGTAGACGTGGATTGGGTGAGTGTATCCATGAAAGATGTGAGTTTGTTAATTAAAGGTTCAACTTAAGGTGGCAACTTTAACACACATCTGGGTGGATTGAGGCACCTGGGTATTCTAGCGATTGCCTGTTTTTCTTTTGGACCGCCACCCAGGCTCAAAGGGATCATGAGATTATTCATACTAGAAACTTCCGTGTGCAGCCACATGCCAATATGGGCTCTGGCATAGTTGAGTAAGTTGTGGGAAACCTTTCCATGATGGGCTAGCAGATGTAGAGGGATTGTAGGTGTACCGGCCTATCTATCTGGTTAAGGGGACCTCTTCGGAAAGACTGTGTCTCGGTCATCCGTTTCTCAAACACCATGCAGTGCGAGAAACCAAACGGAGGCGATCGAGTCTTGTGGGGAAAAGTGCACAAACCTCTGCAGAGTGTACAAACTGATCATGATTAGTCGTGTCCCCGGTTATGGACGTCTTGAGTATCTAGTACCTGGATATCATGTGAGTCTCATCGTGTTACTTTAATTAATTTTGTTGGGTTTAATGATGACTTTTAATTGGGGTTGAGAGGATGTCTATCTTCTCAACGATGTTTCAACTACCATGATAGTTAATTAAAATCTATTCCTTTGTAGTAGGGAAAAATTGGCTTTACGCAAAAACTGCAACCATAGAGCTTTCCACCAGCCATATTGCATATAGTATAGCTTTACTTTTGTTGCTCTATTTGTGTTACCTTGCCAGCATATTCCATGTGCCGACCCGTTTTCGGGATGCAACGTTCATGTTGCAGACTTTTCAAACGACGAGTAAGGTGCCTTATAGGTCGTGGTTCTATACTCAGTGATGTCGTTGGAGTTGATGGACTCACTTATCTTCCAAGCCTTCCGCTGGTATCGTGTTAGATGGCCTTAAGCCATTTTTATTGTAATAAGTTCATCATTGGAACTATCGATGTAATAAGTGTGTGATTGCTACTCTGTTATAAATTCTTTAAGTACTGTGCGTGTCAGCATTACTGATCCAGGGATGACACTGATGCACAGAGATTGGACTGTTTGAGGTCTGGTCGCTACAAAAACCATATCTAACCTCAGGCTAGATGAATTATTTATTACCAAACATAAGTAAAATCAAATAAAATACAATTGGGTTGCCTCCCAACAAGCGCTATCGTTTAACGCCCCTAGCTAGGCACAAAACAAGAATAGATCTAGGTATTGCCATCTTTGGTAGGCAATCCATAAGTGGCTCTCATAATATATTCATAAGGTAATTTCATTTTATTTCTAGGAAAGTGTTCCATGCCTTTACTTAAAGGAAATTGCAATCTAATATTTCCTTCTTTCATGTCAATAATTGCACCAATCATTCTAAGGAAAGGTCTACCAAGAATAATAGGACAGGTAGGATTGCAATCTATATCAAGAACGATGGAATCTACGGGCACATAATTCCTATTTGCGACAATAAGAACATCATTAATCCTTCACATAGGTTTCTTAATGGTAGAATCCACAAGATGCATATTTAAAGAACAATCATCAAGTTCATGGAAACCTAACACATCACACAAAGTTTTCAGAATCGTGGAAACACTAGCACCCAAATCACACAAAGCATAGCATTTATGATCTTTAATCTTAATTGTAATATTATGTTCCCACCCATCATAAAGTTTTCTAGGGATAGAAACTTCTAATTCAAGTTTTTCTTCATAAGATTGCATTAAAGCATCAAAAATATGTTTGGTAAAAGATTTATTTTGACTATAAGCATGAGGAGAATTTAACATGGATTGCAACAAGGAAATACAATCAATCAAAGAGCAATTATCATAATTAAATTCCTTGAAATCCAAAATAGTGGCTTCATTGCTATGTAAAGTTTTAACCTCTTCAATCGCACGTTTACCAATTTTTGTATCAAGATCTAAAAACTCTGAATCATTGGGACACCTTTTAACTAAAGTTGACTCATCTCCAGTCCCATCTTTATCAAGATTCTTATTGGAAAACAAAGATTTAATAGGAGACATATCAATCACTTTTAGATCTTCATCTTTATTATCATCTAAACTTGAAGAAGGCGTTTTCACAAAGCAATCCCTATTAGCACGCATCCTAGCGGTTCTTTCTTCGCACTCATCAATGGAAATTCTCATGGCCTTGAGAGACTCATTGATATCGTGCTTGGGTGGAATAGATCTAAGTTTCAAAGAATCAACATCAAGAGAAATTCTATCCACATTCCTAGCCAACTCATCAATCTTAAACAACTTTTCTTCAAGCAAAGCATTGAAATTCTTTTGCAAATTCATAAATTCTTTAACACTAGTCTCAAAATCAGAGGGCATCTTATTAAAATTTCCATAAGAATTGTTGTAGAATTTACCATAATTATTAGAGGAATTACTAGGGAACAACCTAGAATTAAAGTTCCTCTATATGCGTTGTTACCAAAATTGTTCCTACCAACAAAATTCACATCCATAGATTCATTATTATTCTCAATCAACGTGGACACTGTTCAAGATATCTTCCGATATGCCGATAAATCGGCCGATTTATCGCTTACCACTGTCTGACCGATAAGATAAATCGGCCGATATGCCGAGAAATAGGCCGATTTACCCCTTATCATGGGTCGACCGATAAGTTCCCGATAAGCGATATCCCCAATATTGACGTGGACAAAGGCATATCATTAGGATCAAAAGAAACACTCTTATTATCAAATAATTTCATAAGTTCATCCATCTTTCCACTCAAAACATTAATCTCTTCAATCGCTTGAACCTTTTTACTAGTGGATCTTTCGGTGTGCCACTGAGAGTAATTAACCATAATATTGTCTAGGAGTTTAGTAGCTTCTCCTAAAGTGATTTCCATAAAAGTGCCTCCCGCAGCCGAATCTAAAAGATTTCTAGAAGCAAAATTCAATCTAGCATAATTTTTTTGTATAATCATCCATAAATTCAAACCATGTGTAGGGCAATTACGTATCATTAATTTCATCCTCTCCCAAGCTTGTGCAACATGCTCATGATCAAGTTGCTTAAAATTCATAATATCGTTTCTAAGAGAGATGATCTTAGCGGGAGGAAAATACTTAGAGATAAAAGCATATTTGCACTTATTCCATGAATCAATACTATTTTTAGGCAAAGAAGAGAACCAAGTTTTAGCACGGTCTCTAAGAGAAAACGGAAATAGCTTCAATTTAACAATATCATTATCCACATCTCTCTTCTTTTGCATATCGTACAAGTCAACAAAGTTGTTTAGATGGGTAGCGGCATCTTCACTAGGAAGGCCAGAAAATTGATCTTTCATGACAAGATTCAACATAGCAGCATTGATTTCACAAGATTCAGCATTGGTAATAGGACCAATTGGAGTGCTAATAAAATCATTGTTGTTGGTATTGGAAAAGTCACACAATTTAGTATTGTCTTAAGCCATTGTGACAAACAATCAATCCAACACACAAGCAAACAAGAAGCAAGCGAAAAGAGGCGAACGGAAAAGAGGGCGATTAAAATGGCAAAGGTGAAGTGGGGGAGAGGAAAACGAGAGGCCAATGGTAAATAATTTAATGCGATGGATAAGAGTTTGTGATGGGTACTTGGTATGTCTTGACTTGAGCGTAGATCTCCCCGGCAACGGCGCCAGAAATCCTTCTTGCTACCTCTTGAGCATGCGTTGTTTTTCCCTTGAAAAAGAAAGGGTGATGCAGCAAAGTAGCGTAAGTATTTGCCTCGGTTTTTGAGAACCAAGGTATCAATCCAGTAGAAGACTACACGCAAATCCCTAGTAGCTGCACAAACAATTAAGAACCTTGCAACCAACACGATAAAGGGGTTGTCAATCCCTTCACGTCCACTTGCAAAAGTGAGATCTCATAGAGATAATAAGATAAATATTTTTGGTATTTTTGTTGTATAGACTGAAAAGTAAAGATTGCAAAATAAAATAACAATAAAGATAGCTTGTTGACGAGAGATTAATATGATGGAAAATAGACCCGGGGGCCATAGGTTTCACTAGTGGCTTCTCTCAAGATAGCAAATCTTACGATGGGTGAACAAATTACTATCGAGCATTTAATAGAAAAGTGCATAGTTATGAGAATATCTTGGCATGATCATGTATATAGGCATCATGTTCGTGACAAGTAGACCGAAACGATTCTGCATCTACTACTATTACTCTACACATCGACCGCTATCCAGCATGCATCTAGAGTATTAAGTTCATAAGAACAGAGTAACATATTAAGCAAGATGACATGATGTAGAGGGATAAACTCATGCAATTTGACATAAACCCCATCTTTTTATCCTCAATGGCAACAATACAATATGTGCCTTGCTGCCCCTGCTGTCTCTGGGAAAGGACATCGTAAGATTGAACCCAAAGCTAAGCACTTCTCCCATTGCAAGAAAGATCAATCTAGTAGGCCAAACCAAACTGATAATTCGAAGAGACTTGCAAAGATATTAAATCATGCATATAAGAATTCAGAGAAGAACCAAATATTTTTCATAGATAATCTTGATCATAAACCCACAATTCATCGGATCTCGACAAACACACCGCAAAAAGTATTACATCGAATAGATCTCCAAGAAGATCAAGGAGAACTTTGTATTGAGATAAAAAGAGAGAGAAGTAGCCATCTAGCTAATAACTATGGACCCGAAGGTTTGTGGTAAACTACTCATACTTCATCGGAGAGGTTATGGTGTTGATGTAGAAGCCCTCCATGATTGATTCGCCCTCCAACGGAGCTCCGGAAAAGGCCCCAAGATGGGATCTCATGGGTACATAAGGTTGCGGCGGTGGAAATAGGGTTTCGTGGTGCTCTCGGATGTTTTCAGGGTATATGAGTATATATAGGAGGAAGAGGTACGTCGGTGGAGCTACGAGGGGCCCACGAGGGTGGGGACGCGCCTATCCTCCCTGGGCGCGCCCTCCTGCCTCGTGGTCACCTCGTGGCTTCCCATACTTGTACTCCAAGTCTCCTGGATTGCATTTATTCCAAAAATGATCCTCGCGAATGTTTCATTCTGTTTGGACTCCGTTTGATATTCCTTTTCTGCGAAACACTGAAATAGGCAAAAAAAAACAGCAATTTGCACTTGGCCTTTGGTTAGTAGGTTAGTCCCAAAAATAATAATAAAAGTGCATATTAAAGCCCACTAAACATCCAAAACAGATAATATAATAGCATGGAACAATCAAAAATTATAGATACGTTGGAGACCAATCAGTGTAGCATACGAAACTTTGATTCTCTGATGCTAAACCCAAATTGTATGAAAGTTGCGAGAGAAATCTCTTTGTGTCTTGAGAAAATAATTGCCAGCAAGAGATTGTGATCTTCTTTGTTGCGAGAGATTTGTCTCAGACCGAGGAGTTAGCATTACTTGTTCCTGAAGTAATGTTACCATTGCTCCAAAATCCGACCGTTGTGAACATGTCGGTTGGCCATTGGCTGAACCGCGTGTCCAAAATGGTCATTTCCCATCAGGGAAGGTTGCGGCTATAAATAGCCACCCCGCACCGGCTTTGTCTGGTGGCAGCTCCGTTTGATCCTAAGAAGATTTGTGAGCAACCCCCTCTCCGAGTGTTGTGGGTTTAAAATCCACCGCGGGAAAACCCCTAGAGCCGAAGAATTAGATAGTGGTTCAGCATCACTCGAATCTAAATCCAGTACACTCTACCTATTACTCTTGAGAGCTGCAAACTCTCTAGACAGTTAGGTGTCAATTTCTTTAGAGATCAAGAGTGATTGTTGTTATCGAAGAAGAAGTCTGTAAAGGTTCAGTGATCACCTCAAGTATCTACCACGAGTGATCGACATTGGTTCACAAACCAATTATCGAGGAGAATAGGGTGAAGAGAGTTTATCTTCCGTGTTAAGTCACAACCCCTCTAACCAGACGTACTCCTTGTGCAGAAGGACGAACTGGTCGAAAAAACACCCTGTCACCATAGAGCATCACTAGTTACCCTACTACTCCTATTTACTTGATTCATCTTGATGCATGTTGAGTTTCCTTTTGGTAGTTTGTTTTAGCTCGCTGTGCTTTGTTTTTCATTCGCTCTGCTATTGGATTCTATGAGTTTTGAGATTTCCGAAATTTTAAAACTCCCATTCACCCCCCCCCCCTCTTGTAGACATACTTCGTTACTACAATTGGTATCAGAGCGAGGTACTCCTTGAGTCTGCTCATTTTGGTTCAACAACCTTGGAGTTTAAGTATGTCTTTAGTGAGCTACAGATTGCATCTCAAGATTCGAATCTTTGATGGGACGGACTATCCCTTCTGGAAAGAGAAGATGAAGATTAGTCTCCAAGCTATTGATGATGATATGTGGAACGTGGTGCTGAATGGAGTCACACTTGAAGTGCCCCAAGTTCCAAATGATCGAGAGAAGAGACTTATTCAACTGGATGCTCAAGCTAAAGATGAAATCGCTGGTCATCTCTCTCGTGCTCAATTTCTTCGCTATCGTCATTGTGAATCTGCGAAGGAATGGTGGGACATTCTGGAGAAGATAAATGTAGGTGTTTCAACTCAAAAGGAAGCTCGCATCGACACCCGTCGAGCAAAGTTCAGTAGGTTCAAACGTGTTGGAAATGAAAGTTGTTAGCAAACATTCAATTGTTTGAGTGTCATAACAAATGAGTGCAAGGTCTCGGTGCCAAAGATATCACTGACCATGAAGTTTTAAAGAAGCTACTTCGCTCTCTCGACGGTTCATTCGACACACTAGTTCTGATGATCGGGAAACGGCCTGATTTCAAGGACCTCAACTCTGCTGATGTAATGGAAAGGCTGAACACTCATGAGAAACAAGAAGAATAGACGAGAGATCTCTACGATTCCACGAAAGTCATTCTCTCAAGGTTGTGTCTGATTCTTCCTCCAAAGGAATTGCCAAAGAAGATTCTGATGACCCAGAAAGGCTCAGCAAAGATCTCGCACTGATCACGAAAATATTCCAGCGCCTTCACAGGAAAAATTAGTTCCAGAAGAAAGGATCAAGCAACCCTAGCGGTTCAAAATCTTCATCAAAACCTATGGGAGAGTACACCTGCTTCAAGTGCAAGAAACCAGGTCATTTCATTTCGGACTGCCCACTCTGGGAAGCTGAAATTCATGCCAATGGAAGATATGACTCTGGAAACTACTGTGGCAAAAGCAAGACCAAGACTTACGACTCTGATGATGAGATGTAAACGAAGAAATTCTTCAAGAAGAAGGATAGCTCCACATCAAAACCTTAATCAAGATCTTCTTCAAGGAACCCCTCCAAGTCCTCATCCAACCGCAAGAATACCTCTCGCAAGGCCAAGGCCTACATCGGAAAGGAGATGGACTCCGACGAACAAGAGCCATCTGACTTCAAAGAAGTTGATGAATCTGATGAGGATTCTGACTCCGGCATGGCTGGGATAGATTGTGCCTCTACTCCTACGCCAGGCTTATTCAAAAATCATTCAAGCGAGGATGAATCTCATGCCTAATGCTTCATGGCAAAGCTTTGAAAGAAAAGGTATCCTCCAAACATCCCAAGGTTCACTCTAGTGATCAATATTTTTCGGATGAGGATGACCATGCTAAGCTGATTAAAATTGTTAACATGCAGCAAAAATCTCTTGAGAAAACCCTCAGGAAATCTGAAGGATTGTTGGTTGAGGAGATGGAGAAAACGCAATCATTGGCCGAAGAGTATTCCACTCTTAAGTCACGAATGGAAGAACTGACAAATCATCGTAATTTTCTCTCGGTCGACCATGAGAGATTGACTTATGACTACCTAAAGAGGAAACATGAACTCGAGTCGCTGAGAGAGGCTCATGATGATTTGATCAGAGAAAATTCTCTTCTCACCCAACAACTCAAAGAGAAACCTGAAGTGTTTGTTCCACCTTGCTTAAAATGCCTTGAACATAGTAATGCTGAATAAAATGTTGACTTCTATAAAGGCTAACCCCTCGGTCAAGGAAAATGGTTTTGTGTCTGATGAAAATGCTAGGTTGAAGGATCTTCTTCACACATGGATATTCAAATTTCTCAAGAGACATCAAACCCTGTGTGATGTTATGAAGAAATTCATTCTTCACAAAAATCCCAGGAAGGAAGGTATCGGCTTCAAAAAGAAACGGAATGAAAATGGCTCCTACTAGGAACCTGATCAATATGTGTGGGTGCCTGCAAAGAGCAAAACGCTCGATCCAGCTTTACTTTTGGGATATGACTCTCCTATCCCCGAATACACTCATGATGATTCTCTGGACAACTATGATGTTCAAAAATCAATGTGGTGAGGCTATTGCTCGCTATGTCGGACCTAACAACAGAAATGGCCCTCCAAATAAAGCAATCTGGGTGGCTAAGAAAACTATCAATGCATTGCCTGTTACTATTCGACTAACCATGCAGGCAGAAAAAGTTCGACATAATGAGTACATGCATACCTCTTTCAACCATTATACTCATTCGTCTGGGAAGAATTTCAATGCTTATTCATGTGATTATGATCGTACTTCATCGAGTAACAATTACAGTTATCGAAAGAAATCATTTCATGCTCGCTCATTTGTTTTGAAGCCACGTGCAAAGATGTGGGTAGTCAAGAAAGCCTAATTCTTCTGCGGGACTATGTCTCCAGGTGTACCGAATGGATAATGGATAGTGGATGCACTAGTCATATGACCAGAGACAAGTTGTTGTTTGTCGACCCCAACTTAACTACTTCACCTCTGAAGTATATCACTTTTGGCAACAACAACAAAGGCAAGGTAATTGGGTTACGTAAAATTACTATATCCAAGGACATGAGCATTGATGATGTTTTACTTGTTCAATCTCTTGGATTCAATCTTATGTCAGTTGGCAAGCTATATGATATAGGCATGCTAGTCTTATTCTCTATATCCAAATGCATTGGCTTCATGGCCTCTGACAATTCCTTCGTTTTCGAGGGATATAGAAAAGGTGATTTATATATTGTGGATTTCTCTAAGGGTCCCTCAGTCCAAACTTGTTTGCTTGCAAAATAAAACGAAGGTTGGCTTTGGCACCGATGACTTGGTCATGCAGGTATGCAAAATTTGCAGACTCTAGTGAAGAAAAATCATCTACGTGGCTTTCCTGATGTGAAAATCGACAAGGGTCGTCTTTGTGCTGCTTGCGAGGCTGGAAAATTGGTCAAGAAGCATCACCCATCAAAAAATTTCATGACCACAACAAGACCTCTGGAGATCCTTCATATGGATGTATTCGGTCCTCAAAACTATGCAAGTTTCAGAGGCAGTCACTATGGTCTGGTTATTGTTGACGACTTCTCTCATTACACTTGGGTATTCTTTCTCGAAGACAAGACCCACACTCAAGATATCTTCAAAAGTTTTGCCAAGAAAGCTTAAAATGAATATGATGTGCGAATTAAGGATGTCAGAAGCGACAATGGTACTGAGTTCAAAAATACTCATATTGAAGATTTTGTCGATGAACATGGTATTACTCATGAATTCTTTGCCGCGTACACTCCCCAACATAATGGAGTTGTTGAGCGAAAGAATAGAACTCTCATTGAAATGGCGAGAACTATGCTTAGTGAGTACAAAGCTCCTATTTGCTTCTGGGCTGATGCTATCAACACTACTTGTCATGTTATCATTCGTGTTTATCTTCACAAGTTCCTTAAGAAGACTTCTTATGAGCTTATCACTGGCAAGAAACCAAATGTTTCTTATCTACGTGTTTTTGGTGCACCTTGCTAGATTCTTGATATGAATCATAGTTCCAAGTTTGCACCCAAGGCACATGAAGGTTTTATTCTTGGTTATGACTCAAACTCACATACTTATCGTGTATATAACTCTCACCATGGGAAAGTTATGGAAACGATAAATGTGCGGTTTGATGAATCTAACGGCTCCCGAAAGGAGCACCTGCCTAATGTGATAGATGAACCACCGATCTTGGATGCTATTCAACAAATGGCCATTGGGAGCATCAAGCCAGTTGAAGGAAATGTACCTGACTCTTCCGATGATGATGCCCCTATGACTCGAAGCAAAACTCGTCAAGCCACTATCGAAGCAAATGCCATTCCAAATACAAATGCCAACCAGAATGCTAATCAAAATGACAATCCCGATGGGAATGATGACCAAAATGCTCCTCCTGATGCTAATGTTGAAGAAAATGAAAATGGTCATCAAGATGAAAATCCTCATCCTCGAGTGACTAATCGAATTGACCCTGCATTAATTCTTGAAGATCTCGATAATCTAGGTTATCGACCAACAACTCGCTCTCGCACTCGTTTGGCTAACTATATTGTGGCAGTTTCTCCTTTGTTTCATTGGTAGAACCTACCAAGTATGAGGAAGCTATGAATGATCTAGATTGGATGAATGATATGCAAGAGGAGTTGGTGCAATTCTAACTAAATGATGTTTGGGAATTGGTTGAAAAATCGAATCCTAAGAAGCACAATATCGTCGGCACAAAATGGATTTTCCGAAACAAGCAAGATGAAAATGGCATTATTGTGAGAAACAAAGCACGTCTTTTAGCTCAAGGGTATACATAGGTAGAAGCTATTGATTTCAGTGAAACATATGCTCCTGTCGCACGCCTTGAGGCAATTCGTATTCTTCTCGCTTATGCTAATTACAATGACATCCTGCTTTATCAAATGGATGTGAAAAGTGCTTTCCTCAATGGTGAAATTGATGAGGAAGTATATGTTAGAAAACCACCTGGCTTTGAAAATCCTGAGTTTCCTCACAAAGTTTTCAGGTTGAAAAAGGCTCTATATGGGCTGAAGCAAGCCCCTTGAGCATGGTATGACACCCTGAAGAGGTTTTTCCTCGACAAAGGATTCAAGCCAGGATCCGTTGATCCCACCACTATTGTAGGTTGCTACTAATGCGACACTACGATCAGAGAGCCTTTGACAAAAGTATGTGCGATGCATTAATCGCAAACAGTGATGTAAAAACGTCAAAAAAGATGCAAAACGTTTGCGGTGAATGATACATCAAACACGGTTCAGATTTTAGTTGTGTGTGCAATGAGGGGCATATGGTTGATCTATACGAACTGTTTGTGATGAGACAGAACAACAGAAACGGGCAGCCAGATCAAGGTGTGTGCGATATACGGCATACAGTTCACTTCGATGAACCGTTTGCAATGATTGAGGTGAATACAAACGATTTGGCGTAACAAGATGTGTGTGATACCCGGCAAACAGGCCGGTAATCAGAATTGTGTGCAATCATTATAGACAGCCATACGGTCTTTTTTTGTGAATTGTGTGCTCGTCAGGGCACACAGTTCAACAAACCAACTTGTGGGTGATAATGTAGAAGATCTCTGTCGAGTACATATTACTAACCGTCTGTGATGAGATTAACAGCATAAACAGATATATATATATATATATATATATATATATATATATATATATATATATATATATATATATATATATATAGTATGCTTAATTTAGTCCTTCTTCTTCTTCTTCTTCTTGTTGTTGGATGGCCCCGCGACATCGTCTTGGCGAGGACGCTTCTTGCCGCTGACCGTTGGCTTTTTATCGCCACCACCGCCGTCATCGTCGTTGTTGTTGTCGTCCTCCTCCTCCTTGTTCGACCATTCCTCCTCATCATCATCACCGTCCTCTTATTCATCCTCCGACGACTCCTTGTCCATCTGGTTGTCATCTGACAACTCCGGAGGCGGCGTCCCTTCCATGAACCGGATATAATTGAGGTCTCGGGTCGACATCAGACTCATGGAAGACGAGCGGGATGATTCCGATTGTGACCTATCATCGGGCGCCAGACTGCTGGTCAAACTGTTGTCCTCATTGTTGCTCGACATGGCTGCAGAGAGTGTGTGCCAGTGTGTAGCGCGACCTGCTGGGGATGATGAAGATGGTGGACACTTAAGCGGGGTATGCAAAGAAGAGGAATTGCCAATTGAAGCGGGGTTGACGTATTATCTAACCGCTGATATAATCAACCGCAATTATTTGTACCCAGTCACTCCAAATTCCCGGGGTTGCGCAGGACTCCTATTAGCTATTTGGCTGGTTTCCTTTTTCAGGACAAAAACAAGGAACGAGTTTTGGGATTATGCATCGGTACCAGTACGAACGGACTAGGTCAGTTGGCAACCAATACATTGAGCTCTTCTTATTGATAAAGCCAGTAATAATCAAACTAGAAAGGAAAAGAAAAAAGACAAAAAAATATCTGCACAAATATTCGCGTAACATCAATGGCATAGGACCTAGATGTGCATTACTTAGAGCACATCTAGATGTGCTTTAGCAATACTGTCAAACAAAACCCCTAATCATCATTGCAAACAGTGGGTAGAACATGGCTAATGCGACAACCACAACTACACATGCTAGTTCCTTCTTGTCTCTTGCTTTCATCTGTTGCCTGTGATTGATTCTTTCTTGCTTCATCGTACTGATTGTACAGTCCAGGTCAGCCAGTTTCTTCTTCAGCTTTACGTTATCTTCTACGACCTTGGTGATAACACTCCGAACCCTGCCATACCATTCTTCATCCAGCCAGTTAACAAAGGCACACACCTCATATCCCTGCCAATGTTAAATAGTATTCAGGATGAGCGGTGGCATTAACTGAAGTAAAATGATGAACTTAATTAGCACTAACCTCTATGGGGCAACTGAGAAACCGCATGCCAATGCCGAATCCCTCTGTGCATACACGTCAAGCGGGAGTGTGCCCGTGCACACAACTCAGCTTTTGGTACTTCTCGGTGGCGCAAAACTTGGAGTCAAACTCGTGTTGCGGGAGTCTGGAGTCATGCTCCGGATCTGGCGGTAGATCGCTTTCCTGGGGGGAGGGGGGTCATTCAGGACGAATTCAGCAAGGAGCTATACTTTGGACATGCTAAAAAAGATCAGGATAGATTGGAACTTGACAGGACGATTCAGATCCGTAGTGCACCTGCCTTCTGATGACCTTAGGCAAGTGCTCAGTGGCGATCGCTGTCGTGGCGGCGATACGAGCAGGAATAGCCGCACTGAAACCATCAGCACCACTCATCTGCATTCCTCCAATGTCAGCGCCACACGAGGGAATTTGGAAGTTATGTAGGGATTTGGGGGAAATAGGGAAAGTGTGGAGATAAGCTAATGGTCGGGAACTACTTATGGCACTATATGTTGTATACGGCACACTATTTATACATGTTGTTTGTGTTAGGTATTACAATGTCACACACGATTTCCGCACCAAACCATGTGAGAAGACAACGTAGGTTAGACAAGGTTGCCGTTACATAACCATATGTGATGTACTACCATGTCCATATAATTGAGTTACAGTGAGATACCGTGTAAACAGCCGCTCTGCGGATATCCGTAAAAAAACAGCCGCTCTGCATATAGAGATGGCGGTGGCGGCCTAGGCAGCGGCTACCGGAGAAGAGGTCAATCCTCGGTCGGTGGGCGGTGGCGGTGTCATAGGAGGTCAATCCTCGGTCTGCGGCGGGAGATAGGAGGAGCTCAACCACCGAGGTCGGCGGCGGCGTGATTCGAGCACATCCATCGCGGTCGATGGCGGGACAATGGAAGTGAAACTTCAGGTGGCAGCTGCACTAAACTTTGCTCCTCGACCCTGCTATCTCGGCGTGCCGTCGCATCGCGCTTCTCTGTCTGCTGGGTGGAGGTCGCCACGCGGCTAATTACTTAAGGTATTCTTTTCGTGAGTGGCTTAATTAAGGTATTCAATTCCTAAGGGTAGTGTTGTACTAGTACTCTGCGTGTATATCGACTGGCCATTAATTTTTGTCATTGCACGTCTGGATAACAACATGGAGCACCCTCAGTAATTATGAAAATCAAACCTTGTGATTTATGCACGCATCTTTGGGCAGCAGTTAATCTGTGTATTAATGTTCTTGTTTTGTTTTAAATTACCATTCGTGTGCTGCAGATGGAACGATCTCGATGGATGAAGAATCGAAAAACCGCGGATTTTATCAGTGGCGTGATAGGGTTCATGAATTTTGCTGAAAGTACAAAGAGGAGAATTGGTTATGCGGATTACATCCTGTGTCCATGTATTGATTGTGCCAATACGGAGTCACATGAAGTTGCAGATGTCCAGATGCACTTAGTCTCTAGGGGATTCATGGATGGATATACACGTTGGACCAGACACGATCAAGAGGAGGTCATGGTTGAAGATACCCAAGGCAGCGAGATGCCAAACCCCGATCAGTGTCACATGGATGTTGAATCTAACATCGAGACAGAGGTGTCAAGCTACCAATGGAACGCCGGAAAGTTGAAGCGCCCACTGGAAAACCAAGATGTCGACGCATATGACAACGATCTTGATATGCCAGATTTTGCTGCTGTGATTGCAGATTTCAAGGGCCCAAAAAAGGATATGATTGGGCACAAGGTTCTGCCAACCATTGATGCAGACTCCAAGGAAGAATTGTATCCAGGTTGCAAAAAGAAATATTCCAAGTTGAGTGCCACCCTGGTGCTTCTCACATTTAAAGCAGCAAATGGTCTATCAAACAAGGGTTTCACCGAGATGTTAGGTCTTTTGAAATAAATTCTTCCGGAAGATGATGTGCTCCCCAGGAGCATGAATGAAGCGAAGAAAATTGTTTGCCCATTGGAACTTGAAGTACAGAAGATACACGCTTGTGTGAATGATTGCATATTGTACCGTGGTGAGTACAAAGTTTTGCGTGCATGTCCCACATGCAAGTATGCATGATACAAGTGCAAGAGAGCAAATGACAAGTACAAATTGGACGACAAGATCAATACAGGAATCCCGTTCAAGGTTGTTTGGTACTTGCCTTTGATTCCAAGGTTGAGGCGTTTGTTTGCAAACCCTAGAGAGGCAAAGAGGTTGCAGTGGCATCATGATGGGCGAATTGCAGATAAGTTTATGATGCACCCGAAAGATGGGGCTCAGTGGGAATTAATCGACAACAAGTTTGAAAATTTGGCAAGGATCCTAGAAGTATAAGGCTCGGGGAGTGTACTGACGGGCTGAATCCTTTTGGCGATACGAGCACCAATCACAGCACATGGCTGGTGCGTTTGTGCATATATAACCTAGCTCCTTGGTTGTGTATGAAGAAATAAAAATACATTATGATGTCAATGATTATCCAAGGCCCGAAGCAACCTGGAAATGACATCGACATTTACTTTCAAGTACTGGTAGAAGAATTGCTGACAGTGTGCATAGATGCGCCGGCTGTAAAACATTATGATGCTTACAAAAACAAGATTTTCGATCTACATGCGATGCTGGTGCACACCATTCAAGATATGCCGGCATTAGGCAACACATCTAGGCAGAAAACAAAGGGAGATGTATGGTGTGTCACATGCATGGATAGGACAGCTAGCAGAAGACTTCCCAACTCGCACAAAATCGTGTATTTGTGTCATTGTAGGTTCTTACGGAAAACTCACCCATACCGAAAGATGAAAGGTAAATTTGATGGTACAATAGAGGCAGGTGTGGGCCCAAGACCCTCTGAAGGGGAGGTCATCCACAACATGGCTAAAAAATAATGTTGTGCTTGGCAAGAACCACCCTTTGACGGTGAAACAAACACCCAAGGGTCAAGTGTTTAAGAAGAAATCGGTGTTCTGGAAATTACCTTACTGGGAGAATCTACGTGTACGTCACTGCATTGATGTCATGCATGTAGAGAAGAACGTATGTGAAAGCATCCTTGGTACTCTACTCAAGATTAAAAGTAAAAGAAAGGATGGTGACGGTTCACGGCTTGATATGCTTGCTGATCAATCAAAACGCAAGAGTGAAGCAGAAGATGCTGACAAATTCATCAAAGCTCGCCAGAGTTACAATTTCAGTACAAAAGAAGCAACATAGTTCTTCACCTATTTGTTGTCAGTTAAGACACCATCTTCCTACTGCGCAAACATCAGAACTCTCGTGGATGGTGAGCTCGGGTAAAATGAAGTTGGGACACATGAAGTCACATGATTGCCACGTAATGTTGACACAAATCCTCCCGGTGGCCATCAGGAATCTGATGGACAAAGATATAAGAAACACACTCATTGACCTCTGTGATTTCTTCAACCAACTATGGCAGAAAGTTGTAGATCCTGAAAAGTTGGATCATATGCAAGATGATATTGCAAGAATATTGTCCAACCTAGAGATGTTTTTCCCACTGTCATTCTTTGATGTCATGGTCCATCTCACTGTGCACCTTGTCGACGAGATAAAGTATTGTGGTCCCGTGTTTATTCGCAACATGTATCCCTTCGAGCGGTTCATGGGAATACTGAAGTGCTTTTGTCAGAATAGAAACCATCTAGAGGCAAGCATCCTACAAGGTTATACCGCAGAGGAGGTGGTTGAGTTTTGCACCAAATACATGAAACAAAGACCTATAGGTTTGCCCCTCTCTTGCCAAGAGGGAAGGCAGAAAGGTAAGCCGGTCCTTGCTGGCACGCAAATGGCTGCACCCGGAGAATTGGCAGAGAAATCCCATTTGACGGTACTGCTTAACATCCCAGTTCTCAGTGCTTATGCCGAAGAACACTTGGCGGAGATACACTAAAGCTTCTTGCCAATGGTGCCTTCATTAGATGTGGAGATGAAGGAGCACACTAAGAACTACGCCGAATGGCTGAAGAATCGTTTGGCACAAGGATCCATCGATGACATTGCTACGTGGTTGGCACAAAAGCCATCACCTACGGTGTTGATGTACCAAGCATATGACATAAATGGATACATGTTCTACACTGAGGAACGTGATCACAAGACCTCATATCAGAACAACGATGTTCGAATAGAATGCATGACTGTAGATGAAGCTGATAAAAGGGTATGATGTGGAACCATCAAAGAGATTTGGGAGCTTGACTATGTGAAAGTTAAGGTGGCATTATTCAGGTGCGCATGGATCCCTCTTGGTCATGTAAAGGTTGATGATTACAGGAAGGCTTGTGTTAACAGGTCAACGATGGCATATCACGTGGACCCGTTCATTCTTGCCAGCGATGCTACCCAAATTTTCTTTGTGGAAGACCCTTTGCATAAGAACTGACATGTAGTGATGCATGGGAAAAGAAGGGTACTGGGTGTCGACGATGTTGCCGATGAGGGTGAGTACGATGAACTTGATGAGTTGCCAGCCTAAGGATCACACACCAGTGTAACAGAGAAGCGTAAAATCATCAGAAAACCTAAGTTCATTCGGGGTCAACATAATGATCACAGTTCCCCCATGTACATGGGAATTATGCCGTAGGACTAGTCATTATGCCTACCCTGGAACTTAATTCGTTAAATTTAGAACTGTCGCGTGTACTGAATTTGTGAGTTATGCCCGGTTTTCTGTTGATGTAAGAATCGCTAATATGTTGACCTTGATATGCTGTCAGCTCAGGCAATGAATATGAACTGTTTTTTGTTATTATTATTATTATATCATAGAGGTAGCACACTCAGTTGATCTCACTACAGTATGTGTGAACAAAAATATGCAATTTGGTTTGCGAATAGCACACGGTTCGTTGATGAAAACTGTGTGCCGACCAAACCCCGCCACCCCGCCCATGATCTGGGTCGTGCTTTCTGATTGGCCAGAACCCAAAACCCATCGATCGTACGTCTACACCGTTGGATGCTCCCAGATCGAACGGCGATCCTCATCCCTTTCGACAGCACATGCAGTTCCACTTGTAATTTTATTTTTATGCATAAAATGAATGTTAATCTCAAAAAATGTCTTAAATATAGCTAACGATACTTAAAATGCGCCAGAAAATCAAACCCGTAGTATAATGGTGATTGTGTACCGTGGAAATTTTTATGAGGCCAAACGATGAAGTCACCGGCCACAGGAGTTTGAATTGACATGTCTCCTTTTCGAAACCATGATCCTTCATGTGAGATGCTCCGGTTTGGAAGGAGCGGTCATCAAAACTTGTGCCAAACTTTACCAATTTTTTTCCACGGGGTCGTGAGAGCATGCCACGGGCACACATCGATTTTGATGATGTCCGAACTCCATCTAAATTTCCTGTAATTAAAATACCAAGTATGCCTACGCCAGTGGCCGCACCTCGCGGCCGAAATGTTTGAAACTTATCCTCGCTTCTCGAACAAATGGATGAAAACTCACAGAGCGATGCACAAATGATCTGTACACCTTATTTGCTAGGCTGATAGTAAGGGGGTATCATAGCTGGTATCATGCCGCCAACTAGGCAATTTTGATGAGATGTCATAGAATTAAATGAAGAAAGAGAGGGTTAAGTATCATCACATGTCCCAATGCAATATGAGTCTATAACCTAATAAATGAGGCTTTTGCATGTTACCATACTTATGTTACTACCCACTATGAAAGGTAGTAACATAGTCTAGGGATATGTGTATGTTACTAGTGTATGTTACTCTCCATTGTGGCTAGTCTTAGAGCAAGTACAATAGAGTGACCTAAGCAGGCTATAAGGAATAGAATAATACATATGTGCTTATTAGTTGGAGGAAAGAGAAGAGGAGACAGAAGAGAAGTGGGCTCTTGGTTAGTAGAGCCAACTACAACACGAGACCCAAGACACTTTGTGAGGATGTAAGGTGGGCCAACTATTGATAAACTAGTACGTATTTAAAACTTATTATTGTACATGCCCGCCAAGAGGTTGGTTGTATATGACATGGCAACTTATTATAGCCGGCCATTGGCTATATTATTAACCATGCTCTTAGTGAGGTAGCTAGTATATCATAGACTAGCTAGTATCATACTCCCTCCTTTTCGGTTTAGGCTGGTTGTAATGGTAGTATCATAAGCGGTATCATGCATGCCAACTAGACTTTCTGGATGATGTGGCACACAATTAAATGAGGAAAGAGAGGATGTGGTATCATATCATGATACCGTATCATATTAAATGTTGTACTACTTTATGTGATGCATGACAATTAATAAGGCAACCTAAGATACTAACTTATGATACTATGCATTACGGAAGTTGTCGTGGAATTAGCACGACAGATGTTCGGTTTAGAGGACTTAGGTGTGAGCCCATCACGCAGGTTAGCTTGAAGGGGTTAAAAGCACACAAAGGACACAGAAGGTTTATACTAGTTCGGCTCCTTCGATGAAGGTAAAAGCCTACGTCTAGTTTGGTGTGGTAGTGCTTGTGCGTCGATGAACAGGGAGCGGATCGCTTGCCTGTGTCTCGAGTTGTTGTTGCTTGTCCTGAACCGTCGCCAGTTCGTCCCTTTATATAGGAGGCGACGCCCGGTCCGGTTTACAGAGTCCCGAGGCCGGCTCATAAACGTGTCTGCCTCGGTCTCTTCTCTTTCTATCTTACATCCCAAGTTACATGATATGACGGTTTACAAACTGTAGGCTTTACACATGGGCCCTAAACCTCTATGGGCTGTAACCTTTGTACATATTCTACTGGGCTTGTGATAATACAAGTATGTCAGTGTAATCCGGATCTTCCTGGCCGGTTTATACCTGCTAGTAATATCCCTGACATCAGGCCCCAGATTGATTTGAACTTGTTCATGTCAGTCTTCTAAGTCTTGTATAAACTTCTTCCCTGCAATTTATCTGCTTTGTAAACCGGCCATGACGTCATCTTCGGGAATCACCTTAATTCGTCGTGACATCACCTCCGCATTTATTGCTCACCTCTGTCTGTTACCTTTGTTAAATGACATCCCGAAAATCGAGGCGACAACGCAATCTTTATCCAATCTCTGACCTCCTCGATTCCCGCGCTTACCGTTTCACCTCTTCGGCTTATAAATACCGTTGGGGTCTGCCTCTTTTTTCCCCTTCTGCCTTCGTCTTCCTCTATCTCCGTTGCTCGAAGCTCCGCCGCCGCTCTTCGAGTTCCTCGTCGTCCTCGAGCTAAGGCCGCTGCATCACCCTGAACGTAACCAGAACACTTCACCGTCGTCGTCTGCTTTGTCAGGTATTCTCTCATTTTCCCTACAGATCTCGATCTAGGGTTTCGTCCGTAGCTCCGCCATGAAAAATCTGGAAGCTTTGCTGTTCATCCCTGTAGGTTTGACCTTGCTGTAGATTCGAACCTTATTTAGATTCGTCTTGAATGCGCTCCTGCTCCGCGCTCACGTCTTTAGTTCCTCTAATTTACCAGCTTAGATTTGATCTGTAGAAAACCTCCGTGGTTCTTCATGTATATGACTTGCTTTTATTTCATCTTTTTCTTATGCCTCATATCCATTTTTACTTCAGCCTTCTGTGAAAACTGTTTTTCACACTATAGATCTGTAGCCCGACTTCTCCGGTTTAATCAATCATACGCTCACTTTGACGGGTTAGAAGTAAGCCCCTATATATAATTGACGGTTTAGCTTCCTCTTTCTCTATTATCATAAACCGGTAACTGTTCGCCTCGCATCTGTTTCCGGATTGCCAATGCCATTAGTCCCTTGTCTAAACCGTCAATTAAGTTCATAACTTTACACAACGCTCCATCTTATACTTTAACAGTTGGTGAACCGGATCGTGCACTGTATTTTTCAGCGTTTCTTTATTCAAGATGACTGCCAAGCAGCTCATTGCTTGCAACTGGGCTCCTTCCCGCATTACTGAGGATGATTTAACGAACGCCGCTTCAATTGGTATTCTGGGCCCTAAGGAGGTTCTGAACTGGCGGGCCCCAGGAGATGAGTGTCCACCTACTCCTAAGGAAGGAGAGGTCATTGTTTTCTTTGATCACCTGGCCCGAGGTTTTAGCCATCCCGGTTCAAAATTCTTCCGGGATGTGCTAGCTGCTTTTCAACTCCATCCTCAAGACGTAGGTCCCAATTCCATGTCAAATATCTGCAATTTTCAAGTTTTTTCAGAGGCATATCTTCAAGAAGCACCATCAGTGGATCTGTTTCGAGATTTTTTTTCATCTAAACCGGCGAACGGAGTTTACTGATGGGCCGCATCAAGAATTGGGTGGCGTCAGCATCCAAAAGAGAAAGGATGTGAGCTTCCCTCACGCTACCCTTCACAGCCACCCCAAGGACTGGAACCAAACATGGTTCTATTGTAAAGATACTTCTCCTGAAGGAGAAAACCCACTGCCGGGTTACCGTGCCTACCGCCTGCCAACGGATCACCCTTTGCCGCAGCGCCTCAGCGCTCCAGATCGTGCCCGGTTTGCCCCTCAACACTCTAAACTCCGGGCCTTTGTAGCCAATGGCTTAACCGGAGTAGACTTTGTTCGCTGCTGGCTCGCCTAGAGCATTCTTCCACTGAGTCCGCGCTCTGGCCTGATGTGTGAATATACTGGTAAACCGGATGATCCTCAGTGCCATATTGATATAATACTTCCTGAAAAAGAAGTTGCTGAGTCCGCAAAGAAGATGTTGAACATCACTTTAGAGGAGTGCAGCTGGACCGGTTTAGCTCCATTTTATGAAACCATTAAACCGCCAGCGGTAAGTTCTTCCTGCTTTTCCCTATTTTATTTTAATCCGGCCATTTCAATTGTCTTGTATTCATTTCCTAATCTTCTGAACAGGCCGACGACCCCTTCTGGAAAAGGAAAACTCATGATAAACAGGCCAAGCAACCGCGCCGGAAAACTTATGCTATTAAGAAGAAGAAGGTTGCTGCTGCCTCCGGTTTACATCCCGAGGAAGATGATCCGGATTCGGAGGTCCGAATTAAACCTTAAGTGTCTTAATCTCCCTTTATCCAAATTGATGTTAACAGTGTCTTTCCACAGGATCTGGCGGAAGGAAGTAAAGCGGCGGAGTTGAGGTAATTTCTCTCTCTTCTGACTCAGAACCACTACCCCCCAAAATCCGCCGGGTGTCCCGGAAATATCCCTTTTCTCATCATTATGCTCAATTGGATCCCAACTTTCTTTTGAAGAAGCAGCAGCATGAGGCGCGCCGGACCACGCGCCATAGTGGCCATGTAGTGGAGTCCTCCGGAATACCTCTCACTCAAGCTCGCAGGCGCCGCTCTGAGGTTTTACTTTCTCCAACTCTCCTTCATCCAAAAGC
Organism: Secale cereale; assembly: GCA_902687465.1. Taxonomy (NCBI): domain Eukaryota; kingdom Viridiplantae; phylum Streptophyta; class Magnoliopsida; order Poales; family Poaceae; genus Secale; species Secale cereale. The sequence continues at coordinate 362,593,102 of LR738713.1, read as the reverse complement.
CGGCCTCATACGCAAACCGCTTAAACCGTCTGATCCTAACTATCAGGAGGCTCCTTTGTCCTTTTCCGGCGAGTCGACTGCTACACAGGTCCCTGTACTGAAGACCGTGCCTCGGTAAGTCCTTTTCAACATCCGGTTTATCTTTACATGTGTACCTTTATGATTCTCATCGTTCCTTTGATTTTTTTCCAGCAAGCCAAAGCCTAGCAAGAAGGTGAAAGCAACCAAAGCGGCTGCCGAAACTGCTACTGTTGAACCGGCCACTGATCCGGAAGAAGTTATACCTCCAGAAGATAATCATGTAGCTCAGTTTGATGACCCTATTCCCATGGATCGTGACGACATTGCTGCTCCGGAGGATGTTAATACGGAGAATGTAGTTGAACCGGCTAGCCCTGTCCGGGTTAGCCCTCCTCGGGCTAGTCCGGCTCCTGTTAGCCCGGCGCCTACTGCTGCCCCTCTTCAACCAACTTTCGCTTCCTCCCCGGACATTGAGATAACCGGGTTAGGTTTTACCGCTCTGCTGAGCCTATCATCTTGGCCATGCACACTGCCAAAGAGGAAAAACTTCAACAAGAAAAAGGCAAGTGGAGCACGGACTTATCCAGCTATGCCCAGTTGAGTGCCCAGGAACTTCATTCCGGGTATTTGAACCGGCTCTTTACCAGCCGCGATTATGAATCCGGGTTGGTTAACATGATGAAGGATAAATACAAGGTAATTTCCTTTCCTTTACTTGTCTCTATTTTTGTGTTCTTGCAATCCTATCTTTGGGCCATAGTAGCCCCCAAGTGCCGGTTTAGCTTCGTTGTAGATGAACTGGGACTTCCAGTGTATCTGACAATGAACTTACATTAGCCCCCAAGTGCCAGGGGTATAACTTGTTTTATGCGCTTGGGACTTGTCTGAAATTTTCTTTCGATACTTCAACTGCACATTAGCCCCCAAGTGTCAAGTGGATAACTTGTTTATATGCTTGAGACTTGATTGACTTGTCTTTCTAATCCATTTGACTTCCTTGTAGGCTGACTTGACCCGGAGGGCTGCAGGGGTAACTGAACTCCGGGATAGATTGGCTATTACTGAAACTGCTTCTGCCAAAGCCAAGGAGGAACTTGTGCTGAACCTAACCAACATGGAAAAATTAAAAAAGGACTTTGAAGCGGAGCGGTCGCCTGGGAGGTGCAGAGGAATGCTCTTGAGAAAAGAGCAAAGGATGCTGAAGCTGCCCTTAATCCGGTTACGCAGGAGTTGATCGGTTTAAGACAGCAAATAGAACTTATGACCTCCGCTATCTTTGGTGAGCACTCAACTGTATATGATTTTCATCTTTGCAACCCTTGTTCCGCTCCGGTTTAATTTTAATAAATATATTTAGGGCGACGCATAACTCATCTTGGAGATGATGTCCGGAAGAAGCTCAAAGCCTCTTATACCCTGGTGGAGCAGCTGTATTCCGGCGTTCAAAGGGTTATAAGTGCAATGTCCCATCAGAAACCGGCCCCAACTACCACCCAAGGTACTTTGGAGAAGCTATCTGTGCTGCCTGTCTGCCTGGTGGAAGTGAAGAAATCTGCTGCACGGGATGGCTCCCTTATAGCACTGACCCGGGCCAAGGCATGGGTTCCGGATTTTGATCCGGAAGAGGCTATGAATGGATATCCCAGCAATAAATAGGATGGATCCACCTTCTCTGCCGAATACCTTCGTGCCTTAACCAAAGAGATGCGCCCACTCGCCAGCAAACTTGCCGATGAAGCGGATCTGACAAGGTATCATCTGGCGTATGACTTAGAAAATGAACGGGTGGAGCGGCCGGTTTATGACACCGAGAATCTGATCCCGCCAATACGTGGCCATACTTTCACTCCAGATGTTGATCCGTCCGATCTTATTACTGAGGAAATGTACTTCTGTGCACTCTCCAAGATTGACTGGCGCGTTCCTGACTTCCAGCCACTTTCTGGAGAGGAAGAAGAACCCGAACAAGCCGACCCTCAGCCTTCGCAGCGTGAACAGGAATCATAAACCGCCCGGTTTAATTCATAGTTGCTAATTTTTTTTGCAAAAACTTTAATCCTTTCAGGCCTGCGAGTGCCTTGTAATAGGATAGTTTGAAACATTGTCTTTGTCCCAATGTGGATGTCACAGCTTGACTTGGCGTCTGCCAATTTTAATCCCTTGTCTGCTATGGTTGATCCGTCTATGTTATCTGCATCTGCATAAATAATGCTAAAAAGATGTCCTGGCAGTTTACCACCGGACCTATTATATTGCTCCCATAAACATATATTGAAAGAATATCTGTTTTATACCCAAAAATACCTCATACCTTTGATTAAGTGTGCCTGACGTCCTTAATCCGGTAGGCATAATTGAATGTGTAGATTTTGATGAGGCTCTTGGCTCTCTTGGCATTTGCCTGATGACTGTCCCGGGTTATGATAAACGCCGGTTTAAATCATGCTGGTGTTTATGACCCAGACTTTAAACTCATGCTGGTATTCATGACCCAGACTTTTAACTTTGTAGATATGTGATCAACTTTGAAGTTGCCCAATTCCGGATCAATAAACTTCGTTAACCACAAAAACTTATAAAATCGCAAAAACAAAGCATTTTTTGGCAAATAAAACCATGTAGTCGAGGCTTTTTGTGAGCTGCCAGGCTCCAGGCTTTTTGTGAGCGGCCTTTAAGCTCTAGGCATTTTTTTAAGAGCGGCCCTTAAGCTCTTGGCTTTTCACGAGCTGCCAGGCTCTTGAGGCTTCTGATTCGAATACGATCAGTAAACCGGACCAAAGGGGTTAAGCTAGGATTCAAATACGATCATGTATCCCCCAGTGGCCTTGAGATTTTGCCGATCAGTGGATTCGAATACGATCCAAGGCGGACCCAAACGGGGTTTAAGCTATGATTCGAATACGATCATATATACTGGACCAAAGGGGTTAAGCTAGGATTCGAATACGATCGCGTAACCCCCAGTGGTTTTGACATTGCGCCTATCAGTGGATTCGAATACGATCCAAGGCGGACCCAAAAGGGGTTAAGCTACGATTCGAATACGATCAAGAAGCCCCCTAGTGAGTTTGGTTATGTTCTCTTTGGTTCGAATACGACCTATGTTTGAACAGGAAGCCCCCTAGTGACCGTAGAGGCAGGGTACCTATATGAGAGTTGCGCTTGTATGGCAAACCCTATTTGGTCCCTTATAGAATTGTCCTGCGTATCAAAATAGATTGATCAAAGCATCTTGTTTTCTTGATGAAAATAATATATATCAAGAGAAATAAACCTTAAATGGATATCACCTGAATGAACTCCCATAAGATACTTATATTTGAAGAAGATGGCTGATCCCCCAATTTACCGGGGCGCCGGTTTATTTATTAATCATAATATATACAGGATACATGAAGCGGAGCCCATGGCTCAAGTGTAGTAAGGCCGTAGAAGAGCAATGTTCCACGGCCTCTTCGTCTCTTCCTCTGCTGTCTGTGAATCTTTATGTTCTCGAACGTCCACCAGGTAGTATGAACCGTTGTGTAGGTTCTTGCTGACCACAAAGGGTCCTTCCCAAGGTGGGGATAATTTGTGCATATCTGTCTGGTCTTGGATGAGCCGGAGCACCAGGTCCCCCTCCTGAAACGTCCTGGTCTTAACCCGGCGGCTGTGATATCTGCGCAGGTCTTGCTGATAAATTGCGGATCGTGCCGCTGCTATGTCACGCTCCTCATCTAGTCGGTCTAAGCTGTCCTGTCTTGCTTGTTCATTGGACGCTTCAACATAAGACGCCACCCAGGGTGAGTCGTGCCGGATATCACTAGGGAGAACCGCTTCAGCACCATATACCATGAAGAAGGGCGTATAGCCTGTAGACCTGTTAGGCGTAGTATTGATGCTCCAGAGGACAGAAGGTAACTCCTCAACCCAGCACCCTGGTGTTCTTTGCAAGGGAGTCATAAGCCGGGGCTTGATGCCTCGCAAGATCTCTTGGTTGGCCCTTTCAGCTTGACCATTGGATTGAGGGTGAGCTACTTAAGATACATCCAGGCGAATATGTTCCCTTTGGCAAAATTCTTCCATCTCTCCTTTAGATAGATTGGTGCCATTATCAGTAATGATGCTGTGTGGAAAGCCAAACCGGAAAATTACCTTTTTGATGAATTTAACCATCGTTGCCGCATCACACTTACTGACAAGCTCTGCCTCAATCCACTTTGTAAACTTGTCCACTGCAACCAACAGGTGGGTTTTCTGATCTTGGGATCGTTTAAAAGGTCCAACCATATCAAGCCCCCAAGTTGCAAATGGCCATGTAATTGGGATCATCCGTAGCTCTTGCGCCGGAACAAGAGCACGCCGTGAAAATTTCTCACAAGCGTCGCATCTCCGGACTAAATCCTCCGCATCAGCGTGGGCCGTTAACCAGTAGAACCCGTGACGAAAAGCCTTGGCTACCAATGATTTTGAACCGGCGTGATGACCACAATCTCCTTCATGTATCTCTCGAAGAATATCACTGCCTTCTTCCGATGATACACAGCGCTGAAATGCCCCAGAAACGTTGCGGTGATGAAGTTCTCCGTTGACGATAGTCATAGATTTGGATCGCCGGATTATATGCCTAGCTTCAACCTCATCATCCGGCAACTCCCCTCGGCTCAGATACGCCATGTAAGGGAGTGTCCAATCTGGAATAACATGAAGCGTTGCGACTAGCTGTGCATCCGGACCAGGAACAGCCAAATCCTCCTCCGATGGTACCTTAACTGACGGACTGTGTAATTCATCCAAGAAAGTATTTGGTGGAACCGGTTTACGCTGAGAGCCCAGCCGGCTTAGAGCATCAGCCGCTTCATTTTTCCGCCGGTCTATGTGATCCACCTGATATCCTTTGAAATATCCTGCAACCGCTTCAACTTCCCGCCTGTAAGCTGCCATGAGCGGATCTTCCGAATCCCATTTGCCAGACACTTGTTGCGACACTAGATCCGAATCACCAAAGCACTTGACCCGGCTCAAGTTCATTTCCTTAGCCATCTGCAGACCGTGAAGCAATGCTTCATATTCAGCAGCATTGTTAGTGCAAGGGAACATTAGTCGGAGGACATAACAAAACTTGTCACCTCGTGGAGAAGTTAACACAACTCCAGCCCCCGAGCCTTCTAATTGCCTTGAACCGTCAAAATGAATAGTCCAGTATGTATGATCCGGCTTCTCCTCTGGTGCTTGCAATTCTGTCCAAAATCATTGATAAAATCTACCAATGCTTGGGATTTAATAGCAGTACGGGGTACATACTTCAATCCGTGTGGGCTAAGCTCAATGGCCCACTTTGCTACTCTGCCAGTAGCTTCTCTGTTCTGGATTATATCCCCCAACGGAGCTGAGCTGGCAGCAGTGATTGGGTGGCCCTGGAAATAGCGCTTCAGCTTCCGGTTTGCCATGAACACGCCATATACCAGCTTCTGCCAGTGTGGATACCTTTGCTTCGACTCAATGAGAACTTCACTGGCGTAGTAAACCGGGCGCTGAACCGGATATTCTTTGCCTGCTTCCTTGCGTTCCACCACAATCGCCATGCTAACTGCACGAGCATTGGCAGCCACGTATAGCGGCGGCGGCTCATTGTCAACGGGGGCAGCAAGAACTGGCGGTTCTGCTAATTGCCGCTTCAAGTCCTCGAACGCAGCGTTTGCAGCATCGCTCCATAAAAACCGATCTGTCTTTTTCAGCATCTGATAAAGTGGAATTGCCTTCTCTCCCAAACGGCTGATGAATCGGCTTAACGCTGTAATCCGGCCTGCTATGCGCTGAACATCATTAATACAAGCCGGTTTAGTCAAGGATGTGATCGCCTTGATCTTCTCCGGATTGGCCTCTATTCCTCTGTTTGATACTAGGAATCCAAGGAGCTTGCCTGCCGGAACACCAAAAACGCACTTCTCCGGATTAAGCATCATCTTATAAACCCGGAGGTTGTCAAAGGCTTCCTTTAGGTCTTCTATCAGCGTCTCCTCCTTCCTTGACTTTACCACAATGTCATCAACATAGGCATGGACATTTTTTCCGATCTGCCCCTTGAGAAAGTTCTGTACGCAATGCTGGTAAGTTGCTTGGGCACTCTTGAGCCCAAAGGGCATAGATACATAGCAGAAGGCTCCAAAGGGAGTTATGAAAGCTGTATTCTCCCGGTCCTTAACTGCCATCTTGATTTGATGATACCCTGAATATGCATCCAAAAAACTTAGCCGCTCACATCCTGTCGTAGCATAAATAATCTGATCAATGCGGGGGAGAGCAAAAGGATCAGTTGGACAAGCCTTGTTTAGGTCTATGTAATCCACACACATCCTCCACTTTCCATTTTTCTTTAACACCAACACCGGATTAGCCAACCACTCCGGGTGGAACACTTCAACTATGAACCCTGCGGCCAAAAGCCTGGCCACTTCCTCACCTATAGCCTTGCGTCTCTCCTCATTAAGGCGGCGCAGGTACTGCTTAACCGGTTTAAACTTCGGGTCAATATTAAGACTGTGCTCAGGGAGTTCCCTCGGTATACCTGGCATGTCAGAAGGTTTCCATGCAAAGATATCCCGATTCTCATGGATGAACTCGATGAGCGTGCTTTCCTATTTGGGGTCTAGGTTAGCGCTGATAGTGAACTGCTTGGATGAATCGCCCAGTACAAAGTCAACTTTCTTGGTTTCCTCTGCCGATTTAAACTTTAACGCCGGATCATGCTCTGTAGTTGGCTTTTTCAATGGGGACATATCTGCCGGATCAACGTTGTCTTTATAGAATTTCAACTCCTCCGTAGCACACACTGCCTCTGCATAGGCTGCGTCTCCCTCCTCACACTCTAATGTGATCTTGCGACTTCCATGTACCGTGATGGTTCCCTTGTGACCCGGCATCTTGAGCTGTAGATAAACATAACATGGTCTAGCCATGAACTTGGCGTAAACCAGTCTCCCAAACAGAGCATGATATGGGCTCCTGATCTTTACAACCTCAAAGGTCACTGTCTCTAACCTAGAATCTTGCTCATCCCCAAAGGTGACTTCTAGATCAATTTTTCCAACTGGGTAAGCCGATTTACCTGGCACCACTCCATGGAACACCGTGTTGGATTGTCTCAACTTCTTGTCTGTCAACCACATACGTCAGAAAGTCTCATAATATAAGATGTTGATACTGCTGCCGCCATCCATGAGTACCTTTGTGAATTTGTAGCCACCCACTTGTGGTGCCACCACTAGGGCCAACTGGCCCGGATTATCAACCCATGGCGGGTGATCCTCTCTGCTCCACACAATAGGTTGTTTCGACCAACGTAGAAAACGTGGCGTTGCCGGTTCAACTGTGTGTACTGCCCGCTTCAGAATCTTTTTGATCTCGTTTGCACAAACTCGTGGTAAAAACGTGGTATTGTCCACTACTTAGCTCCTTCGGATTACTCTCATATCCGGATTGCTGCTGCTGGCGCTGCTGATTGCCTTGGTTGTTGTAACCACCCTGACCATGCTACTGGTTGCCTTGGTTGTTGTAACCACCCTGACCGTGCTGCTGGTTGCCTTGGTTGTAGTTATTGTTACCGCCATGATATCCTGATCCGGAATCGTTACCCTGGTAACCCGGACCCTGAAAGCCTGAACCCGAGCCGCCGCCAGGGGGTCCGTGGTTATATCTGGCTTGCTTCATGGCCTCTATCATGATCTTGCAATCCTTCCATAAATGCTTAGACGGGTGTCCCTTGGTACTGTGTTTAGGGCAAGGCTCATTTAACTGTTGATCTAGATTGATGGGTACTCCCTCTGTCACACCCTGCATTTTGTAACATGTTATTTGCATCAATGAAGCATGAAAAATTGGACCAGCAAATTTTTTTGGCATCATTTGGCTTTTATTTGGATTTGAGTTTTTCTTCCTATGCTTTTCATGTGCTCATTAAAGTCAACTATTACCTCTTGTAGAATTCATCTCCATACCCAAAACTTCTTCCCAATGATCATGCCAAGTATTATATAACAGTATAGTATTTTCTTACAAAATTAATTTGGCCAAAATGTATTTTATAAATTTAGTTTTCCAAAAACCCCTGAATTGAGATTTTGCACTGCAAGTGCTTGATTTAGGGTGAGAAAATTATTTCTAAAGGTACATTTGAGACCTAGTAGTCATAGGACTTCCAGAAACCACAAAGGTGTAATTTTAAAAGTTATTTTCCTATTTTATTTAAAAGCTTTTTCTAAAGGCCAGAAATGGTCTTTAATAGGGGAAAATTATTTAAGTATTTCAAAAATATTTGCCAAAATTCAGGGAGACTCATAGGACATATATTGTCCATATATAAGAGTTTCAACACTTGGTCATGTTCAAAATAATGGGCTAATCCCTCTAAAACCCTTTCTGGATATTTCAAGCTTTTGAAATATTTACAAAGGAAATATTATCCAAAAAATCCAGGGAAATTCTATTATGTCACTTATGACATATATGATGATCTTGCCAAGTCCCATGCCTTCGGAAGCAAGAAAACATCCTCAAAACCCTTCATAACCATTCTGTCCATAATTGAAGTTTGAGCAACTCTACATTGCCAAACTTGTCCAAATGCTCTCAAACTTGGTGCACATGCTAGAAATGCCTAAAAAGGCATCTAGACCAAATGGCACAAGATTTGGAGTAGAGCAACTTGATCAGAACACCCCAAAACCCTTTCTGTTCAAATGCAAATTTGAACAACTTTACATTACCAACTTTTTACCTGGAGCTTCAAACTTTGTGGGCATGATCAATACCCCAAATGAGGAAACTACACCAAGTGGTGCATCAAGGGGAGATGATTAGCTTGACTCAAACAAGATGAAGCCATTTCTGTTGATTTCTAGGGTTCACCAAGGTTACATTGGCTAGTTTCTTCAAATAAGCCCAAATTTGGTGAAGCACCCTATTTTCACATGTCATTCAATCCTGTTTAGTGTCATGGCAAGTGGAGGTCATTTGCTTGACCAAACACTGATCAAACACCTTCTGCAAAATTACCAAAACCCTCTTCTTGATCACTTTTACCTTTTACCTTGGCCTCAACTTTCTACCACACGTTCATCTGGTTACTAGCTACCTCCAGTAACTCTGCCATGTCTCCAGCTCCATGATTGAGGGGTAAAAACCCTAGTTCACCCTGCTGGACAGCCATTTTCTACCAAGTCACCAGCTCCTCTTCTCTCTCAAAGCATCTCCAGAGCATCCAAAGCCTCAACCGTAGTGCTTGCATCACCCTGGACCCCCAGACACGATGGACGCGTCCAGAGGGCCAATGGCATGCCATGGCATGCGATAAGGGCGCTCCAGAGCACGCTACAGTGCGCCCACGCACTGTAGCTTCACCCAATCACCTGCCCCCAACAGCCTCGAGCTCTCCCCTCGCGCCTCCCAACGCGCCTCGACGTCCGCAGCCTCCACCGGTGCTGTCCCCCTCCTCCTGCGCCCTCCAGTGGCCATCGCCACACACCCACAGGCCGCCCGCGACGTCCACTCCTCGGCTTCGCACGTGCGCTTTGTCTGGAAGCCTCCCCGCTCCTCCTCTCTTCTCTAATGGGCGTAGGGCTCGTCCAGCAGCACGGCAGACTCACTCCCGTCGCCTCCCGTGCACTGTAGCGTCGACCAGAAGCTCGCCGGCGCACAGGTCCATGGGACCTCGCCATTCCCCTATATATAGGACCCCCCCCCCCCGAGCCCTCCACTCAGCACCAACGGCCTCTCCTCATCTCCAGCAACACCCCAGCACCACTTGTTCCTCCCCGAAGAGCTTCAGTGCTCGGGATCGACCGGAGCTCCGCCGCGTCGGGCAGCCGGCGATCTCGCAGTACGGGCCTCCTCTGCCCCTCCTTTAGCTCGATTTAGAACCGCCACAGCTCGCTGATGCTTTCCCCTCCATTTTCCCCTTCTGCAGCTGCCGGAAATGAGCTAGCCAGCAGGTTCCCGACGGCCCTCCGCCGTCCCACCTCGCCGCCGACGAACCCGACCTCCCCGGCGTGCCGCACCACCACCACTACCTCCGCAACTCGTCGCTGAACCCGTCCCTGCCCTCCGTTGCCGTCGCCGTGGCCGGAATCGTCGCCGTTGAGCTCGCCGTCGTCGTGGTCGTGAGGTTTAAGATGACAGGCGGGCCCCGCCTGTCATCCTCACCCCTCTCTCCCTCCCCTCACAGTCGCTGACCGCCGGGCCCCGCCCGTCAGGTTTGAAAACCTGACGTGCGCGCGCTGGCACCCGAGCGGCTGGGCTAGATGCCCTGGGCCGTGCACTGTGGCCACTCTGGCCCATTTGCATAGGGCATTTTCTTCTTTTCTTTTTTGTAATTATTTCAAATAATTTTACAGAAATGAATATTAGTCCAAATGAAATAATTCCAACTCCTAAATTCTTGTAATATTCCAACCTATTTAATATTGTCACTTTCACATATATCCATGAAACTTTTCTGTTATGTTCAAATTTAAATTCAAATTTCAGCATTAAAACTCCTGTTCAAAAATCCCTAGATTCCATTCTGTAACTCCAAAAGTCCAACTAAGAATTTTCTCCATCTTAGTTTTCCCTCTAGTATTTTACAAAAATGAGTTGACATTTTTCTGAGCACTTTGATTTTTCTGTTTTATTTGTGGTCTTATTTTTCCGTTGTTATTATGCGGCGTATAGATACCGTATTTGACGAAGTTGCTGAAGAAGGAGAAGGAGAAGGATTTGAAGACTTTGAAGACCAATCCAATCCAGGCAAGCAGCCCTTTGACCATGATACACTTGTTCTTCGGAACCCGTTTGTTTCCGATGCATGATGATAGAGTTACGGTGGTGACCTAGTTGAAACCACCACGTGATGCATGCTTTGCTCATGATCTTGCTATGTGCAAGATGTCATGCAAATGGTTAGTAGTGATGCTTAGTGATGCATGTGTGACATGAACCTTCGTGGTTGAAAGCTTTGCATAAAACCCCGTCGGGTGCCATTCATGCCCGAGGGAGATGATGAGTTGGGTAACCACCTGATGACGAAGTGGTGTACCGAGACAAGCGTGTGTTTTTCAAACGGATTGGTTTAAGTTGCGACCGTTATTCCAACCATACATGTGCAACCACTCTACCCCTTATGGGACAGGGCGTTATTGATTACTTAGGCCGATACTAGCATGGTGCCCGCATTACTAGTGACGGGAAGACTTGAGGTCTTTCCCGGGGAGGGGTCGTGCTTGGATAGACGACCATGACTGTTTTCACAGGGCACCGGACACACCGTTGGTCCCTTCGGGTACGCGTGACATTGAAATTAGGGCAAGTCCCGTGATCTATTGTTCGTACCCGAGGGCCGTGTACCAACGAGTGGACTCTATGTTAGTGTCGTCTAAGGAAAGATAATGACCGGGTGCTTCCCCCGAGTACTTGAGGTACTGCGGGATCGTGGGTGACACGAAAGCTTCCCGGATCTTGTGGGTAAAGTGTACAACCTCTGCAGAGTGTAAAACTATTCGAATAGCCGTGTCCACAATCAAGGACAGTTGGGTAACCGCTCTTGGGCTACGTCCAGTGTTTGCGAAACCATGTGTGTGTGTGAGAGTCAAGGTGGTGACTTGACTCGATGAGTTGAATAATATTCATGTTGATATCGGTAACCTATTTTCAAGGTTACATGAACACGTTGATGCATACACTTGATGGTAGAATATTTATTCTAGCCCTTTGCTAGATTGCTCATTATTGTTCAGTTTGCATTGTTATTTTGAACCACATCATGGGTTGCTTGCGAGTACATTCAAAGTACTCATTGGCTTGCCACTGGTTATTTAATTGGCCAGGCATGGAGGAACAGGAATATGATGAAGAGTTCTTTCGAGACGAACATGCGAACTAGGACGCTATCCCAGTCAGAATGCCTGTAGGGTTAAGGCAGATGGCATGGGTTCTACCTATCATCGAAGACTTCCGCTATTTAAGTTATTTGCTATTCAGCCACGAGGCTTTATCTATGTAAGACCTGGCCATAATGGCCTTAATTTGTGTAAGACGATATGTATGGATGTAAGACTCTTGTTATTCAGCTTCTGTGTGTTCAGTGAGCATTGATCTCTGGGATCACTGTACACGTGCATTCGGTGGTCTCGACTCTTAAGTCGGGGTCCCCACAGAGCTGGTATCAGAGCCAGGTTGACTGTAGGAAGCCTTAGTTAGCATGGGCGTTAGTTAGATGAGACCCTTTTTCAAAAAACCTTCTGAACCTCTCTTCTTCTCTAAACCTGAGATTCCATCAGCTTATTAACCCCTCCTATTCCACCTTTGTAGATGGCCACTGTACCCAAAGAGCACCTGACCACTGGGTTTCCCTTGCTTCTCAAGGATAGCCTCCAGGAGTGTCAGTTCCACCGAGCGCCCATCCTCACCTACCGTGAGCATTGGGTTAGCGACACTGAAGTGGAATACCACGTGGAAGTGATCGGAAGGCAAACGATCCTCCCACAAGTTGGTTCTTCGAGGGACCCCAGATGGCAACACTACCTCTCGCTGTCGAGGCTGCTGCACTCAAGGCACTAACCCGTCTCCGCGAGCTTCTTCCGGAGATGGCAGCCAAGATGACAACTCGCTTCTTACCTTACCGGAAGGAAGGTGAAGATGAAAGCAGCACACTAGCCCCTCCACTGAAGGAAGGACTCTCGCTTCGGTTCCAGACCTACTTCAGTCTATGTGCCCACAGCTTGGCACAAGACTTGGCCTCGGAATCAATGAAGCTTCGAGAAGAACTTCACAAGACCAAGGCACTTCTTCGACGAGCTCAAGAGAAGACAAATAGGATCAAGAAGGAAGGAGCACCTTCCGGACAGTCCGCTATCGCATACCGAGGCGGAAGGCCCTCCAAGGATGTATCTTCCAAGAATGAAGAACCACCTCGGCGACGCCGGATGACGGCAAGGGAATATCGCAAGTTTTTCCCTGCACCACCGACGAAGCACCGTCGTATCCAACTCCTCCACTCCCCCACACCCTCAAGTGACAAGGGGGCCCAGACAGATGAAGACAAGGAGGAAGACCCAGAAGAGCCGGAATACGCGACCGAGCATTCCGCCGCTTAGGCATTCTTCGCTACTCGGATATGCCAGTTGTGACCTCTACGGTAGGATAGGTCGTGTAACCCCTATGCGCAGTCGAGTCCTTGTATGGTTCATATGAAACCACCTAGTGTTTGCTTTTGTCGTGTTTGGATGTATGTCGTATTCTTCCTTCGGGAATGTGTAAACGACTGCATCACCCATTTGGATTTTAATGAATGTGTTTTGGCCTTACGGCCCTTGCATGATTTGATTAGTGTCACACCCACCCCCTTACTAGGCACCCATCTATCTTGCTTTCCCTCTTCCGAGTCATGAGACCTTTTACCGCTCCAACAGGATGCCTGTTGTAACTCGTACTGGTACCTCTACCCAGCAGCCTGAAGCCGGAGCATCCGCTCAGTCAGAGGCAGGCCACGACCAAACCAACGACCAAGCTCCACCACCACCACCTCCTCCGAACATGGACATGGCTCAGCTTCTCCAGGCTTTCCGAGAGGAACGCCAAGCCAACACTGCAGCCCTTCAGCTGATTGCTCAAGCTGTCACCAACAACCGCCAGCCGGCGGGGAATGGCAATGGACGTTCCACGTTGGCAGAGTTCAAGAAGCATGCACCGCCAACCTTTATCGAGACTGCTGAACCCCTGGATGCAGACGACTGGGTCCGCTCCATTGAGGAAATACTGGAACTAGTCGGATGCACCGAAGACCGTGAGAAGGTGGCTTATGCAGCCCACTGCCTCGGGGGGACTGCTAGAGCTTGGTGGGATGGATTCAAGGTCATGCATGCTGAACAAGACATCACTTGGGTCAACTTCAAGGCAGAATTCCGCAAGGCCCACATTCCTTCCGGAATCATGGCTATCAAAAAGCGTGAGTTCCGAGCCCTGAAGCAAGGAAGTGGCACTGTCAAGGAGTACATGCAGAAGTTCAGTATTCTGTCAAGGTATGCCCCTGAAGATGTCAGCATTGATGGTGCAAAAAGGGAGCGCTTCATGGAAGGCCTCAATCAGACTCTGCAATACTCGCTTGTCGTGTGCGACTGCCCAACCTTCCCTGACCTGGTGAACAAAGCACTTATGCTTGAGGACAAGCGGCGTGCTTTGGAAGACACTCGCAAGCGCAAGATGGTCAGCAAGGGAAGTTCCAGCAACCAGAAGCCTCGTCCGTGGCAGTCAGCCCCGGCCAAGCCAACCTATCAGCAACCAAGAGCTCCTGCACCTCGTACCAACTATCAGCCTCAGCAGTATGCCAACCCAAGGCCAGCTTTCAACCCCAATACCAGTGGTGGCAACAAGATCAACAATCCAAACCAAGTCACTTGCTTTGGATGTGGTCAGTCCGGACACATCTCAAGGGTGTGCCCCAACAAGAAGCCTGATGCCCCGCGCCCCAATGCGCAGAACCAAGGACAAGGCCGCGGGATGCCACCAAGGAACCTAGCTCCTCGCAATCCACCTAACCATGGGAAGGGGCGTGTGAATCACGTCACTGCTGAAGAAGCCCAGGAAGACCCGGACGTCGTGCTGGGTACGCTCCTTGTCAACTCAGCACCTGCAACTGTCTTGTTTGATTCTGGAGCAACGCATTCATTTGTCACTCAAAGATTTGCATTAAAAAGTGGCATGACCCCTACACCCCTGAATAACCCTATGGTGGTACAAACCCCCGGAGCAGAGATGAGAGCCAAGATAGGTTGTAAAGGAGTCAGTATTACCATTAACGGTGTAGACTTCCTAGCAGACCTTATCATCCTAACATCGCAAGGCTTGGATGTGATCTTAGGGATGGATTGGCTCAGTAAGCACCAAGGCTTGTTAGACTGTGCCAATCGGACAGTCACTGTGACCAAGGAGTCGAAGTCAAGTTTGCTTCCAACTCCTCTTCCGCTCAAGCCACTCAAGTCAACTGTCTGTCTGAAGTTGGGCTAGAGCAAGTACCGGTGGTATGTGAGTATCCTGATGTCTTTCCGGTTGAACTACCGGGAATGCCCCCTGACAGTGACATTGAGTTCATCATCGAGCTCGTGCCCGGAGCAGGACCCATCTATAAGAAGCCTTATAGAATGGGGACGGAAGAATTAGCTGAGTTGAAGAAGCAGCTGGAAGAGCAGCTGAGGAAGGGATTTATCCGCCCGAGTGCCTCCCCTTGGGGATCTCCTGTTCTGTTTGTGGCAAAGAGGGACGGTACCATCCGCTTATGCATTGACTATCATTCCCTCAATGAAGTTACAATCAAGAACAAATATCCACTTCCCAAGATCGAAGATCTGTTTGATCAGCTCAGCGGAGCCAAGGTATTCTCCAAGATCGACCTCAGATCTGGGTACTACCAGCTGAGGATCAGACCCCAAGATATTCCGAAGACGGCATTTGTGACCAGATATGGCCTGTACGAGTGCACGGTCATGTCCTTTGGGTTAACCAATGCCCCAACTTACTTCATGTATCTCATGAATAAAGTCTTCATGGAATATTTGGACAAGTTTGTTGTTGTCTTCATCGATGACATTCTTGTCTTCTCGAAGTCGGAGGAAGAGCACGAGCAGCATCTGAGGATGGTCCTAGACAAGCTTCGGGAGCACCAACTGTATGCCAAATTCAGCAAGTGTGAGTTCTGGCCGCATAAAGTTGGATTCTTAGATCACGTCTTGACCGAAGAAGGATTGTCAGTTGATCCCGCAAAGATCGAAGCTGTGACCCAATGGCAGTCTCCAACGACCGTCAAGGAAGTCAGAAGCTTCCTCGGACTTGCGGGGTATTACCGCAAATTCGTGGAAGGATTCTCTAGCATTGCACGGCCAATGACTCAGCTCCTCAAGAAGGACAAGAAGTTCGAGTGGACGCCAAAATGCGAAGAAAGCTTCCAAGAGCTCAAGAAGAGATTGACCACCGCCCCAGTGCTGGGAACACCTGATATTCACAAGGAGTTTGTGATATGATGCCTCTCGAACCGGATTGGGAAGCGTTCTGATGCAAGAAGGCAAGTCATAGCATACCTCTCCAGGCAGCTACGACCTCATGAGGAGAACTACGCTACTCACGATCTTGAGTTAGCGGCAGTAGTTCATGCCTTGAAGACATGGCGGCATTACCTCCTAGGGAAACGGTGTGAGATATACACGGACCACAAAAGTCTGAAGTACATTTTCACCCAAAAGGAATTGAACATGAGGCAGCGAAGATGGTTGGAACTCATCAAAGACTATGACCTCGGTGTTCAATATCACCCCGGGAAGGCTAACGTGGTGGCCGATGCCTTAAGCAGGAAGGCTTGCTCCTTGAATGCTATTATTCAAGAAAGGCAGCCAGCCTTGTTTAAGGAGTTCGAACAATTCAGTTCGGAATTGGTCACCCCTACATTTCTGGATCATTTGGAAGTCAGACCGACCCTGAGGGACGAAGTTAAGAAGGCTCAAGATGGACACGCAAGCATTGAAGGCATCTAGAAGAAGATGAAGCTAGGCAAGGCCCCAGGATTTTCTGAAGACGAGCATGGGATTGTTTGGTACAAAGGCCGCATCTGCGTACCAAACAACACAGAGCTGAAGAACCTGATCCTGCAAGAAGCCCACGACACTCCGTATTCCATCCACCCCGGAGGAACCAAGATGTATCAAGACTTGAAGGCACGATTCTGGTGGCACGGGATGAAAAGAGAGATTGCAACTTATGTTGCAAAGTGTGATGTGTGCCAAAGGGTCAAGGCTGAATATCAGCGACCTGCTGGATTGCTTCAACCACTCAAAGTTCCTGAGTGGAAGTGGGATAAAGTCGGAATGGACTTCATCACTGGTTTACAAAGGTCGAATAGGGGACATGACTCCATCTGGGTCATAGTTGACCATTTGACCAAGGTGGCCCATTTCATTCCTGTCAAGACTACCTACTCAGGCAACCAGCTGGCAACTCTCTACATCAACCGAATCGTGAGCCTCCACGGCGTTCCCAAGGAGATTGTGTCAGATCGAGGCACCCAGTTTACTTCAAGGTTCTGGAGAAGATTCCAAGAAGCCTTGGGAACCAAGTTATCCTTCAGCACAGCTTTCCACCCACAAACCGGAGGTCAGACAGAACGAGTAAATCGAATTCTCGAAGACATGCTCCGAGCCTGTGTCTTGGCATATGGAGCCAAGTGGGAAGATTGTCTCCCTTTTGCCGAGTTCTCCTATAACAACAGTTATCAGTCGAGCCTTCAGATGGCACCATTTGAGGTGTTGTACGGACGCAGATGTCGCACACCCCTCAACTGGTCAGAGACTGGAGAAGGGCTAGTCTTTGGACCGGATGTTCTCCGTGAAGCAGAAGAGCAAGTCCAACTAGTCAGAGAACGTTTGAAGGCAGCCAAGTCAAGGCAGAAGAGTTATGCTGACACTTGACGCCGAGACATGAGTTTCCGTGTCGGAGATCATGTGTACCTGCGGGTAACCCCTCTAAAGGGAACCAAGCGTTTCCATGTTAAAGGGAAACTTGCACCAAGATTCATTGGCCCTTTCAAGATCATCGACCGACGAGGAGAAGTGGCTTACCAGTTGGAACTACCACCTGAGCTATCCGATGTGCACAATGTGTTCCATGTGTCACAACTCCGGAAATGTCTCCAAGTTCCGGACAAGCCTAATCTCTACAAGGATGTTGATCACCAAGCCATTGATCTGCAGCCTGATTTGACCTACCGCGAGAAGCCCATTCGCATTCTGGACGAAGCAGAACGACGGACGCGAAGCCGTACCATCAAGTACTTCAAGGTCCAGTGGAGCAACCACACCGAAGCAGAAGCAACCTGGGAACATGAAGACTATCTTAGATCTGAGTTTCCCGATCTCTTTTAAGACCTAGTTTAGGAATCTCGGGGACGAGATTCTTGTAAGGGGGGTAGGTCTGTCACACCCTGCATTTTGTAACATGTTATTTGCATCAATGAAGCATGAAAATTTGGACCAGCAAATTTTTTTGGCATCATTTGGCTTTTATTTGGATTTGAGTTTGTCTTCATATGCTTTTCATGTGCTCATTAAAGTCAACTATTACCTCTTGTAGAATTCATCTCCATACCCAAAACTTTTGCCCAATGATCATGCCAAGTATTATATAATAGTATAGTATTTTCTTACAAAATTAATTTGGCCAAAATGTATTTTATAAATTTAGTTTTCCAAAAACCCCTGAATTGAGATTTTGCACTGCAAGTGCTTGATTTAGGGTGAGAAAATTATTTCTAAAGGTACATTTGAGACCTAGTAGTCATAGGACTTCCAGAAACCAAAAAGGTGTAATTTTAAAAGTTATTTTCCTATTTTATTTAAAAGCTTTTTCTTAAGGCCAGAAATGGTCTTTAATAGGGGAAAATTATTTAAGTATTTCAAAAATATTTGCCAAAATTCAGGGAGACTCATAGGACATATATTGTCCATATATAAGAGTTTCAACACTTGGTCATGTTCAAAATAATGGGCTAATCCCTCTAAAACCCTTTCTGGATATTTCAAGCTTTTGAAATATTTACAAAAGAAATATTCTCCAAAAATTCCAGGGAAATTCTATTATGTCACTTATGACATATATGATGATCTTGCCAAGTCCCATGCCTTCGGAAGCAAGAAAACATCCTCAAAACCCTTCATAACCATTCTGTCCATAATTGAAGTTTGAGCAACTCTACATTGCCAAACTTGTCCAAATGCTCTCAAACTTGGTGCACATGCTAGAAATGCCTAAAAAGGCATCTAGACCAAATGGCACAAGATTTGGAGTAGATCAACTTGATCAGAACACCCCAAAACCCTTTCTGTTCAAATGCAAATTTGAACAACTTTACATTACCAACTTTTTACCTGGAGCTTCAAACTTTGTGGGCATGATCAATACCCCAAATGAGGAAACTACACCAAGTGGTGCATCAAGGGGAGATGATTAGCTTGACTCAAACAAGATGAAGCCATTTCTGTTGATTTCTAGGGTTCACCAAGGTTACATTGGCTAGTTTCTTCAAATAAGCCCAAATTTGGTGAAGCACCCTATTTTCACATGTCATTCAATCATGTTTAGTGTCATGGCAAGTGGAGGTCATTTGCTTGACCAAACACTGATCAAACACCTTCTGCAAAATTACCAAAACCCTCTTCTTGATCACTTTTACCTTTTACCTTGGCCTCAACTTTCTACCACACGTTCATCTGGTTACTAGCTACCTCCAGTAACTCTCCCATGTCTCCAGCTCCATGATTGAGGGGTAAAACCCTAGTTCACCCTGCTGGACAGCCATTTTCTACCAAGTCACCAGCTCCTCTTCTCTCTCACAGCATCTCCAGAGCATCCAAAGCCTCAACCGTAGTGCTTGCATCACCCTGGACCCCCCCCCCCAGGCACGGTGGACGCGTCTAGAGGGCCAATGGCATGCCATGGCATGCGATAAGGGCGCTCTAGAGCATGCTACAGTGCGCCCACGCACTGTAGCTTCGCCTAATCACCTGCCCCCGACAGCCTCGAGCTCTCCCCTCGCGCCTCCTGATGGCTTCTCGCCCCTCGTTGGTTACCCCAAGTGGAAGGTTTGAGATGCAGTGTAGCGGAAGTTTTCCCTTGGCAAAGATACCAAGGATCGATTTCCCCTGAGACTCCAAGGTTCAACAAGAAGGTGTCAACTGCTAACGGCGCCAGATATTAGCAATCAACGTGGACCTGCACACAGATACAAATAACTTTGCTCCCAACGAGTACAGAGAGGTTGTCAATCCCTCCGGCCTTGTCGTTTACAAAGGATCAAACGCAAGTGATAATAGTGATAGGTATTGCTGCAAATAGTAAGTAAAAGCGGAAAGTAAATAGCGGATGTGATCAGTGATGGTAATATGGACCGGGGTCCCATGATGTTCACTAGTGATGTCTCTCTCCCAAAAGACGATAAAACATCTATGTGAGGTAAACGAATCATAGTTGGGCAATTGACAGAATTATGTGCGCAAACCAATGCTAACTATGTTGCAAGAAAGGTAGAGGTTCAAAGCATGGGCGGTACGCCAAGGCAAGTAGACCGAAATCCATCTGCATCTACTACTAATCATCCACCTTGAGATATCTATCCAGAACATCTCGCTGGTATTAAGTTGCGAGTCCCACCCATAGTGTAAACTCAAAGCAACAGACAACTACATTAAAAGAACTTTGCGTAAAGTAAACAATCCTTGCACCCACGGGCACAAGCACCGTTGTTTTCCCCCTTGTGGCAACAGCACATCCCCTAGACTCATGTTTCTGTCACTCAAGCTAGTCATCGAGGGGCATGAACCCACAATCAAGCATAACGTTCCCTCTTGGAGTCACTACCTACTACTTGGCCAAAGCAATAAATAACAACGGAGAACATGCAAGAATTACTTACGAACATAAATATAAAAGAGGTAAATCAAATATATTACTCAAACACAATCTAAACATAATCTCACAATCCATCGGATCCCAGCAAACTCAACATAGCAACAGCATAAGGATTACATATGTGCCTCGATCATGTAGGGCAGCTCACGAGGTCTAATTAGTGAAGCACAAGAAGGGGAGGAGAACATCACATAGCTACTGGTCATGGACCCATGGTCCAAGGGAGACTACTCACAACTCATCCGGGAGGCGTCCATGGTGGTGGAGAGGCTCCCGGTGGTGATCCTCCCCTCCGGCACGGTGCCGGGAAGAGTTCTCTTGGTGCTCTCGATCTTGGAAGCGCGGCGGCAGCGGAACAGAGATGAGATCGCAAAAAAGGGTTCCGTCCTCGAGGGTTTCGGGACGCGTGTTAAATATATGCCAAAGGGGGGCATCAGCGGAGGCCTGGGGGGCCCAGGCGCCCCCCCCCCCCGGCGCGGCCAGGAAGGGGGCCGCGCCACCAGGGCGCCTGGAGCCCTGGTTGCCCCCCCTCCAGCCCTACTTCGGTCGTGTGGAAGCTTCCGGAATGCTGATTTTTTATATAATTTTTCCGGGATTTTTCTGACAGTTTTCGTGACGGGAAAACCTGAAATACAAAAACTGCAGAAAACAGAAACTGGCACTAGGGTGCACTGAGTTAATAGGTTAGTCCAAATATGATCAAAAGTGTATGGAAGTGTATAAATATCATAGCAATATCACCCAAAAGAGGCATGGAGCAAGCAGCAATTATAGATACGCTTTGGACGTATCAACATCCCCAAGCTTAATTCCTGCTCGTCCTCGAGTAGGTAAATGATAACAAGAATAATTTCTGTGGTGACATGCTATTAACCATATAAGGACTTTTCATAGTCATATGACAAAAGCTTACTGAGACAATGAATCTTTAGTAATTAAGTTGCCTTATGAGAAAATCACAAAGAACTGAAAGTTTTACAATATGATACTGAAACATCAATTAGATTTGTAATGAGCATGGTGTGCAAATATGATAAAGTGATATCTCGCTTGCCCCCTTTAGTGAAGCAAAACATAAATGCAGGGGCACCTCCAAGGTTTAAGTGATGACTAGATACAATGATTTCAGAATAAACGATATCATAATCATGCAAAAGACAATGCTACTTTGGGACAATGCACATTACACTCAGAATGACAATCATGCTCTCAGTAGTTGGTGCTTTAAAAGAAGGTGGAGACTCTCGAACCGTGGCTTTTGTTGGCAAGGTTGAAAACCCGTAGTCGGAAACAAAGACAAAACATGTACCAGAGCTCTTGGTTTTAAAAACAGAGGTAATAATTATTATTTTTAGATTATGCATGTTCCGTCAACGAATGCTAGCAGACAACTCAATCACTTCTTGAGATGGACAAGTTTCGAGGAACGGCTCCCGAATGAGGACGATCACATCCTCTTAATTTCCTTTGTTTATCACTGCCAAAGTTTTCTGATTTCTCATGAACAAAGCGTGAAGGAGGGTTTGTTTGTTATATTAATTTTGAGCCGGGCGCACTCAATGCCAGTTCCTTCTCGTATTATGGGTTTGCACATTAGACATGCAATCCCGGGGTGAAGCTTGTCCAACTTAAAAAGATCATGAATTAACTACTACTTCCTCATGAACTAAAACAGAGGCACAAAATATGAATGCTTTTTTTTTGAATAATTTCGAGATGGTACATGAAAGTCTCCGTTAGGAATGGCAGGTAAATACCATGTATAGGAAGGTATGGTGGACTCATATGGTATAACTGGTTTAAAAGAATTTGGATGCACAAGCAGTCAGTCCGCTTAGTACAGGTGGAGGTTAGCAAAAGACTGGGAGCGACCAACTAAAAGAGCAATGACGGTCATAATCTTGCAGAGCGACAAAGCAACATTGAATCAGGCATCGTAGTTATATCCCTACTCAGAAATAAAAGATCATCAAGGCTTGACAGACTTTCTTTACAGTCTTAAATATGCATGAGCATACGCCAAGTCAATCAAAATAAATTCTTGAAGGAAGATATTACTAAACCATACCACATCATAGGCAAACAAATCATGTTGGTACTCCAATAACACATTGGGAACCCCCCAGCTATTTGAGACTAACCATAAGAAAACATGAACTACTAAGCACCATTATGCACGTAGTATTTTTATCATAGACATATCGACCAATGCAACAGAAGCAAACTCTCTTAATAAGATAAGCATGATAAATAAAGAGAGTTCAAGCAACCAACTAAACAAAAGCTCTTTAAAAAGATAAGCATGAAAACTAAGAGCTAAGCATGATAGTAGCTATTGAAAGACAAAGAACACACACAGCAAAGATAGACATGAAAATTCTATGTTATGTTCTAGGTTGAAGTGGAGCGTGTTTCTCTCCCACACAAAGAAAGCTGAGTTCCGACTCGTTATGAAAAGCTAAAGAAAACTAAAAAGGAAACTAAGAGCAAGATGCTCCAAGCATAGCACATAACACATTAGTGATAAAAATATAGTGGAACGAAAGACGAACTGATAATGTTGATGGAGAAGGGGATGCACGGGGGCATCCCCAAGCTTAGACGCTTGAGTCTCCTTGAATATTTCTTGGGGGTGCATGGGGGCATCCCCAAGCTTGAGCGCTTGACACTCCTGAATCTTTTTATCATCTTCCCTCGCACACTTGAAAACTCCCTTCATACATAACTCATCATAATCTGATTAGCGAGGTTAGTACCCATAATAAAATAATTGTTCCTTGCTGGAAATAAAGATATTCTTGAAGGTCTACTGTTTCTCAAGATTGCCAAAAGGTTTTTGCAAAGAAAAAGCAAGCTCAAGGTTTGCAAAATGAAGGAAAGGCAAAACAGGACAGAATCTGTGAAAAACAGAACAGCAGGTATGAAGGAAATATGCCCTAGAGGCAATAATAAAGATGTTATTTGTATTTCCTTATATCATGATAAATGTCTTTTATTCATGCTAGAATTGTATTAACCGGAAACTTAGTACATGTGTGGATACATAGACAAAACAGTATGTCCCTAGTATGCCTCTACTAGACTAGCTCATTGATCAAAGATGGTTATGTTTCCTAGCCATAGACATGAGTTGTCATTTGATCAACGGGATCACATCATTAGGAGAACGATGTGATGGACAAGACCCATCCGTTAGCATAGCACTGTGATCGTTTTGTTTAACTGCTATTGCTTTCTTCATGACTTATACATGTTCCAATGACTATGAGAGTATGCAACTCCCGAATACCGTAGGAACACCTTGTGTGCTATCAAACGTCACAACGTAACTGGGTGATCATAAAGATGCTCTACAGGTGTCTCCGAAAGTATTCGTGGTGTTGGCATAGATCAAGACTAGGATTTGTCACTCCGAGTGTCGGAGAGGTATCTCTGGGCCCTCTCGGTAACACACATCATAATAAGCCTTGCAAGCAAAAGACTAATGAGTTAGTCACGAGATGATGTGTTACGGAACGAGTAAAGAGACTTGCCGGCAACGAGATTGAACTAGGTATAAAGATACCGACGATCGAATCTCGGGCAAGTAACATACCGTTTGACAAAAGGAACAACGTATGTTGTTATGCGGTTCTGACCGATAAAAGATCTTCGTAGAATATGTAGGAGCCAATATGAACATCCAGGTTCCGCTATTGGTTATTGACCAGAGATGAGTCTCGGTCATGTCTACATAGTTCTCGAACCCGTAGGGTCCGCACGCTTAACGTTTGATGACGATCGGTATTATGAGTTTTTGAGTATTGATGTACCGAAGGTAGTTCGGAGTCCCGGATGAGATCACGGACATGACGAGGAGTCTCGGAATGTCCGAGACATAAAGATTGATATATTGGAAGGCTATATTCGGACACCGGAAGTATACCGGAAAAGTTTCGGATTTATCGGGAATGCCGGAGGGGGTTACCGGAACCCCCTACGAGAGGGAATGGTCCATAGTGGGCCTAAAGGGTGAGAGAGAGGCAGCCCAATAGGGCTGGCCAGCGCCCCCACCTAGCAATCCTAGTTGGACTAGGATTGGGGGGGCGCCACCTCTCCTAATCTTTTCCCCCTTCTTCCTTCCGGTGAATCCTACTAGGAATAGGATTGCAATCCTATTCCTAGTAGGAGTCCCCTCCCTAGCCGCACCATAGGAGGTGGCCGGCCCCTCCTCCCTTGCTCCTTTATATACGGGGGCAGGGGGGCACCCAAAGACAGACAAGTTGATTTGTTTTAGCCGTGTGTGGTGCCCCCCTCCACAGAATCACACCTCGGTCGTACCGTCGCGGAGCTTAGGAGAAGCCCTACGCCGGTGATCACATCATATCCGTCACCACGCCGTTGTGCTGACGAAACTCTCCCGTGAAGCTCAACTGGATCAAGAGCTCGTGGGACGTCATCAAGCTGAACGTGTGCTGAACGCGGAGGTGCCGTACGTTCGGTGCTTGATCGGTTGGATCGTGAAGAAGTTCGACAACATCAACCGCGTCACTTGACGCTTCCGCTCCCGGTCTACGAGGGTACGTAGACACACTCTCCCCTCTCGTTGCTATGCATCTGGTAGATAGATCTTGCGTGATCGTAGGAAAATTTTAAAATACTACGTTCCCCAACAAGGTAGTAAATGATTTTTTTTCGGGGCACTTCTACAACTCTAATAAAAAAACTCAGAACAGAAGCCCGAAAGACAATTGTATAGAGCACACTGTCGAAAAAATTCAGACCAAAAAGATGATCTGGTGATTTTATACGAATTTTTTATCCAAGGACAGAATCTGTTTCCTGGACAACACGTCACAACTTTTGAACTTTCTTGCAATCAGAGGCTACACTTGGCACAAAGTTGAAAAGCAAAGATACAATGATGATGCTACTGTAGTAACAACATCAAGACACAACAAAAGCAAAATAAAATTTATTCATGTGGGCTGCCTCCCAAAAGCGCTTTCTTTTATGCCTTTAAGCTAGGCATAATGCAAAGAGATCAAGTTTTATCAAGAGTAAAAGAATAGCTAGCCCGTATAACGGACTCAAAAGGTAACTTAATCTTCTTTCTAGGGAAGTGTTCCATCCCTTTCTTGAGAGGAAATTGGAATTTTATATTCCCCTCTTTCATGTCAATGATAGCACCAACGGTGCATAGAAAAGGACGTCCCAAAATAATTGGACAAGAAGGTTCACATTCAATATCCATAATAGTAAAATCAACGG
Source organism: Secale cereale (assembly GCA_902687465.1). Lineage (NCBI taxonomy): Eukaryota > Viridiplantae > Streptophyta > Magnoliopsida > Poales > Poaceae > Secale > Secale cereale. Next base: position 362,567,371 of record LR738713.1, on the reverse strand, counting down.
GAATGTAATTGTCATAGACAATGATAAGAACATCGTCGATCCTCCCCAAAGGTTTCTTTATGGAAGAATCAACGAGACGAACACCAAAAGAACAAGAATCAAAAGGTTTCAGTTTAAGCATATCATATATTCTTTTGGGCATAATGGAGGTACTAGCTACAACATCACATAATGCATAGCAAGAGAAGTTATTCAACTTAATTTTAATCATAGGATCCCAACCATCTTCTAGCTTTCTAGGTATGGAGGCTTCTACTCTAAGTTTCTCCTCCCTAGCTTTGATGAGAGCATTAGTGATATGCTCTGTGAAGGCAAGATTAAGCGTGCTAGTGTGGGGATCTTTAGCCATTCTTTGTAGAAAGGTGACAACTTCCGAGATACTACAATTATCAAAATCAATTTTATCATTATTGAGCAGAATTGTAGTGTCATCTTCTTTGTTTGAATTGCTCTCTATTATAAGAGTTTGAACGTCTTCCCAAGTTTGGGGAAGCATAGGAGCAACTTTAAACTGAGGCTCATACTCTTTTCCTGGAAGACCATGCCATGGGCATAACTCTCCATTAAGACTAACATAATCACAAGGTTTATTACTTTTGTAGATCCCGACAGTGGTGATTGGCGTGATGGAAGAAGGGGTGTACTCCTCCCATTTAGTGTTTTTGGTGGAACCCATAGTAGCAAGCAAGCAAGATAACTATTTTTGTGATTTTCGATAAAAGATACTAAAGCAAAAACTGAAAGGTGAACTGACAAGACTAAAAGCAAAGGTAAAATATAGCGTGCAACTCCCCTATCTTGAAGAGTGGAGTCCCCGGCAACGGCGCCAGAAAACTTTGCTTGATGGCTTCTTGCCCCTCGTTAGTTACCCCAAGTGGAAGGTTTGAGATGCAGTGTAGCGGAAGTTTTCCCTTGGCAAAGATACCAAGGATCGATTTCCCCTGAGACTCCAAGGTTCAACAAGAAGGTGTCAACTGCTAACGGCGCCAGATATTAGCAATCAACGTGGACCTGCACACAGATACAAATAACTTTGCTCCCAACAAGTACAGAGAGGTTGTCAATCCCTCCGGCCTTGTCGTTTACAAAGGATCAAACGCAAGTGATAATAGTGATAGGTATTGCTGCAAATAGTAAGTAAAAGCGGAAAGTAAATAGCGGATGTGATCAGTGATGGTAATATGGACCGGGGTCCCATGATGTTCACTAGTGATGTCTCTCTCCCAAAAGACGATAAAACAGCTATGTGAGGTAAACGAATTACAGCTGGGCAATTGACAGAATTATGTGTGCAAACCAATGCTAACTATGTTGCAAGAAAGGTAGAGGTTCAAAGCATGGGCGGTACGCCAAGGCAAGCAGACCGAAATCCATCTGCATCTACTACTAATCATCCACCTTGAGATATCTATCCAGAACATCTCGCTGGTATTAAGTTGCGAGTCCCACCCATAGTGTAAACTCAAAGCAACAGACAACTGCATTAAAAGAACTTTGCGTAAAGTAAACAATCCTTGCACCCGCGGGCACAAGCACCATTGTTTTCCCCCTTGTGGCAACAACACATCCCCTAGACTCATGTTTCTGTCACTCAAGCTAGTCATCGAGGGGCATGAACCCACAATCAAGCATAACGTTCCCTCTTGGAGTCACTACCTACTACTTGGCCAAAGCAATAAATAACAACGGAGAACATGCAAGAATTACTTACGAACATAAATATAAAAGAGGTAAATCAAATATATTACTCAAACACAATCTGAACATAATCTCACAATCCATCGGATCCCAGCAAACTCAACATAGCAACAGCATAAGAATTACATATGTGCCTCGATCATGTAGGGCAGCTCACGAGGTCTAATTAGTGAAGCACAAGAAGGGGAGGAGAACATCACATAGCTACTGGTCATGGACCCATGGTCCAAGGGAGACTACTCACAACTCATGCGGGAGGCGTCCATGGTGGTGGAGAGGCTCCCGGTGGTGATCCTCCCCTCCGGCAGGGTGCCGGGAAGAGTTCTCCTGGTGCTCCCGATCTTGGAAGCGCGGCGGCGGCGGAACAGAGATGAGATCGCGAAAAAGGGTTCCGTCCTCGAGGGTTTCGGGACGCATGTTAAATATATGCCAAAGGGGGGCATCAGCGGAGGCCTGGGGGGCCCAGGCGCCCCCCCCCCCCCCGGCGCGGCCAGGAGGGGGGCCGCGCCACCAGGGCGCCTGGAGCCCTGGTGGCCCCCCTCCGGCCCTACTTCGGCCGTGTGGAAGCTTCCGGAACGCTGATTTTTTATATAATTTTTCCGGGATTTTTCTGATAGTTTTCGTGACGGGAAAATCTGAAATACAAAAACAGCAGAAAACAGAAACGGGCACTGGGGTGCACTGAGTTAATAGGTTAGTCCAAATATAATCAAAAGTGTATGGAAGTGTATAAATATCATAGCAATATCACCCAAAAGAGGCATGGAGCAAGCAGAAATTATAGATACGTTATGGACGTATCACCTCCCAACGCGCCTCGACGTCCGCAGCCTCCACCGGTGCTGTCCCCCTCCTCCTGCGCCCTCCAGTGGCCGTCGCCACACGCGCACCGGCCGCCCGCGACGTCCACTCCTCGGCTTCACATGCGCGCTTCGTCTGGAAGCCTCCTCGCTCCTCCTCTCCTCTCTAATGGGCGTAGGGCTCGTCCAGCAACACCGCAGACTCACTCCCGTCGCCTCCCGTGCGCTGTAGCGTCGAGCAGAAGCTCGCCGGCTCACAGGTCCATGCGACCTCGCCGTTCCCCTATATATAGGACCCCCCGAGCCCTCCACTCAGCACCAACGGCCACTCCTCATCTCCAGCAACACCCCAGCACCACTTGTTCCTCCCCGAAGAGCTTCAGTGCTCGGGATCGACCGGAGCTCCGCCGCGTCGGGCAGCCGGCGATCTCGCAGTACGGGCCTCCTCTGCCCCTCCTTTAGCTCGATTTAGAACCGCCACAGCTCGCTGATGCTTTCCCCTCCATTTTCCCCTTCTACAGCTGCCGGAAACGAGCTAGCCAGCAGGTTCCCGACGGCCCTCCGCCGTCCCACCTCGCCGCCGACGAACCCGACCTCCCCGGCGTGCCGCACCACCACCACTACCTCCGCAACTCATCGCTGAACCCGTCCCTGCCCTCCGTTGCCGTCGCCGTGGCCGGAATCGTCGCCGGTGAGCTCGCCGTCGCCGTGGCCATGAGGTTGAAGATGACAGGCGGGCCCCGCCTGTCATCCTCACCCCTCTCTCCCTCCCCTCACAGCCGCTGACCGCCGGGCCCCGCCCGTCAGGTTTGAAAACCTGACGTGCGCGCGCTGGCGCCCGAGCGGCTGGGCTAGATGCCCTGGGCAGTGCACTGTGGCCACTCTGGCCCAGTTTCACAGGGCATTTTCTTCTTTTCTTTTCTGTAATTATTTCAAATAATTTTACAGAAATGAATATTAGTCCAAATGAAATAATTCCAACTCCTACATTCTTGTAATATTCCAACCTATTTAATGGTGTCACTTTCACACATATCCATGAAACTTTTCTGTTCTGTTCAAATTTAAATTCAAATTTGAGCATTAATACTCCTGTTCAAAAATCCGTAGATTCCATTCTGTAACTCCAAAAGTCCAACTAAGAATTTTCTCCATCTTAATTTTCCCTCTAGTATTTTACAAAAATGAGTTGACATTTTTCTGAGCACTTTGATTTTCTGTTTTATTTGTGGTCTTATTTTTTCGTTGTTATTATGCGGCGTATAGATACCGTATTTGACGAAGTTGCTGAAGGAGGAGAAGGAGAAGGATTTGAAGACTTTGAAGACCAAGCCAATCCAGGCAAGCAGCCCTTTGACCATGATACACTTGTTCTTCGGAACCCGTTTGTTTCCGATGCATGATGATAGAGTTACGGTGGTGACCTAGTTGAAACCACCACGTGATGCATCCTTTGCTCATGATCTTGCTATGTGCAAGATGTCATGCAAATGGTTAGTAGTGATGCTTAGTGATGCATGTGTGACATGAACCTTCGTGGTTGAAATCTTTGCATAAAACCCCGTCGGGTGCCATTCATGCCCGAGGGAGATGATGAGTTGGGTAACCACTTGATGACGAAGTGGTGTACCGAGACAAGCGTGTGTTTTTCAAACGGATTGGTTTAAGTTGCGACCGTTATTCCAACCATACATGTGCAACCACTCTACCCCTTATGGAACGGGGCGTTATTGATTACTTAGGCCGATACTAGCATGGTGCCCGCATTACTAGTGACGGGAAGACTTGAGGTCTTTCCCGGGACGGGGTCGTGCTTGGATAGATGACCATGACTGTTTTCACAGGGCACCGGACACACCGTTGGTCCCTTCGGGTACGCGTGACATTGAAATTAGGGCAAGTCCCGTGATCTATTGTTCGTACCCGAGGGTCGTGTACCAACGAGTGGACTCTATGTTAGTGTCGTCTAAGGAAAGATAATGACCGGGTGCTTCCCTCGAGTACTTGAGGTACTGCGGGATCGTGGGTGACACGAAAGCTTCCCGGATCTTGTGGGTAAAGTGTACAACCTCTGCAGAGTGTAAAACTATTCGAATAGCCGTGTCCACGGTCAAGGACAGTTGGGTAACCGCTCTTGGGCTACGTCCAATGTTTGCGAAACCATGTGTGTGTGTGGGAGTCAAGTTGGTGACTTGGCTCGATGAGTTGAATCATATTCATGTTGATATCAGTAACCTGTTTTCAAGGTTACATGAACACGTTGATGCATACACTTGATGGTAGAATATTTATTCTAGCCCTTTGCTAGATTGCTCATTATTGTTCAGTTTGCATTGTTATTTTGAACCACATCATGGGTTGCTTGCGAGTACATTCAAAGTACTCATTGGCTTGCCACTGGTTATTTAATTGGCCAGGCATGGAGGAACAGGAATATGATGAAGAGTTCTTTCGAGACGAACATGCGAACTAGGACGCTATCCCAGCCAGAATGCCTATAGGGTTAAGGCAGATGGCATGGGTTCTACCTATCATCGAAGACTTCCGCTATTTAAGTTATTTGCTATTCAGCCATGAGGCTTTATCTATGTAAGACCTGGCCATAATGGCCTTAATTTGTGTAAGACGATATGTATGGATGTAAGACTCTTGTTATTCAGCTTCTGTGTGTTCAGTGAGCATTGATCTCTGGGATCACTGTACACGTGCATTCGGTGGTCTCGACTCTTAAGTCGGGGTCCCCACACCCTCGCTACATGGAGGTGGCCTACCCTTGTGGCTCTGAAAGTTTCCTTGAACATTGGTATTGGCCACAAAATCGGAGCCGCCCTCTGCCTTTCGCTTACCATTGTAACATGTTCCTACCGGATTAGCTTGCGCCGGTTTACCGGCCTTGTTTGCTTTCCCGGACTTGTCTCCATCTGCCTCTTGGTACTTAGTGTTATCAGAATCCCCATATTTCACCAGAGCGCTCATGAGTGTCCCCATGTCATTACAGTCCCGCTTGAGCCGTCCCAGCTTCAGCTTCAGAGACTCAAACCGGCAATTGTTTTCCCATGTCACTATCGCCGTACTAGGATTGATGCTATTGGAGGAATGCAGGATTTCTGATACTCGTCGCACCCAGGCGCTCGTAGGTTCCTGCTCTCCTTGAACACATGCCGCTAAATCTACCACTGACATTGGCTGCTTGCACGTGTCTTTGAAATTTTTGATAAACTAGCGACGCAGTTCTCCCTATGATCCGATGGAGTTAGGTAGTAGGCCCTTTAACCATGTCCGGGTTGTGCCTTCCAACATCATGGTGAAGTATTTGGCGCATGCCGCTTCATCCACATCTAGCGTCTCCATAGCCATCTCATAGCTCTCAACCCACGCCTCTGGAGCCAGGTTTGCTGTATAGTTAGGCACCTTGCGTGGACCTTTGAAGTCTTTGGGTAATTTTACGCTTCGTAAAGCGGGGACAAGACATTGTACTCCAAAGGAACTCGCCGTGGCTCCCATTTCTGTTGTGGTTGGGTGAACCGGCGTCGTTTGACGGGTGTCCTCGCGGGCGGTATGTCTGGCCCGGTTTACCGCCTCTTGGGCGTGTGCTTCTGCTCCTGCCGGATTATCCTGCCTGAGGCGGTGATGTCTCCGCTCGCTGCTAGACACGGCCGGTTCATCCTAGTGCCTAGTGTAACTCCGGCTTTGGCGGGGGGTTGAATGAATCCTCTCCCTGTTGTAAGAGTACGCATGCTGCTGTGTCAGCGCCGTGCCCAGCAATTCCTTAGCCCGGCGCGCTTCCATCGCCACGGGGGATGTTCCCTCAATGGGTAAAGCGGCCAGTCGTGAAGCGGCAGCGACAATGTTGTCCAACGGGTTAGAATAATGGCCGGGAGGGGTGGGGATGTGCGGCGTGGGCACAACTTGACGATTTCGCTCTGCGGCCGGCGGCTGAACCGACGCGCCAGTCCCTGGGGCTCCTCCCCGGTTTACCTCTAGGCGGTTACTGGTCCCCACCCCTGGTGTGCCAAAGAGATTCCTCGCCTCGTAAACCGATGGTAGACGAGTTTGCTGTCTTCTATACATTACCTCCTGTGCAGAAGTCTGATCCACCCTGAGCCAGAAAGCTTGGGAGTCTAGCTCTGCTTGCCTCGTAGCTATCATGGCTTTCTCCGCATCCAGATCCCGTTTAGCCTGCTCAATCCGGCCCTTCAGTTGAAGGATCTCCGCATCATGCTGCGCCTTGTTGGCAGGGGCCACTTCGGCTGTTCCAAGTGCCGTCAGTTCTCCAACCAAGGTGGATAGGGCATCAGAGGGCGACGGGGCTTGATTGCTTGCACCAGCACCGGCTACCTCTGAAGTGAACGCCCCGGTCGTCGAGGGCTGCTGCATAGACTGTGAACCGGCCATGAAAACAGCCACCCGGTTTGGCGGATCAAAGGGGTCCGGAATACTATCGCCATCGGATATACCCTCAGATCGGCCGTCCTGCAACAGATACAAAGATTCGGTCTCTCCAGATGAAGATTCACCGTCGGAATAGACAACTGTCTCGCCACCAGAATCCGATCCGTCCTCGGCTGGGACTCCATGTATTGCTCCAACAAAAACACGCTTCACGGCGGGCTGAATCTGGGCTGATCTCGCACGCTGAGCCGGCTCGATGATGTTGGGGAAGACGTCCGGCTCAGGTCCCGGTTCACCAATCTTGCCGATGAAGACGTGGATGCCACCGAAGGGGACTCGGTACCCGTATTCGATTGAATCGGCCTCGGGGCCCCAGCCTGCGTCGTCGATGTAGATCCGGCCGCGGCGACTCTTGGTCATTCAGCCAACCGCGTAACCCTTGAGTCCTTCAAAGCTGCCCTTCGAGAACTTGAAACCATCGTGTGATAGCCCCACGGTGGGCGCCAACTGTCGTGGAATTAGCACGGCAGATGTCCGGTTTAGAGGACTTAGGTGTGAGACCATCGCGCGGGTTAGCTTGAAGGGGTTAAAAGCACACAAAGGACACAGAAGGTTTATACTAGTTCGGCCCCTTCGATGAAGGTAAAAGCCTACGTCTAGTTTGGTGTGGTATTGCTTGTGCGTCGATGAACAGGGAGCGGATCGCTTGCCTATGTCTCGAGTTGTTGTTACTTGTCCTGAACCGTCGTCGGGTCGTCCCTTTATATAGGAGGCGACACTCGGTCCGGTTTACAGAGTCCCGAGGCCGGCTCATAAACGTGTCCGCCTCGGTCTCTTCTCTTTCTATCTTACATCCCAAGTTACATGATATGACGGTTTACAAACCATAGGCTTTACACATGGGCCCTAAACCTCTATGGGCTGTAACCTTTGTACATATTCTACTGGGCTTGTGATAATACAAGTATGTCAGTGTAATCCGGATCGTCCTGGCCGGTTTATACCTGCTAGTAATATCCCTGACAGAAGTAGTATCATACACTAGTATATATCATATGCATGATACTAGTATATGATACTCCCCATTACAACCAGCCTTATAGGTCTCAATTCAAAAATCTCACCAACCAAGGTAGATGGTGAGTGGTGGAATACTTTTTGTAGTTTGCAAAAACACCCAATTAATGCTTTTGTTTTCCCCAAAAAGTTATGTTTTCCAATGTATTAATTGCAATACATGCATGCATAAAGTACATGCATTGGTCAACTTTCTCTTAATACTTGCATTCAATGATTTAATGCACCTTGGAATCTGAAAATGTGATGGGGAACAACCAAATTGAGCCTTATAAAATGGAAAAACTAAAATTTTGAGATAAGCCTATAAACCAGAAAGGAGGGAGTATATATGCATGATACTAGTATATGATTGGTAATACCTCTATAATGCGCGCATGCATAGTATCATAAGTTAGTATCTTAGGCTAGTCATAGTGGAAGTAACTTAGCAAGTAACATAGTGCACTCCAAGAAATTTTTGCTTATGTGGCAAGTAGTTAATGAGAGGTGATAACATAAGAGCATGGTTAGTATAGCCAGCAGCCGGCTATATGGAGTTGCCATATCACATATAGTCAACCTTATAGCTAACATGTATAGTAACTAGTTGCTAAGTAGTAGTACTTTATTAATGCATGGCCCACCATACACTCTCACAATGTTTCTTGGAGTCCGTGTTGCAGCCGGCTATTGATCTGCAGCCCTCTTCCTTTCTCTCTCATCCAACTCATCACAAATATAATTATTTGATCCTTATAGTCGGCTGACTGTACCTTATTATACTTGCTCTAATATGTTACTGTAACATAGCGCTTCCCAAGATAGGATGAGTCTACAAGCTAATAAATGAAACCATATATAACATTGCCACTATGGTACTTTACACTATGAAGGTAGTAACTTAGACTAGTGGCATACGCATGACACTAGTCTAAGTTACTACCCACTATGAACAGCCTTAGGTTGCCTTATTAATTGTCATGCATGACACAAAGTAGTACCACATTTAATATGATACGGTATCATGATATGATACCACACCCTCTCTTTCCTCATTTAACTGTGTGCCACATCATTGATACGTTCATTTTGCATCATGCTTTTATGGTGATATTTATTGCATTGTGGGCTGTTATTACACATTATGTCACAATACTTATGCATTTTCTCTCTTATTTTACAAGGTTTACACGAAGAGGGAGAATGCCGGCAGCTGGAATTCTGGGCTGGAAAAGGAGCAAACTCTGGAAACCTATTATGCACAACTCCAAAAGCTCTGAAACTCCATAGGACGCCATTTCAGAAAATATAAAAATATCTGGCGAAAGAAGATCACCAAGGGGGCCACCACCTATCCACGAGGGTGGGGGCGCCCCCCCCCCCCTCTAGGCGCGCCCCCTGCCTCGTGGGCCCCAGATGGCCCCCCGATGCCCATCTTCTCCTATATGAGATGTTTTGACCTGGAAAAAATCATAAGGAGCCTTTCAGGACCACCCGCCACCGTCTCGAGGCGGACCTTGGCGGAAACCAATCTAGGGCTCCGGCAGAGCTGTACTGCCGGGGATACTTCCCTCCGGGAGGGGGAAATCGTCACCGCCATCATCACCAACAACTCTCCCATCTTGGGGAGGCTATCTTCATCAACATCTTCACAAGCACCATCTCCTCTCAAACCCTAGTTCATCTCTTGTATCCAATCTTTGTACACAAACCTCAGATTGGTACCTGTGGGTTGCTAGCAGTGTTGATTACTCCTTGTAGTTGATGCTAGTTGGTTTATTTGGTGGAAGATCATATGTTCAGATCCATTATGCATATTAATACCCCTCTGATCATGAACAATATCATGTCTTGTGAGTAGTTACTTTTGTTCCTGAGGACATGGGAGAAGTCTTGCTATAAGTAGTCATGTGAATTTGGTATTCGTTTGATATTCTGATGAGATGTATGTTGTCTCTCCTCTAGTGGTGTCATGTGAACATCGACTACATGACACTTCACCATTATTTGGGCCTAGAGGAAGGCATTGGGAAGTAATAAGTAGATGATGGGTTGCTAGAGTGACAGAAGCTTAAACCCTAGTTTATGTGTTGCTTCGTAAGGGGCTGATTTGGATCCACTTGTTTTATGCTATGGTTAGGTTTACCTTAATACTTCTTTTGTAGTTGTGGATGCTTGAATTATAGGTTAATCATAAGTAGGAGGGTTGTCCAAGTAAGGACAACACCCAAGCACCAGTCCACTCACATACCAAATTATCAAAGTACCGAACGTGAATCAGATGATCGTGATGAAAACTAGTTTGACGATAATTCGCATGTGTCCTCGGGAGCGCTTTCCTTCATATAAGATTTTGTCCAGGCTTGTCCTTTGATACAAAAAGGATTGGGCCATCTTGCTGCACCTTATTTACTTTTATCTTTTGTCACTTGCTACCAATTACCTTATCACAAAACTATTTGTTACCTATAATTTCAGTGCTTGCAGAAAATACCTTACTGAAAACTGCCTATCATTTCCTTCTGCTCCTCGTTGGGTTCGACACTCTTACTTATCGAAAGGACTACGATAGATCCCCTACACTTGTGGGTCATCAAGACTCTTTTCTGGCGCCGTTGCCGGGGAGTGAAGCACCTTCGGTAAGTGGAATTTGGTAAGGAAAAATTTATATACTGTGCTGAAATTTATTGGCACTTGTTACTATGGCTCATCATCCTTTGAGGGGCTTGTTCGGGGTATCTTCACCCCTACCAGAAGAGCAAAGAGCTGCTCCTCAACCTACTGCACCTACTGAAAATGTTTGCTTTGAAATTCCTTCGGGTATGATAGAGAAACTGCTAGATAATCCTTTTACAGGAGACGAAACATTGCATCCTGATTTACACCTAATCTATGTGGATGAAGTTTGTGGATTATTTAAGCTTGCAGGTATGCTCGAGGATGTTATCAATAAGAAGGTCTTACCTTTATCTTTGAAGGGAGATGTATTGACATGGTTTAGGCTATGTAATGATATTGGATCATGGAACTATAATCGTCTGAAGTTGGAATTTCATCAGAAGTTCTACCCTATGCACCAGGTTCATCATGATCATAATTATATTTATAATTTTTGGCCTCACGAAGGAGAAAGCATCGCTCAAGCTTGGGGGAGGCTTAAGTCAATGTTATATTCATGCCCCAATCATGAGCTCTTAAGAGAAATGGTCATTCAAAAATTTTATGCTCGGCTTTCTCTCACTAACCGCTCCATGCTCGATACTTCTTGTTCTGGTTCTTTTATGATGAAGACTGTTGAATTCAAATGGGATTTATTGGAAAGAATTAAATGCAACTCTAAAGATTGGGATCTCGACGAAGGTAAGGAGTCAGGTATGACCCCTAAGTTTGATTGTGTTAAAGCTTTTATGGATACCGATGTTTTCCGTGAGTTTAGCACTAAATATGGACTTGACTCTGAAATAGTAGCTTCTTTCTGTGAATCATTTGCTACTCATGTTGATCTTCCCAAGGAGAAGTGTTTAAATACCATCCTCCCATTGAAGTAAAAGTAGTTGAACTTGATAAAGTTGAAGAAAAGACTATCACTTATAATGTTGATCTTGTTGTTCCTACTACTTATATTGAGAAACCACCTTTCCCTGTTAGAATAAAGGATCATGCTAAAGCTTCAACTATGGTTCGTAAGAGTAGTACTAGAACACCTACACCCTCTGAGCAAATTAAAGTTGAACCTAGTGTTGCTATGGTTAAAGATCTCTTGGTAGAAAATTTAGATGGACATGTTATTTACCTCTAAGCGGAAGCTGTTAGAATAGCCAAACCCGATGCTAGGAATAAACATAGACCAGTTATAGGTTTGCCTGTTATCTCTGTTAAAATATGAGATCATTGCTATCATGGTTTATGTGACGTAGGTGCTAGTGCAAGTGTAATACATATATCCTTATATGATGAAATTATGCATGATATTGCACCCGTTGAGCTAGAAGGTATAGATGTTACTAATAAACTTGCTAATAGAGACACTATTTCACCAATGGGAATTGTTAGATATGTTGAAGTCTTGTATGGGAAAGTTAAATACCTAGCTGATTTTCTTGTTCTTGGTTCCCCACAAGATGAATTTTGTCCCATCATATTTGGTAGACCCTTCTTGAATACTGTTAATGCTAAGATAGACTGCATGAAAGATATTGTTACTGTTGGTTTAGTGGATATGTCTCATGATTTTAACTTTGCTAAATTTCGTAGGCAACCCCTTGATAAAGAATTACCTAGTAAGGATGAAATTATTGGTCTTGCTTCTATTGTTGTGCCTCCTAATGATCCCTTAGAACAATATCTGCTAGACCATGAAAATTATATGTATAAGAATGAGAGAAGGGAAATAGATGAAATATTCTTTAAGCAGGGGCCCGTATTGAAAAACAACTTGCCTGTTGAAATCCTAGGGGATCCTCCTCTACCCAAGGGTGATCCCGCGTTTGAACTTAAACCTTTACCTGATAATCTTAATTATGTTTATCTTGATGAAAGGAAGATATATCATGTTATTATTAGTGCTAACCTTTCAGAGCAAGAAGAAGAAAAATTATTGAAAACTCTGAAGAAGCACCGTGCTGCTATTGGATATACTCTGGATGATCTTAAGGGCATTAGTCCCACTTTATGCCAACACAAGATAAAATTGGAAGAAAACGCTAAACCGGTTATTGATCATTAACGATGGTTAAATCCTAAGATGAAAGAAGTGGTAACGAAGGAAATTCTAAAGCTTCTAGAGGCAGGTATTATCTATCCAGTAGCTGATAGCCAGTGGGTAAGTCATGTCCATTGTGTCCCTAAGAAGGGAGGTATGACTGTTGTTCCTAATGAGAAAGATGAATTGATCCCACAAAGAATTGTTACAGGTTATATGATGGTAATTGATTTCTTTAATTAAATAAAGCTACTAAGATAGATCATTACCCCATGCCTTTTATTGATCAAATGCTAGAAAGGTTATCCAAACATACTCATTTTTTCTTTCTAGATGGTTATTCTGGTTTCTCTCAAATACCTGTGTCAAAAGGGGATCAAGAAAAGACAACTTTTACTTGTCCTTTCGGTACCTTTGCTTATAGACGTATGCCTTTTGGTTTATGTAATGCACCTGCTACCTTTAAAAGATGCATGATGGCTATAATCTATGATTTTTGTGAAAAGATTGTTGAGGTTTTTATGGATGATTTCTCCGTTTACGGAACTTCTTTTGATGATTGCTTGAGCAACCTTGATCGGGTTTTGCAGAGATGTGAAGACACTAATCTTGTCTTGAATTGGGAGAAGTGCCACTTTATGGTTAATGAAGGCATTGTCTTGGGACATAAAATTTCTGAAAGAGGTATTGAAGTTGACAAGGCTAAAGTTGATGTTACTGAAAAGATTCCATGCCCCAAGGACATCAAAGGTATACGGAGTTTCCTTGGTCATGCTGGGTTTTATAGGAGGTTCATTAAGGACTTCTCCAAAATCTCCAGGCCTCTGACTAATCTCTTACAAAAAGATATTCATTTTGTCTTTGATGATGATTGTCTAGAAGAATTTGAAATACTTAAGAAAGCATTGATCTGTGCACCTATTGTCCAGCCTCCTGATTGGAATTTACCCTTTGAGATTATGTGCGATGCTAGTGATTATGTTGTAGGTGCTGTTTTAGGGCAAAGAGTTCATAAGAAGTTAAATGTTATCCAATTTGCTAGTAAAACCCTAGACAGTGCCCAGAGAAATTATGCAACTACTGAGAAGGAATTTTTAGCAATTGTATTTGCTTGTGATAAGTTTAGACCTTATATTGTTGATTCTAAAGTAACTATTCACATTGATCATGCTGCTATCAAATACCTTATGGAAAAGAAAGATGCTAAACCTAGACTTATTAGATGGGTTCTCTTGCTGCAAGAATTTGACTTGCATATTATTGATAGAAAAGGAGCTGAGAACCCCGTTGCATATAACTTGTCTAGGCTAGAGAATATACTTGATGACCCACAACCTATTGATGATAGCTTTCCTGATGAACAATTAGCTGTCATAAATACTTCTCGTACTACTCCATGGTATGCTGATTATGCTAATTACATTGTTGCTAAGTTTATACCTCCTAGCTTCACATACCAGCAAAAGAAAAAGTTCTTCTATGATTTGAGACATTACTTCTGGGATGACCCACGTCTTTATAAAGAAGGAGTAGATGGTATTATTAGACGTTGTGTACCTGAGCATGAACAGGAACAGATCTCATGCAAGTGCCACTCCGAAGCTTATGGAGGACACCATGCTAGAGATAGAACTACACATAAGGTATTGCAATCTGGTTTTTATTGGCCTACTCTCTTCAAGGATGCATGTAAGTTTGTCTTATCCTGTGATGAATGTCAAAGAATTGGTAATATTAGTAGACGTCAAGAAATGCCTATGAATTATTCACTTGTTATTGAACCATTTGATGTTTGGGGCTTTGATTATATGGGACCGTTTCCTTCCTCTAATGGGTATACACATATTTTAGTTGTTGTTGATTACGTTACTAAATGGGTAGAAGCTATTCCAACTAGTAGTGCTGATCACTACACCTCTATTAAGATGCTTCAAGAAGTTATTTTCCCGTGGTTTGGAGTCCCTAGATATCTAATGACTGATGGTGGTTCACACTTTATTCATGGTGCTTTCCGTAAAATGCTTGCTAAGTATGATGTTAACCATAGAATTGCATCCCCTTATCACCCACACACTAGTGGTCAAGTAGAATTAAGTAATAGAGAGCTGAATTAATTTTGCAAAACATAGTTAATAGGTCTAGAAAGAATTGGTCCAAGAAACTTGATGATGCATTATGGGCCTATAGAACTGCATAAAAAATCCTATGGGTATGTCTCCATATAAGATGGTTTATGGAAAAGCATGTCACTTACCTCTTCAGCTAGAACATAAGGCATATTGGGCTATTAAAGAGCTCAATTATGATTTCAAACTTGCCGGTGAGAAGAGGTTATTTGACATTAGCTCTCTTGATGAATGAAGAACCCAGGCCTATGAGAATGCCAAGTTGTTTAAAGAAAAAGTTAAAAGATGGCATGACAAACGGATACAAAGCGTGAGTTTAACATAGGTGATTATGTCTTACTATACAACTCTCGCTTAAGATTTTTTGCAGGAAAACTTCTCTCTAAGTGGGAAGGCCCTTACGTTATCGAGGAGGTCTATCGTTCCAGTGCCATAAAAATCAACAACTTCGAAGGCACAAATCTGAAGGTGGTGAACGGTCAAAGAATCAAACATTATATCTCAGGTAACCCTATAAATGTTGAAACCAATGTTATTGAAACCGTAACCCCGTAGGAATACATAAGGGACACATTCCAGAACAATTCAGACCCCGAAAAGGAAGAGGTATGTGATACGGTAAGTAAACCGACTCCAAAACAGTTCTAAAGGCAATTTTTCACCATTTTGGAATATTTATAAAAATAGAAAAATAAGTGGCAGTCCGGAAGAGACACGTGGCGTCCACGAGGGTGCAGGGCGCGCCCCCTTCCCTTGGGCGCACCCCCTGCCACGTGGGCACCTCAAGTGTCTCCCGGACTTCGATTTATTGTATGTTACTCCTTTTGGTCGGTAAAAATTCATTATATATTCTCCCGAAGGTTTTGACCTATGTATCATGCCAAAATTCTCTGTTTTTGTTTTGAGTTGTTTCTGTCGCAGATAGGAGCGATATGTTGTCCCAGGATTCGGAGGGAGAAAGCTATGTGGCCGACCTCCTTGCTGATCCTAAGATCTATGGGGACAGGGAGCATTATGGTTGGACCACAGAGGAAGAAGAAGACCATGATCCCAAGGGAAAGGATTGGACCAGCTAGGATGAAGACGAAGTCCCGCTACCTCAACCTGGGGACATGCATGTGGAGTTCAAAAAGTCACGCC